>CM040240.1:55348845-55699801 GCA_022545495.1 Chrysanthemum lavandulifolium
TTTGAACGAGCGTATGTGCTTCTTTAAAAATCATTGGCCAATAAAAGCCAGCATCAAATACTTTTTTAGCGGTTGTGGAAGGACCATGATGTCCTCCAGTCGGCCCGTGATGGCATTCATCGAGAATTTTCTGAGTTTCATAACCGTAAACACATCATCTAATTATCCCATCGGGACACATTTTAAATAGATACGGTTCATCCCAGAAATAGTGTTTAAGGTCAGCAAAAAATTTTCTTCGTTGAGTATGAGTTAGACCTTTTTGTAACACTCCTCCAACTAAATAATTTCCAAAATCTGCAAACCATGGAATATCTTCTTTGTTTTCAATTCCCATGAGTGTTTCATCGGGAAAGTTATCATCAATCTCATCTTCACCAAATTCATCCAAGTTAGGATATTCTAATCGAGACAAATGATCTGCTTCCAGATTTTATGCGCCTTTCATATATTGGATTTTGATATCAAATTCTTGAAGAAGCAAAATCCATCGGATAAGACGTGTTGCAAATAGATATTTAAGAGCTGAATGATCAGTGAATATGATTGTTTTAGACAAGTCGAGATAAGAACGAATCTTGTCAAACGCAAAAACTACAGCCAAAAGTTCTTTTTCGGTAACTGTGTAGTTTTGTTGAGCACTATTCAATGTTTTACTAGCGAAGTAAATAGGACGAAAATGCTTTCCATCGTGTTATCCTAAGACTGCTCCAACGGCAAAATCAGTTGCATCACACATAAGTTCAAACGGTGGCGACCAATTTGACGATACCATAATTGGTGCATTTGTCAACTTACTTTTTAGCATTTCGAATGCCTTGATGCATTCGTCATCGAAATTAAAAACTGAATCTTTCTCAAGAAGCTTCGTCATAGGATGGGAGATTTTTGAGAAATCTTTAATGAATCTACGGTAGAACCCCGCATGTCCAAGGAAACTTCTAATGCCTTTGACATTTTTCGGGTGAGGTAATTTTGCGATAGCCTCTATTTTTGCTTTATCAACCTCCATTCCTTTGTTTGAAATCTTATGACCAAGCACGATTCCTTCAGTCACCATGAAATGACAGTTTTTCCAATTTAGCACGAGATGAGTGGTTTTGCATCTTTCAAGCATCTTATCAATATTTGAAAGGCATGACTCGAATGAGTCCCCAAAAACCGAGAAATCATCCATGAAAAATTCCATGGAAGTTTCAAGCTTATATTGAAAAATGGCAATCATGCATCGTTGAAAGGTTGCTGGTGCGTTACAAAGACCAAAAGGCATACGTCTATAAACATAGGTGCCAAAGGGACATGTAAAGGTAGTCTTTTCTTGGTCAGCAGGATCAATTGGAATTTGGAAATATCCATGAAATCCGTTGAGAAAGCAAAAGAATTTGTTTCTCGCAAGTCTTTCTAACATTTTATCCATGAACAACAAAGGAAAATGATCATTTCTAGTGGCGTCATTCAATTTTTGATAATCAATACACACACGCCAACCAGTGATGGTTCTAGTAGGAACAAGTTCATTATACTCGTTGGTTACAACTGTGGTTCCTCCTTTCTTAGGAACGCAATGAACTGGATTCACCCATGAGCTATCTTTGATGGGGTAAATGTTGTGCACGATTTCTGACCAGGTTTTAATATTTATAATTGTCTCGTTTACCTATGGTCCACCTTATGCACTCACGGGCAATGTACCCGGTCGTGTGTAGTGTAGTAATCGGTAAAACCGAAGTCGTCCCAAGAGCTATGTGTGTGGATTCTAACTTAAGTCTATTGTCACGAATCAAAAGGGATTAATTGATTAATAAACTAATAAACAGAAAAGAAATTCATAAATTAATAGATATTAAGGCAAAAGGGGAAAGTGTGCTAACCTAATTACTCATCCTATCGTGTAATGTTCATGTTTTATTACTTCCAATTGATTCAAGTGGGGGTTTAAATTGCTAGGACATCATTTGGTCAATTCGTCCTAACCTACCAACAAATGCTTCTACCCGAGGTCAAGATTCTACCCTTGATAGTCGAGTGGTTTTTAGTCGCCTAAGCCAAGTCATTAAGTACCCTACATGCAAGATTCAAAATAATGAGTGGCCGGGCGCTAGCATCTTAGACACTCATCCCTAACTTCTTAAGTTCATCTGAACGACCGGTGATCATTTGATCGATTCACTGGCGAGGAGGGTCGTAAGTTGGTCAATTCTTACCCTTCCCAACTCTACCTAACTACTTAGGTCGGTTGGTCAATTCTCCTAAGCAACTAGATCATTGCCTTTCAAAACTACGAAGCTAGGGTAACCACCAACGAACTATGCATGCATACACTAAAAACAATTATACGGAAGCATGAAAACATAAACAATACATTAAAAGAATCATAACTAGGCTAGCACCAAAGGTGCTTAGCCAAACATATAGTAAATTATACCAACAAAAATGAATAAAACATAAATTGAATTGAACATATTGTTTGATACAAATTACTTGATATAGAGCTAATAATGATGATGATTGCAAGTGAATTCTTCCTTGCAAAATGGCTTGGAACTTGATGCAGGTTTTACTGACCAGGTTTTACATTTATAGTAACTCGTCTACCTATGGCCAACCTAATACACTAACGGGCAGTGTACCCGGTCGCATGTAGTGAGGGAATGGTAAGACCGAGGTCGTCCCAAGAACGGTTGATTCCTAACTGTCTAATTAATTAAATTAGTCAAATAAATAAGTTTTAATGTAAGGATTGATAATATTTAAGGTGTCACTTGATCAATTGGGTTAGTTCTCTGGTAAACAAGCTAATGGGAAAGATAGTGATGCACTTCTTAAACCGAGTTCATCCACAAGTGGCATAAGTCGATAGACTCCTTTGGTCAACTCGCCTACCCTATGGGACTTAGAATCCTCACCAAGATGAACAGGTCACCCGAGATCATTCGGCAATCTAATAGCAGTCATTAAGAGCCAGCGTTTACTATCGCAATACATGGGTTCTAAATGTCACTAGATTCTGTTTCAAGTGGGGTCAAAGTCGAGATGACAACATTTGGTTAATTCACCCTAACCTATCGCAAAGATGCCACCAGGAGAAGTCGGTGTCCCTCATAAGTCCGTTGTTCCTGGTCCCCTAAGTAGAGTCATTAAGTACCGCTACATGCTAGACTTATAATAGTGAGTGCGGGCATTAGAAACTTAAACACTCACCCCTAATTCTTAAGTTCATCCACATGAGTGGGTGATCGGTTGGTCAAATCGCACAAGTAGAAAGGGTCGTGGGTTGGTCATATCTTACCCTTCCCGTCTCGATCTACTCACTTAGGTCATTGGTCATATCTCTAAGCAACTAGCCTCTACCGCCATTTAAAAGCTAGAAACAAGGGTAGCTACCAATAAACTATGCATGCATACACTAGAAACAATTAATAACGGAAAAGCATTAATAATAAAAAGAATCAAAACTAGGCCAAGACCTAATTTCCACATCTCCATAATACCCTAGTGGAATGACAAATATAATTACCATATAAAACAATAAATAAACAAAGACATAACATCGAATAATTAATTGACTAATAATAAATTAATAATCAATTAAATAGAACACAATAATAATGAATTCGCCAACAATTATATTGACTAATCCATAGAGTTACGCCGTAAGCCTTCGTCATCTCATACATATCCGATCCGGAATAATCTCTACGGCGTAACTAAATTGCATGTTACGCCGTAACCTTCACAGCGCCGTATCCTTCAAAGCATCATAAATAAACCGTAACATTATATGAGTTACGGCGTAATCTTCACAAATAATTCATAGGCCTTTGTAAATCAATCTTCAGAACATATATTTGGCCTTTTATCACTTCTTTTCTGATCCAACACCTCATTAATCCTGAAATACAATTATGAATGAATATGAACGAATTAAGTACCATATTAATACAAATGAGGCCATAAACATGGGAATTTGATATATAAAAGATCGAGCTAATTTGATGTTATCGAGCTGCTAGAAATTGCCACAGGTGGTGCCTAATCGACCCCTAGGAGAGGGTGAGAGAGATACTTAAAATGCGATTTAGGGAATGATTTATAGGCTACAATATGGTTACGGCGTAACAAGTGTAAGTTACGCCGTAACCTCGGTTATGGCATAACTAAAGTTTTAGTTACTCAGTAACCTCGATTCTGGCGTAACTAAAGTTTTAGTTACTCCGTAACTTTAGTTATGGCGTAACTAAAGTTTTAGTTACTCCGTAACTAGGCGTAACTGAGTTTTAGGGTTATGGCATAACCTCTTTAGCTTTTCATAATAGCAATATTGCAACTTAGGACTTTGAGTTCCTTCATTCCATTGATGGAGACCAACACATAAATGTGTTAATTGAGCACCGAACATCGTATGTAGTAATATTACGGCGTAACTAAATCACCGGGTTGCGCCATAATTCTTCGTCCGCGTATACTTATCCACTCCTTAATTCTCTCTACGGCGTAACTAAATTACCATGTTACGCTGTAACCTTCACAAATAATTCTTAGGCCCTCGTAGTGTGGGTTATGGCGTAGTTAATAGTGCCGATTACGCCGTAACCTTCTTCAGAAAATATATCTTGGCCTTTTCTTACATTTTTTCCGCTCCAACGCCTCATTTATCCTGAAATGTAAATATGAACGAATATGAAAGAATTAAGTACCATATTTATATAAATGATGCAATAAACACGGGAATTTGATATGTAAAATATCAGGTAATTTGATGTTATCAAATATCCCCCCACTTGAACTCTACTTGCCCTCAAGTAGACTTTTTAAATTATTCTTAAAAAGATATCTCCCAAGAATTCTTGGAAGATATGAGTTTAAAATCACCTAAGCTAGAAAATTCCAAACCAGAGCACCTCATGAAAAGGGAATTGAAATCATACTCTCTCATAATTCACGTGTTTATTTTGTGTGATCACTCATTGCTCAGTCATGACGAGTATTCTATTATAGGCTTGGCAAAGATACTAATCCCAACCACTAGAGTCTATAGATGCAGCTATTCTAATAGGCAAATGGGTTGACACAACATAAAGGTTTACGGGGTTATTTTGTCACTAGTAACGAGCTACGGCGAAGGGGACAAAACTAATGATACATGACCAAATCCATGGCCAAGACACCAATGATTGCTCGCTTCCTCACCTAAACTCGCTTCATGACCAAGGGTAGGATAAGACATGGGAAAACATTTAATGGGTGTAAATAAAAAGACACGAAACAAATAGATTCCTAAGTCCACAGTCGCCCCACCACTAGTCACATTCAATCCCATAGCAAAAACCGAGGGTCAAGAGTCAAGGGGTCTTCAACAATATACGAGTCAATGCATATAAAATGTAGTGTAATGCCTCATAATTTCCATAAACTTAGGCAAATAAGATGCATTAACTTGGCCTTCATCATCAATGAAAAAAAGTATGTGCTATAAAAAAAATTAAAATTTTGGGTAATTTTAGCACATTTTCTACCAAAAAACTATATAATCAACCATTTCTATCTCCCATCCCCCCACTTGGGATGTACAATGCCCTCATTGGACAAATATTAATTAAAATTTGAAAGGCGAGATAGAAATGTACGGGTTTCTAATTTTATCCGTAAGAATACAACGGATATGTAAAAATTGCGCCAGATAAAACAAGGCGAGAATACTAATGATAATCAAACACTTTTTTGCATGTTTTTTTTTTTTGTTTTTTTTTATATGCAAAACAAGGTATACATGAATAAAAACGATACGAACATATAAAGCATCCCCCCACTTGAGATCAACTATCATCTAAACCTGATTTTCTTCCAAAACCCTTTATTCAAAACCTGCGACTTCCACCAGTGGAACCAAAATTAACCAACAGCGCCCAGACCATGGACATAAGGAAACTACAGGGTAGGCTAGGCGATAGGTGTAACGAAACAACATATATTGGGTGACAAAATGAAAAGAATGGCTCAAATGGGTTTACTAGGGGTATCTTGCACTAATAATGAGTGCAACAAAAAGGGTTTAACAGGGGGATTGACTAATCGATGTGAAAAGTCAATATACACATAACATAAATGATGGGCTATTTGGGTTTAATCCTAAAATTGCATTATATCCTAGCTGCACCGATCACACCAAGTTACCTCAGTGTAATGCTCATGATAATGGTCTCGAAAAGATATGTAAGGCCAAGTTCTAAAGTCTACTATAGCCACCGGCACACTCATTTTTATGGTATTATTTATAAGGGGAAAACAGAAAGGCTTATCCTCACACAGTGTAAATATAGGTTAGGTGTGCTCAGTTAAGATTAATCCAGTTAAGTAATGAAAAACATGTCAAAATTTTACAAATGAAACACTTTTCATCAAAAACTAGAAAAATAAAGGCAAGTAAAATCAAACGGGTGTTTATTTCTAATACCTTCCCCCCACTTAGGTCTTACTAAGCATATAAATGAAAAATGAGAAGGGTTAGAAATGGAACGGAAAAATCCCCTAGATTTGCTCGGAATGATCGAAGATACACGAGTAAACGTGTCCGCTTTGAGATCTATGAGCAAACTTTAATAACCTAAATTCACTTAAGACAACCAAATGCATCATACTATAAAAACAACAAGTAATAAAAGAAAATGAAAAACCTAACTCACTTTCGTAGGAATCACAGTTGCATTTAGCGAATGCAACAAGCCTTTTAAACCACTTAGTGTCTCGAATGGACGAGTGAAGTCTCATGAGGGTTTACAGGGAACACACCCACAAAGTTCATTTAAAACTAATACAAGGTTATGGTGTGTAAGTTTAAAATGAAATTTTGGTTACAGGAGATCACATCCAAGTCCGTGCCCTCCTTGAATTTCTTAATCCATTCGTCATTCGAGCCATGCATCCTTTTGGATTCTTCATAGTATTTATTGACTATTTCCTCCAAGGATTCTACATACTCAACCTGCTCAGCCGCCTTCTTATCATTATGCATCCCTTCACTAACATGAATAGAATGAATGTACTCCTTAACCATCTTCAGATCACATCCAAGTCTATCAAGTTGTGTTAGGTCACCATTCTATCACATCACAACATGTATTCTAGAGAGAGAAAGTGGAAGGAACTAATGAAGTATTATGAAATGATTATTACAATTAGAACCAACACCCTCTCCCTTCAAGGGAGGGGTATTTATAGTGTTTAGATGGATAGGGTGTTTCCCTTTGGTTCTAGAAGAACCTCTTATCACAGCTCATGGGTTTACTACATGAGCTGTAAATCTAAATACAAACATTTATAAACCATAATTATTAACAACCTATTACATATTAAATGACCTACACTTTATAATAAAACATGTTCCTAACAATCTCCCCCTAAGTGTTGGTCATCATTTTTTGTCTTGCTTAGGTTGTTTGACGTCTTGAACTTCTTTGGTGTTCATAGCTTGTGACGTCTTTGATTCTTTGCATCTTTGTTCTTTGTTCTTGTTGTTGTGATCAGTTGTGAAATCTGCCTTTTATCAACATCATAGGTAAGGGTGTCTTTCTGTCTTTTTCCACCATGCTCATACTTCTTTAACCTTGAGTCTCCAATTTTGTGTAGTTCTTAAGTATTTAAACTTTGCAGATTCTTTGACTTTGACGTAGAATCATCTTTAACTTTGTGTTGCTTTTGATTTTGATGAGAAATTTCTTTTGATACGATGCTGGTATGAGCAGGTGGAGATGGTCATTCCTCCAAGGGACTATCATCAGTACCTGCATGAATATGTTAGTTTAAAATGCCAATCGATCATGGTGGACTTTTCTTATAGAATTGACCACTACGATTGTTTTACTGATGAATGTCTTGATTCCATTCATCTTAGTTGGGCACATCAGCCGTTCGAATCCCGTTGAGGGACAATTATCATTACATTGAATAAATTCAAGTAATGACCCACGTCTTCAGGATTCGATACATGAAAAGAATCTCCTTGGCGGGATTTCCAGCACTTACAAGTTCGAATGTCTAGAGTATTAACAACATAGTGTGAAAACACATCTCTAATTCTTACAAAGGCATTTCTCGAATTGGAGGCCTCGAAAAGGCTAACAAGATACACCAAAATGTATCAACAATTCTGTGTGGTCATTGAAGTATACCAAGCATCACTCCACGATCAGACCGTTTGAGACAAGTAACCACACTAAGCGTAACCCGAGGGATTACCAAAGTGACTGTTGTCGAAATTGTTTGATGTTGACCGGCGAGAATTTCCATTCAATCATTGAGGATCACAATTGTGAATCTCTCATAAATGTTCGGAGTAGATTGCTAAGATCTGCGTAGGACTCTGGAATATGTCACTTGTGTCCTTATTGTTTGGACAATAAAGTGATGAGATATTAGGTGTTCCTAAGAGATCTTTTAATGAATCTCATGGCTCTAGACTCAATAGTGCGCTTTGGTTTTCCTAAGCGGAGACTAGGGAGAGGGTCTCCTTCTTCAATATCAACAATCTCTAATAGAGAGTCGATAGATTACGTAGGGTTCCCTGTGAAAATGAAACAAGCTCTTTTGAGAGAACTTGAGTGGCTTAGAAGGTTTAGTGCATTGCGTTCTTTGGGTCCATAGCGACTTTGTCTTCAATACACGGTCTCATCTTATGACAACCGGTAGCATATGAATTGAACCCGAGTGCTCCCTAAGTTGAATAATTTGGAGGAATATTTCTTTTCACCATTTTCTTTAACTTTTCTTTTTAATTCTTCAACTCCTTCTTTCTCCGATTCTCATTTTCTCCTTTTTCAATCATACCTAAGGACTTCTAAATACTAACTATTTGTGGTGTCCTTGGGTAGATCCCTCCGGCTCTGGCGGATCATAGGACGTTTATTCCTAAACTTAGTCACCTTATAACTCCATGACTATCCTATGTTGCCATAAAACCATTTACTTTGAAAATCTTTCAAGGTGTTTATGAATAGAAACATGTTTTGTAACGCCTTGAGAATTTTGCATTTTTTAGAAATACTCCCCCTCCACATGTGCTTATGAGTTTTGACTAAAATCTGCACAGTGAGGGTAGAGCTTGCATATTTGAATTTATCGACTCTTGATAGACAATTCCCCACGAGACATGATTACGTTGCTTAGTTAAAGAGTTCCATTGTCAGCTTTTAAGTGACAACTAGCTCTACTAACTAACTTGAAGTTGTAAACTCTTCTCATAAAGAAGGTTAGACCCATGAAAGTTCATGTCTATCAAGAGTTTCTCGAATTGGTACCATCTACTAAGATAAGTCTTGGAAGACAAATCTTTTCGATTACTGACATTCAAAATTCGTCAATTCATTGGTGATATCTGAGTCGAGCACATGATGAGATTCCATAACTTCCTGATCAACAATTTTAATCACATTTCTCCCCCTCAAAAATAGCATATGTATGATGTTTTTGAAAACATGTTGATTAAAATATGCTTTTTGACCTTTGGGAAGAAACGGAATTCAAGAACATTTGATTTTGAACAAAGATTTTGTGTTGCAAACAGTTAAGAAGCTTTCGCTCCTTTAATTTTAGAATTATTGCACTGAAGCGTACAATAGGGTCCTTTTGTTGAATTAGATTTTGTTTTCTTTAGACAAAAGTACTCCTCCTCAAGTACGGAAACATATTTGAGAGATAGCCTTCTTGAGCCGAATTGTAGCCATATTATTAACTGTTATGTGAAAATTCATGTGATAATTCGAGCTCAAGGTTTAAAGAAAAACACAATCAATATTATGTGAAAATTTCAAAGTCACAAAAAAAATTTATTGTAACTCACAAAACTTCTTAAGTCACAAAAAAAATTTGAAACTCACAAAAATTTCCTAAGTCATGAAATTTTTATTATTATTGTTTATATTTTTATTATTATTTATTATTATTATTATTATTATTATTATTATTTAATTAAAAAAATGAAAAATATTTTGGATTTTTAAAGATTTTATATTTTGTATTTTGATTTTAAAATATGTATTTACAAAGAAAGATGTTTTGGTGTTTGACGATTTTAAAACGTTTGAGTAAAGTTTCGGATCTTACGAGTCAAACATCGCATACCAATTTGATGGACAAGCTCGATAAACCTTGCGGGTGGCAAAGATTTGGTGAACAAATCCATGTTGGTATTGAGTACCCACAAAGTATAATTCAATTGTACTTTTCGACATGCTCTTTGATTAAAGAATATCGGAGAGCGATATGCTTTGACTTGGAATCTTTGAACCGTGTTGCGGGATATGGCAATGGCACTCTTGGAGTCACAAGTACATTGGTATCTTGGTGAATACAAAGCCGTAGTCCATCGGTTGTGATCTCATCCAAATTATCGAGCACGACATGCGACATGGCAGCGATTACTCGCTTACATTGAAGACATGGATGTACAATCTTGTTTCTTTGATTGCCAAGACACAAGTTTATCTCAAGAAACCGAACACCACCGGATGTACTTTTGCGTGTATCCAAACACCTGCGTGATCGGCGTCGAAAAGCGATTAGTGCAAAACCGAATCCTTGGATACCGATTCCCAGTGAATGGTTCCCTTTACGTAGCGAAGGATTCTTTTAGCCTCATTGAGGTGTCTTCAGTTGGTCTTGACCGTAGCGGAGCAAAGATATACATCAAATACAATGTCGGTCGTTGGTCATTAGATACATGAGAGACCCAATAATACTTGGTGTTTTGTAGGGTCAATCCTTTCGCATGTAAATCGCGTCCGGCTTTGGTAAGATTTGAGACATAGGTGTGTTATAAGTATCACAACTGGTCATTCCATGTTTCTTTAAGATTTCAAGAGCATATTTGGTGCGATTTAAAAATATGCCACGGGAGATTGATGAACTGAAGTCCTAAGAAGAACTTTAGTTCACCATCATGGACATTTCAAAATTTTGTTTCATTAATTTTGCAAAAGCGTTTGAGTACTTTTATGTGTTGAACCAAAATGATATCATCAACATAAATTTGAACAATTAAAATATCTTCCCGTGACGTTGAATGAAAATGTTGGATCAACAGTTCCTTTGGTAAACCGATTAGCGAGAAGAAATTTTGACAGTTTGTCGTACCGGGCCCTTGGGGCTTGTTTAAGACCATAAAGAGCCTTTTGAGCTTATACACGTAGTTAGGATGTTACGAATCAACGAATCCTTCCGGTTGACCCATAAACTTCTTCACGGAGTTGACCATTTTAAACGCCGTTTCACATCCATTTGATAAACCGTGATATTCTTGTATGCAGCATATGCCAAAAAATCCGTCTGACTTCAAGCCTAGCTCTTTGGAGCAAAGATTCTTCATAATCGATTCCTTCTTCTTGAGAATACCCTTTAGCCACAAGACGAGATTTGTTGCGAATAACATTGCCTTGACATCCGGTTTGTTTTTCGGATCCATTTGAGTCCAATGACATAAATCCCATATGGTCTTGGAACAAGTTCCCGAGACTTGAGGCGTTGGGCCGATTCAACTCTTATTGCATTGATTCAATCCAATTGTCATATGTCATAGATTCTTTGATGTTTCATGGTTCTTCTTGACAAACGGTAAGAGCATAAACGCAAGTTTCAGCATCGGTGTGAAGACGTTGTCTTGTCATGACTGGGTTAGAAGGGTTGCCACTCACATTTACTAAGGGATGATCTTTTGTCCATTTATGTGTCGAAGGGTGATGATTGAATTTTACATGCATATTAGACGGATCCAAATTGCGTGAAGATGATTCGCCCATGTCAGGAAAGGTTGGAGCCAGAGCAAATGGATTGAAGAAAGCATTTCCGTCATAATCTGGTGCGGGTACTTCTTGAGTTAGTGTTTCATCACCGTATCGGTGTTGGATGCAATGTGTTCTTACGTTGATTGAGAATCATTTAGTGGTACATACGGTGCAGCGGTTGTTGTTGTTGGAGCAGTGTATCGGTATTGGATTATTATCAAGGTGTGCGTGAAACAGATCGATACATACGGAGCACTACTTTCGGAATCTCATCAAACGGAGGAGCAAACAAATTTTCCAATTGTTGTGAGTGAATTCCATGGGTGGAACATCCGATGACGAAGGAAAGTTTAGAGCGGTTGGATCACGAGTCCTAAGCGATTTTGCTTATAAGCCATATCGTAAGCTCATCAAAGTTGACATGAGCGGTTTCCATCATTTGTCGAGTTCGACGATTCCAAATTCAAATCCTTTTGAATTTTCACGGTATCAATGAACACTTCAATGTCGACTTTGGTGAAGTTTACCAATATCATCACGATCATTTTCGGATAACACGATTGCAACGAATACATGAAAATATCGATATTTGGTTTGCGGTTGTGAACAATCTCATATGGAGTTTTATTATGGCGTATGAATGATGGAGCGATTTTGGGTAAAACATGCGGTTGAGGCGACTTGACCCACAAGAAATCCGGTAATTGTGAGAAAATCAACATTGTTCGAAAGCGACCTCCACTAACGTTCGGTTTCATCTTTCAACAACACCATTTTGTTCGGGAGTACAAGCAATCGAGGTCGATGTGTGATTCCAAATTTCTCAAAGTAAGCACGAAGTGTTTGATTTGTGAATTGGGCCCATTGTCCGTTCCTACAATTCGAGCGGTGTTTTGAGTTGAACACGAATCTTTGTGAGAAAGGTGATAATCATTGTTGGAGCTTGATCTTTAGTTCAAAGGAAATAGACCCAAGTCCATCGTGAATAATCATCAACAATAACCAAAATGTAGCGTTCGCCATTCACACTTTGTACACGCATGGGACCACATAAATCCATATGAAGCAAGTGAAGAACACGTTGAGAACTTGGTTATGGTTTTGAGGGAAAGTTAGATCTCTTGCTCTTGCCTTGTTCACAAACCGAACATAAGTGATCTTTGGTGTATCGGAACCTTGTAAGACCATCAACTAACTTATGACGAGCGAGTTCAGTCATGGTTTTGAAGTTTAAATGAGAAATCCTTTTGTGCCATAACCATGATTTCGTCGAAGTTGCTTTTGAGAGAAGACAAATCGGTGAAGATGAAATCATATCGGACATAGGAATCGTATAAAGATTTGTGCTCCGATTGTCGGTGAGTAAGTCATGTCCTTCCAAATCACGTACGTAACATGTTTTAGAGCGAAATGCAACTTCCAAATCATCATCACAGAATTTTCCAACTAAGAAAAGATTGTGTCCAAGACCTTCGACATAATAAACCTGACTGATCTCGATGTTTCCATTAACATAATCTCCATATCCCATTATTGCAGCAAAATGATCATTCCCGAATCTGACATTACCGATGAACTTTGAAACAAAGTTTACTAACAACTTAAGATTGCCTGTCATATGCCGGGTACATCCGCTATCAACAATCCACAGAACGAGTTGAATCACATGTAACACACGAAGACAACGAGGGTGGTATGATGGAAGCAGTGGAACCCAAAGAGTTAGTGGGTTCCATTATGTTAGTGTTACATACATTTGCACATTTGGAATCCATTTAAAACTTGAGGTGCTGTTGCAACCATTGTTGCCATAACCAATTATTTTTCGCTTTGGTCTTAGTGAAGTCACTAGGTGAGTACACTTTCTTAGGAGATGTTTTTGCGGCAATGGATGTGTCTCAGATTTCTCGAAACTACATCCATGCACCTTCCCTAAATTTGATTTTGCAACTATAGTGGACCTAGAGGAGGCCGGTTATAGATTTCTTAGAGCGAGCTAACGGAGAATTTGCAACACATTTTTCATGATTACGGACATCATACTTTTACGACAAAAACATAAAAGCATTAACGTTTGAAACATTTACGAGACTTATCATTCGTTATAATCGACATTAGAATTACAAGTTGCCAAATTTGAATCTAAAGCGGATGCAACATGATTTTATTCGATTTACTAAGATGAACTTCTACTTACGATGTCGGACGAGTGCTCTTCCTATGTTGCGAGATCCTAGTATTTTCTTTTTGTCTCTTATTCTCGGATCTTCTAACATTAGTAGCCTTGACTATTCTGTAGAAGTGGAAGAAAGCAAATTAGTTTCACAGTTTTATCAATTATATACATGCCGGAGCAACCACGTTTGTGTTACTAGACTTGCTAGATTCTTGTTTAGCTAGCTTTTCTTTAAGCTCAATGATGATGTGTTTTTTATCCTGAATTATGGAATTTAATCTTCTTTGGTCACCCAACATTTGTCGAATGTATTCAAGATGGTGATCAAGTTCTTTTGACACTTCAAAATGAACAGTTTTAAGAGAATCAAAAATCATTTGATATTCCTTTTTGACTTGTGCAATCTCTTGTTCGTATTTGAAAATTTGACATTTTAACGACGCATTTTCATCATCAAGAAATTCGACTTTTGATAGTCGCGACTGTTCCAAAGAAAACTTTTCCTTTTGATTTTGGAAACCAATTTCAGATTCAGTTGTTTGAGACTGACACCATTGAAGTCTTCGTTTAAGTTCAGAAATCTCCATTGAAAGTTTAGATTGGACATCATCATTTTGTGAAAATATTTTCTCATTTTCCTCTTTTAATTTCTCAATTTCTTGCCTTAACATCGATTGTCCATTTCAACGTTTGAACCATATTGAGATTCTCGTGATTGACACGGTATCATTCACATAAGCAAATTCACAATATATAACCACAGAAGCAATATTAGCAGAAAGAGCATCTTCTAACAATTGATCAAAGGCATTTTGAAGATCTTTGTTTTTGCAATTTTCTTGTGAAACTGAATTTTCAAGTGTGTTAAAAGCTTTAACCATTGAAGTCACCTCTTGTTGAAGTTCCCTTTCCCAGTGTGTTGCACACAGACGCAAATGTGCGACGTGAGGTGAAATTTCGGTTTGAAACATTTGTCTTTGCTCTCTTGCATAAGCGATTGAAAATTAGATGCTTTTAACTCGAATTTTCTCAATTGCCGTTTCTAAAAATGAAATATCTTCCATAAACGTTTGAAAGTACCGTAATACTAAACAAGGTTTAGGAGTTTTTGGCAACGAGTCGCTTTTGCAAGAGGACGGTAAAGGACCATTTATTTGTGCAACATTGTGAACGGGACCTTCCACGCAAGATGCTTCAGTTATTTTAGAAATATTATACGATGGTGTTGAAATGGCATTCAGTTTGTAAGAAGCATTTTCTCTTGGGTAATCATATGGTAAAATTCCATTTTGGCACAATTTTAAGCGACTTCGATCATCTTGTGCCCATTGTTCCTCACAATCAAATACAACAAGTTGCATGTTTGGATCTAAAAGACATTGATCACTATACAATTTGGGTATTTCCTTGAGAGCTGTGTGAAGAAAACGTGGGTGATTATACCCAAGAGCAAAACGTTTTAAGTCATCGGGACTCGGTAGTAAAGTGGACATTTCAATTTGTTTTACTGAGTGGCCAATCTTATATACAACAATGCCAAAATGTTTTAGCCGTCTTTCCAATCGAAGAATTTCCTCGATTTAATCATCAATGCGTTTCTTAGATTTCTTCTTGAATTCGAGAAAAATTTGACCGACTTTTGAAAATCTTGTTTAGTATTTGAAAGTTCGTTTGAAGATTTTCAATGTTTTCCGAAGTTCAGACTTTTCATGTTCAATTTTTGAAATCTTTTCATTATTTGACGCAACAATTTCGTGCATCTGATGTTGAAGGTTTTGTTCGTTAACGTAAGATTTTTGAAAGTCCACTTTAAAACTTTTTTCTTGGGTGGTTTTTGTTTCAAAAACATTTATCCGTTTTCTACAACTCTCAAGTTCGGCAGTCAAGGAGGTAATCTCAACCCTAAGGCTTTGGTTTATCTCATTACATTTTGCAGTTTGGGCTTGCAATGGCAGAAGTAATGAATTAAGATATTCTGAATCTAGACCATGAATTGCTTCACTCTGTTCAATATGTTAATTATTTTCATCATCATTATTCATCAAATGTAACCACGGGGTTAATTTGATCGGCTTCAGTATGATTAAATAATGATCCATGTTGAGCAGTTATTGCTCATCGGTGCGAATCTGACACAATTGCATTTATGAGGCATATATCAATGTCGGTACACGAGATAGACCGTCTGTGTCATAGACCGGTCCATTCTCTTTGACGGATGGGATGTTCTCGCATATTTGCCATCAAAACAAGCTCGCAACATTTTCTTCCAAATCTTCATATTCATCATCGAGAGAGTATACGCCATAAAACTTGCCGAGTTTCACCGAGTTCTCCCCGCTTCATCCTTATATGCCATCATCATGACTTGTTTGTAGTAATCTCCTCCTGCGGTTCGTGGTTCGGGACAAGCATTAGGTAGATGTCCTTGCTTTTTGCAATTATAGCAATGAATAGTAGTCCACAGGCCGGTGAATTCTGTTTCCACAACTTGAACATTTCTCTTGAAGTTATTACTACCGATCCCCTAGCGATGTTTGACCATTCCCAGTGCAGAATACCCACTTGTAATCATTCGGCGACCACTAGTTCTTTTACGAACTTCAACTTTGCCACCTTGTATAAGCTGCGTGACTTTTGGGATTTGATGATGAGCGAAGGCGATTTTTGTTGGGTAGAGAACTTGGAGAAGGCTTTACCAATAAAGGCCATTCCATGATTCAATGCTTCAAAAGCATCATCTTGATCGTCATTGGTTTGAGCATAGTATGCAATGTTAGAATCACCTTCGGGATTGACTTGATGAGAAGGTGTGGGTGGAGCATAAGCAAAGTGACGTTGTTGTTGATCAAAAGCATGATTTGACTTTGGGTAAGGATTCGGATAACCATGAGCCATGAGAGCAATCTGATCAGCAATCGGTGGTGGAGGGAAACCGTGTGTGCCACGAGCTTCTTTATCTTTGAGAACCTCATATGGATGATGTTTCAGATAATCATACAACAACCCATACTTGACATCATGAAGATCCTTGACTTGTCGAACAAAAGTAACATACTTATGCCAATCCGGTCCTAATGAGTTCGAAACTTTGTGTTATAGCAATGGTTGGAAGATCAATCTTATGTCGATTGTAAATCATTGACCACATTTGTGAAACGATGATAATATGATTCAAGTGATTCCCAGGGCTCAATGGTAAACACACCAAAGTTGTGATACGACAGACTCCATGTCGATCATGTTCGATTCGATGCCTTCCATCAAAGATGCATTTGTTCCCACATAGCTTTTGCGATTGTTTGTGCATCAATACTTTTGTAAATCGGATTAGGAATTCCAAGAAGTATTTGTTGCATAGCAAGCTCATTGGCTTCAAGATGAAGTAGTTGTTACGGTGTTAAGCGGCTCGATGGAACAAGCGAGATAGTATCGGTCTTGGTGGAACAAGCTGTAGGATCTCCGGGAACAGTTTCAGTTGGCATTTGAAACGGTCCTTCTAGTATCACCTTCTTTAGATACTTACCATGAGGTTCCTTGAGTTCCATATACCTTAGAAATCGACTTGCCCATTGCACATAATTACCTGGTGTAAGCATTGGAGGACGAGTATCCGAACCAGCTTCATGAATCGATTGCTGACTTGTAACAACTTCACACATTTGGGAAAACCAAGTTTGTTGTTGAGGTATTTATTGAACCATTGAAATTCGTTGTTGAACTTGTTGTGGAGGTTGTTGTGGAGGTTGTTGAGGAACTTGTTGTGGGGGTTGATGAGGATAATACGGATATGGTGGTTGAGACATAATTGTTGTTTGATGAATGATGTGGATCGTTAAGGATAATTAAGGTTGATGGTGTTTAGGTTTAGGTAGATTAGTATCAAAGTCCAGAAATCCTAATTTACAGAAATCCAAAGTAGCAGAAATCCTAACTCACAGAAATCCAAAGTAGCAGAAATCCTAACTCACAGAAATCCCAAGTAGCAGAAATCCAAACTTGCAGAAAACAAACTCGCAGGAATCATAAAAACCAAACTCGCAGGAATATGAGAAACCAAACTCGCAAGATTTCTGAAAAACCAAACTCGCATGAATCAGAAAAAACCGCAGGAATCTGAGAAACTAAACTCGCAAGATTTCTGAAAAACCAAACTCACAAGATTTCTGAAAAAACCAAACTCGCAAGATTTCTGAAAAAATCAAACTCACAAGATTTCTGAAAAACCAAACTCGCAAGATTTCTGAAAAACCAAACTCGCAAGATTTTTGGAATTTGCTAACTCGCAAATATTCAAACCAGAATTCCTAACTCGCAAATCTTTAAGTCTGAAATTTTGCTAACTCGCAAAAATACGTATTTTAGTCCTAAAAATCCATAAATTTCAATCTAAAACACGTTTTTAAGCTCAGATTTCTATTAGATCTAATCAATATTAACCTAAACTAAGATAAAGTATCTCACTTTTTAGATAAAAATGATTTTAAAAAAAATTTAAAATTTCTAACTCACTAAAATTCATAAATCTAAAAACATGAAATTTGATCTTTATCACAACCAAAACAATCCCTTGGCTCTGATACCACTTGTTAGGTCACCATTCTATCACATCACAACATGTATTCTAGAGAGAGAAAGTGGAAGGAACTAATGAAGTATTATGAAATAATTATTACAATTAGAACCAACACCTCTCCTTTCAAGAGAGGGTATTTATAGAGTTTACATGGATAGGGTGTTTCCCGCGGTTCTAGAAGAACCTCTTATCACAGCTCATGGGTTTACTACATGAGCTGTAAATCTAAATACAAACATTTATAAACCATAATTATTAACAACCTATTACAAATTAAATGACCTACACTTTATAATAAAACATGTTCCTAAAAAGTTGCTTGGTGATGTCACCAATGTCATACAAGCCATTGCTATTTGTCACCCAGGTGGTTGCTCCATCATACCAATTCCGTGAATGGTTGATAAGGATTTAAAATGTACACTTTTGAGGGGTCATTTAAGCCCTTAATTGATCACTTTTGTATCTGTTACTACTTAATTTCGTTCCTTTTCACTTTTTAGGTCTCTTGAAGGTAAATTGCTGGAATGACACTTATTCGAGACGAAAAGCGCGAATATCTGAAGAAATGGCCAAAGTCGAGAATCGAGACACTCGAGTTCTTTGGGCCGAAGGGACGGCGTCCGCGACAATAAGCGACGCCCGTCACGACACACCTGAGATGATTCGAGAGAGCAAATTGCTATTTTACAAGTGACGACATCGGGTTTAAAGAGTAGGCGTCACAACTCGAGACGGCCTAGATTTGGATCCCGACGGCGTCGAGGTTGAAGCCGGCGTCACACAAGCATAAGGTGGCGACGTCCGCGAGTTGACGTGCCAAGGCGAAAACCTAATGGCGGCGACCGGCAGCGTCACAATTAAAGAGTGGCGCCATCGCATATTGTAACTCTATATATAGAATTCGAATTTTCGATTATTTTAAAGAGGTAGTTTTGTGAGTAAAACCTAAACCGAACACAGTTGTCTTGGCGATATCTTAGGGTTCCATACCCTATTTTACAACAAGATAAGTGATTTACTTCATTAATTCAATTATGTCTTCAATTGTTTGTGTGTATGCTTGCATGTTTTCCATGTCCGGCTAATTTACTTGTGTGTTTGCTTAGATCTATGAAACCTAGGTATTGAATATTGATTGGTTGTCTCTTATCTTAATTGTGATTGACCTAGTATTGCGATAGGTCATTCCTTGTGTTTTTAATGCTTTAGTAATCTTTGTGAACATTAGTTTATAATCACCTAGAGTTATTGTAGTCTAAACATGCAACGATAACCTTAGAGTTAGTTTATGATTCCTAAAGATTTCGTAGGCAATAACCTTAAGGTAGTCTCAAAGAGTTAGGGAAAAACATATACCCTACGACCTTAAAAGACACAACGCGTTAAGAATAAGGACGTGGCAATTCAACCATCCATAGGAGATAACTAGGGAGTAATAGCATCTAAGTAAACACATTTTTAATCATCATAAGAGCACACAACAATAGACATAGACTACACTCACCTTAGTTTAGATAATTAGATAATTAGATAAGTAGAGTAATCGGTAGAAATACTACCCCCCAAATCCAATACCCCGAGATTCGTTCCTTTCCATTTTCTAAAAAAACATAAAAAAGATAAAAAATAATCTTCCTCAACCCCAACCTTAGCGTAGTAATTTCTCACTAGCACTCCTATTCCTCAGAGAACAATATCAATTCCCGAGGCTTACCCTAATACTACACTACAACGATTGGGTTCCTTTGCCTAGGGTGTTGAAAACTTGCTCGACGAAAGGAAGTTCCTTTGACCGAACGCGCATTATGCGGTGATAAAGTTTTAGCGTTGTACGGGAATAGAATAGCTAGTTAGATTTCCACCTCGTTTAGGTTTCCTTGCTTGATCCCTATCAAGTAAGCTTTTCTTTCCATTTTTAGCTTCCTCGTAGTCTATCCCCTTCTTCGTGACCTTTGTTAGTAACCCCATCACTTTTCATCATGGAAGGTGATAATCGACCACGACTCATCAACCCACCACAAATAACCCGCCAAGAGGCCGTACTTTGGTGAATACTCAAGACTAAGCCACTTAGGCTATAGAAAGCGACATTGAGCTTCCCGACCAAGCCCAAACTATGACCCTTCGATCCGACACCATCCGGTTGGTGCAAAGCGGATGTGCATTCCATGGACTTCGTTCCGAAGATCCTAATCAGCATCTTAAGATTTTCCTTAAAATCGTCGATTCTATCGACCTCGATGCTACTACTCGGAGACCACGCAGCTTGCGTCTCTTCCAATTCTCTCTACGGGACCAAGCTAGTAATTGGCTTGAGCGACTTCCCGCCGGCTCCATCTCAAGTTGGGATGATCTCACCTCTCATTTCCTTACCCAATTTTTCCCACCGGGGAGAACTACTAAGCTTAGACGAGACATCTTGACATTCCAACAACTTCAAGGCGAGTCTCTCTACGAGGCATGGACCCGATTCAAAGACCTGCTCTATTGAGTCCCTCATCATGGCATTGTTCTTTGGCTTCAAATCCAAATCTTCTATGACCATACCGACTTCATCACAAGGCAATCCATTGATCGAGCCGCCAATGGAAGGCTTAGCAACTCCAACGCAGAAGAATCATGGGGTATTATTGAAGAGCTTGCCAATCAAAGCTACGAAAATGGGAGTAAGTCCCATGAAACCCCCATCAAGGTGATCAATGCCATATCGATTCCTCAAGAGTCTTCCATCACTGAAGAGCAAATGAGTGCTCTTGAGAGAAGGATCGATTATCTAATTGAGAGGCAAAGGAGAGCTCCTGAATGAATCCCTCATGAAATGGTTAATTCCGCTAACTCCACTAACCACCCAACACCTTTCTCTGAATCCCCAAGTCGTAAGCAAAATCTCAATTCCGAACGGCGCTTCCGTTCTACTTCTCCAATACCACTCTCACCGAGCTTTAAGGAACATATGAGGGAGTACATGGCAGCCCATACGGAAAGATTATCAAAATTTGAAGAGGAGGTTTATAGGCAAAGGGAGGAGATGCAGGCAAACATGACAGAGATGATGAACTTGGTAAAAGAGTATACTAAGACAAAAGTTCCCGAAAAGGTGCTAGTGAGAAGCAATGATTACCCTCCCCCCACTTCGTTTGTTAACGCCATTTCCATTGTGCCTGATGAAGATGGAATAGTTGAGGAGAAGGAAAGTGAGAAAAGAAAGAAGGAGGAGGCTGAAACCAATGATGAGCTCGAGACCATTGAGTACTACCTTAAGCACGAGATTAATAAAAAACCATTGTTAACCAAGTGAACAACTTTAGGTACAATGAGGTTCTTAGGAAAGCCCTAGAAGGAGAAATAATAGAAAAAGAGTATGACACCATGCCTATGGGACCTATGTATGAGCTGGTTCTAATAAAATCAGTAACTAAAAAATGAGAAACCAAGGGGAACTTCGTGATACCATGTAGCATAAGTGACATTGATAATATAAATGCCTTAGCTGATCAAGGATCTGATGTGAACATAATGCCACTATCAGTCTATAATAAGTTGACTAGGGAGAAGCCAGCCAAGACCAATCTTAGCCTTTCCTTAGCAAATCACACATATGTCTACCCCATAGGAATAGCGGTGGATGTCTTAATAGAGGTGGATAATATTGTCTATCCGGTGGACTTCGTGATTATAGACATTGAGGAAGATAGAAATATGTGATAACACCAAATAGTCTTAAATATTAAGTGTTAATTTCCCAGATAATGCTTGTAATTTATATCATTTATATAGATTTACGCTTGTTTTCCATTGTTTTCCACTTTCGGGTAAATTACGAGCATTGGAGCTAAAGAGGCCTTGGCGGAGAATTATCTAAAGATTTATCAAAGTATGCTATTTTGAAGAAGTTACGGCGTAACTCGCCTCTCGCATTACGCCGTAACTATTGCGTGACTCGGAAAACCAACTTATCATAAGGTTACGGTAACTCTTCCCAAAGGATTCTGACGTAACTACATTAGGTCAAATGAGGTTCCACGCCCGCGATACTTACAGCCAGTGCGCCGCATCAACTACGACGTGTCGAGTTTATTAAAGACTACGGGTAACCACTCATAAGGTTACGCCGTAACCAGCAGATCTAGTGCATTATTCGAAGAAATAGAAGGTTCACGTAACTCCTATATTGCTACGCCGTAACCCGGATCGGCCTATAAATACCCCACGAATTCGGCATTTCTAATCATCCCATTCCACACACAACACTCGAGAGCGTGGGAAAAAGCTCAAGGCGGTCTAGAGGAGCATACGCGTTGTCTCGAGGAGAAATCACTCCCTACGATAAGCATTAGCGTTTTATATTTCTTTACTTTCAATTCATGCATTTCGTACCTTTGAATATTGAATTGGTTTGCATGATTAATATGAGCTAAGCACCTTTTGGTCTTGGTCTAGTTATGATTCCTTAATTGTTTTGTTTGCATTTACTTTACTTCCGGTACAATTATTTCTAAGTGTATGCATGCATAGTTTATTGGTAGCCACCCTTGGTTCGATAGTTTTGAATGGCGATAGAGGCCAATTGCCTAGGAGATATGACCAAGTGACCCTAGGTGAGCGGATGAGAGAGGAAGGGTAAGATATGACCAACCGACGACCCTTTCTACTTGTGCGATTTGACCAACCGATCACTATCGTTTGGATGAACTTAAGAATTAGGGGTTAGTGTCTAAGTTCCTATGACGGGCATTCACTATTGTAAATCTAGCATGTGGCGGTACTTAATGACTTGGCAGGGGACCGGGAACAAGGGACTTATGAGGACACGACTTCTCACGTGGTGGAATCTTTCTTTGATAGGTTAGGCGAATTGACCAAATGTTGTCCTCTCGACTTTGACCCCACCTTAAGTAATTGGAAGTAAGTGAGCGTAGACATAACTAGCTAGGAGGATTACTAGATTAGCACCACTCTCCTCTATTGATTTCCTTTATCCTTTATTTGCTTTTATTTATTACGCATTAGTAGATTAATTAATTAAATCCCTATCGAAACCATTATTATACGTGACACCTAGACTTAGTAATAATCCATCATACATAGCTCTTGGGACGACCTCGGCTTACCGATTACTACTACACACACGACCGGGTACCTTGCCTGTTAGTGCACTAGGTGAACCATAGGTATAACGAGACACTATAAATATTAAGACACATTCGGTAAAACACGCATCAAGTTTTTGGCGCCGCTTAGGGAGTTATATTAGGATTAATATTAAGTCTTTAATTTTATTTTAAACTTTTCTCACGATCATATTTCAAGTTTCGGTACCATGGAAGTTGTTAACATCGATGACCTCACTCTTGAGGAATACTTGGCGTTGACAAGAAGCGGAACAAGGGCCGGGTCTCGTAAGACCGACAATTGGATCGGATGTCTGTTTCAAATCAAAGACCAATTTATGAGGGAGCTTGCTAACCCTTTTTCATGAAACAGGGACGAAGATGCATATGAGCACGTTGAAAATGTCCTATACATCGCAAGCCTTTTCAACATTCCCGGGCGTGTCTCATGATCTTTGTTATGTTAAGAGTATTTCCTATGACTTCTTACCAAGGCGCGGAAGATGGATTGAAAGATTGCCGTACGGGCAAATTAATACTTGGGTGCTACTTAAGCACTTTATTGAGAGATATTGTCCACCATCGAAGATTTCTAACCACTTTTGGAGATCCATAATTTCAAACAAGAAGGCAACGAAATGTTGTATCAAGCACGGGATAAATACAACGATCTCCTTTACCAGGTGTCCTACACATGATCTGAACAACCAGCAGAAGTTCAACATTTTCTACAAAGGAATTAACGTAACTACAAGGCAAATGCTGGACTATCAAGGACCTATCCCGAACATGACTCCTACCCTTGCAATTGAAGCCATTCAAAAAATGGCGGATCACTCTAAAAAATGGCACAACGGAGGAAGTAAAAGAAACCAATGCGTAAGTGTTATGATCAAATAACATAAGATTTATGTGGTTTGGTAGGTCGCGGTTGGTGATTGAAGATGAAAGTATTCATCTTCTTTAGTGAGAGAAACTAGAGAGAGGGAGGAGAAAATACAAAGTCTTTTATTGATAAACCAAACAACACACTAACTAAATGATTCAGCTTACCCCTCATGGAGAGTCATGAGGGGTATTTATAGGCTCAACAAACAACTACTTTGCCACTTAAACAATACTAGTCCCTATGGGCAAAGTATACTACGCATCTAGTCCAATTCACGTAAGTGACATTATCTTTATAAAAAAGCGAGGCTAACAATCTCCCTCCAAGATATCGTCACACGTGAATGGTTACAATGAGACCTATAAATACAAAACAAAGTAAATTACGTAAGTAACGAACAATGTTGACTTTGTTGAGCCTTGAGTCTCTATAGTCTAGATCTTGAGGCAAACTTGAGTTCTCCTTCCGACGATCTCGGCATTAGACCTTTGTGCGGCGGACAAATCCTTGTAGCTCGAACTTCAAGCTGTAACATTCTAGTTAGGTTATTACTCCCTCCTAACTAGTGAGCCTTTTTCTTTTTCTCTCCCTCACGAGGCCGACAACACTCTTCCAACACGCGGCGGAGAAAGTAAACTCTTGATTGTAGCACAATGGTTGTCGATTCGGGAACATCGTAACAACATAACTCACTTAGTATTGCATCCAAGTTGGTAAAACCCTCGATGTACACACACTACTTCTCTTCTTGGGTCTTAAGCACAATTCCCTTCGTAATCCAATCACGGAAGATGAAATACCAACTTCTCCTCACGATGGTTAGGAGCTATCGGAATCATCATAATGTTAATATTACATGCCAGTATTACCATTTTTCTTGATGAAATATTAACATCATAGCTTGATCAAAATACGTGAGAATATGTCGCAAAAATACTCTCAATACGTCTCTCTAACCAACCCAGAATCGAACCTCCTTTGAATTCACGGCTAATAGTAATGACCACATATGGAGAAACCCGATCGACTAACTTGAAAAGGAAGTAAACATCCCAACTTTGTGACTTACGCTTGTTCTAAATTCTTGAACAATCCACGGCGTGTGACATCGAGCACTACAACGTAACTCCTTAAAGTGATAGTTATACAACTTTGTGAGCACTACAACGTAACTCGTTACATCGGTTATAACCAGTTGTCAATTCAAAATCACTTAAAGTGCGGTAATACCCAACAAGTTATCTTGCGACATGCAACCAACCAACCAGCGTCTCAAAGATAAAGAAGATCACCCGTGAAACGTTACTTCAATTTCGTAAGCAATACTGGTACAAAAACCCGTAGTCATTTTTGAGATCTTCGCTCGCCGTGAATGTGTATCCTTCCGTGAAAATTTATACCAAAATACCATTCATTTCCCAAATTTATCAAAACTTTATATCCAAATAATACAATTCGGATTATGTGTTTGATAAATTACTATGTTCGATTCGAATAATAATGAAGACCCAATTCAAAACCATGTAGCCCATCACATAAAAATGGTCCTTGGCCACCCATTTTATTTCAGCCCATGAAAGTTATCATTCCACGATCCAAATCAAAAGAGCCCGATCCATATCCAAGATATCCCATCCGGATATATAACTTCACTCACATCGTTTACCTAAACCTAAAACACAAAATAACGCCTACCACTCTTATCCTCTCAAACAGATCCGAGAAGGAAAAATATAACTCAGTATCTCATTCACAAATCATGAAAAATATAACTCGTATCAAGCCGAACACCACTAGAGTTACGACTTCAAGATCTTGAGAAATCAAGGTTTCGGGTAGGTATCGTGTGATTGTTTTTAATTTGAGTCTATTAACGAATAAAAGAAATAAAGTAACATACTTGTTATCCTTGTTTCTTTAAATTCGGATATAATCACAAGATGATCAATGATGATGGATGATTCAATTGAAATAATCTTTAAAAGATTGAAAAAAATTTGAATATGAATCTGAGATCAAGCATTTTCTGTTTCGATTTGAGTTTTGAGTCATGGTAGATTGAGATGAGATGAGTTGGGATAGGATAGATTGGGATTATATTGTGGATGATTGATGTTGTACGAGGCTAAGGTTAAACAACCGTGTTTAGTTTTTTTCTCATGGACCTTGTCTTGTTGACGATGATAGTAAATTGAGGTCTTGATGAGGTCGTTGGTATAAGTGGTCATGAAGTCATGGTCTTTTTCTTTTTATGCATAACTTATGTCAATCTTACGCGTAACTTTTCTTGAACCCTTATGCGTAAAGACTAACAGTTACGCTTAACATTTTTTCTTATGCGTAAAGACTGTTGCTTAAGCGTAAAGATAGTCCCTTAGGCGTAAACCCATATTCTTACGCGTAAGCCAAGGCTTATGCATAAAAACATACGCGTAACTTTTCTTACGCATAACTTCACAGTTATGCGTAAATATCTCTGAAGAGGCTCCTTAGGCGTAATCTAGGGTTTTGACCCGTTGACCATTTTTCCGGCGAGATTCCGACCATCTTTTCCGTTCATCTTCAAAGATAACCTAGAAAACTGCTATACATCATAATATTTGCCCCGTTTGACCAATGTTGACCACATGAACGAATGACCATTTGACTCCCAAAAGTCACGTAATGGAACAAAAATAGTCTACATATTGATATATCTGTTTAGACAAAATAATGAGACAAAACGAGATATGTGTACATTGATAGACCATAAGACTTTTGACCAAAAAGATACACAAACTTTTAAAGCGATTACCAAAATAATAGGAAAAAAATTTCGGATCTAAAATAATATGGGTAAAACAGTTTAAAAGATGATACAAAACCAACATAAATCATCAAAAACATAACCATGGCTCTATACCACTTGTTAGGATCAAATAACATAAGATTTATGTGGTTCAAGAGGTCGGGGTTGGTGATTGAAGATGAAAGTATTCATCTTGTTTAGTGAGAGAAACTAGAGAGAGGGAGGTGAAAATACAAAGTCTTTTATTGATAAACCAAACAACACACTAACTAAATGATTCACCTCACCCCTCATGGAGAGTCATGAGGGGTATTTATAGGCTCAACAAACTACTACTTTGCCACTTAAATAATAATAGTCCCTATGGGCAAAGTATACTACGCATCTAGTCCAATTCACGTAAGTGACGTTATCTTTATAAAAAAGCGAGGCTAACAAGAAATTTTGACGGAATTGCAGCAATCGCTAGTAAAATTGAAAATCTCAGTCGAGATATGCTGAAGGTCAGAGAAACCGTTCATGCCATCCAAGTAGGTTGTGAAAGCTGTGGAGGAGGACATCTCACGAAGAATTGTCCTCATGTGGACGAAGAGAATATTGAATAAGCCAAGTGTGGAGAAAATCAACCATTTTACGGAGATAATCGAAATAGTAATGGGTATCGTGGAAATTACAACCGTGGGCCTTATGGAGAAAGAAAGCCCAGTCTTGAAGAAACAATTAATAAGTTCCTGTAAAGTTCAGCCCAAAGATAAAAGGAGCAAGATGAATGGTTAAAAGAATTCCAAGAAAACACTAATAGAAACCTTTCCAAACACGACACAACTCTGAAAAACCTAGAATCCATGGTGGAAAAGCTCAGTGAAAAAGTAAGGATGAATAACAATAAACCTGAAGGATCTAAACCAACTATGGAATGCAAAGTGATTTTCTTGATGATAACTCGAAGGTTCGAGGCCAATGATACGGATGCGAGGGATGATTTCGTCGACAGATCCGAGTTACTGCCAGTAATCGCCTTATGAGTTACAGGCGTAACTATGTTTTTTGACAACGATAACGGGTTTATGAAGAATACTAAGGAAAACGACTCTAACGAATTACGTCGTAACCAAGAATCTCGATTCTGGCGTGGCGGGATACGTGCAAGAAAAATTCCTCGAAGTGGACGAATCAGGAAATGAAAGGTCTCACGACATTGACATGTACCCTCGGCCAAATCTAAGAAGAAATATCAGCGGTGCAAACGATACCGGTTGCTAAGGGGATTGGTATGATCTTTGGGCCTCGTGTGACCCGAGAAATAAGGTTTGCGATGGAGGAAGCAATAAGGATAGGATCAACCATAACAAATTTATGTGGCTGCATATCTTGATGATGAAAGACTAGAAACTCTCCGCGAAGATGAAGAAGAGCCACTTATCATAATACAAATAAACCGTAAAATGTTTATTAATATTTTGCGATCTCTTTGTGTTTTGTTGATAACAAATATAATGTTATCTTAAGTATAATTATAAGGATACATGTTAGTTTTGTAAAGCATTTACATATAGCCATTTAAATACAAAAATGTAGTAATTAAGCATTTGTTGTAATAGTTTATTAGGATGGGTAAAAACCATAACCCATGGATCATAACCCATGGATCTTAACCCATACCCAAGAAGACTAGATACAATGTATACTTAGATACATTGAATCGAAAGATAACCCATGGACCAACCCATAACCCATGACCCATAACCAAAAACCCATGGGCAAGAGGGCGTTCCACGGATCCCTAGCCTTATGCTAGCGGATCCTTGTGGAAGGGATCCGTGGGATCCGGAGCGATGAAGAATTTTGCCTATAAATAGAGAGTCATTTCTTCATTCTAACTCACCCTCTTCTTACTAAATCTCTCATACACTCTCATTCTCTTCTAACATATAGATCACTTGATCTAGAGAGTTGTTCTTCTTTCTTTCTATTTGTGATCCTCATATAGGTCCTTCTACAAGGCGAGATCACGAGCATTCTACAAGTCATCCAAGCAAGGGGTCCTTGATTGATTTGTCACTCGCAAGATTTCTATAGCGAAGATCTTGTATTTGATATTTCACATATTTGTTGTGTAATAGTTGTGTTGGTTTGGTCCACCGTGCTAAGGACTCGGTATTTAGCTTTGTCTGGGAAAAAGTGTAAGCGACGTTGTGAAGGCTTCTCCGCCAAGTGAAGGAGTTTGTTGACATAGTGCTTGAACTCTCGAGTAGGTGACTCGTGAGTGGAGTAGGGCAAGGAAGGTGTCCTTGTAGCCGAACCACTATACATCGGTTGTGTCTTTTCTTTCCCTTCGCTTTACTTTATTTACTTGCTTTATCATTAGATCTATACTTTCTCTACATCCATAAGATCTCACATATTAAACGAATCTAAATTTTTGAAACTAACTTAAAATCGGCAAAACTATTCAACCCCCCCCCCCCTTCTAGTTTTCCACAATTGGCATCAAGAGCTAAGTTTATAAAAGTTTTAAAATAAATTTGTATTTTAAAAACTTTTCGATCACTATGGGTTCTGAAAATTATAAGGAAGGGCAATCTATGCAACGACCACCACTACTTGAAACTAATGGTTTTATATATTGGAAAAATAGATTCGAAACATATGTGAAATCTAAAGATATTGATCTTTGGTACATTATTGTTGAAGGAAATTTTGAGGCTACCTCAAAAGATGATAAAGAAAATTTAGTTAACATACCTCATGATAAACTAAGTGATGATTTAAAGAAAAAGCTTTCTAAAAATAGTGAAGCAAAAATGGTTTTATATAATGCTTTACCAAAGAAGGAATTCGAAAGAATTTCTATGCTTAAAACCTCTAAAGAAATTTGGAATTCTTTAGTTGTAACTCATCAAGGCAACAAACAAGTTAAAAATAATAAAATTGATTTATTTGTTCAACAATATGAACAATTTTCAATATCGGATGAGGAAACTATAGATCATTCATTTGCTAACTTTAATACTATTATTACATCTTTACAAGCACTTGATGAATCTTTTTCTAGCCGTAACCATGTTAGGAGATACCTAAGGGCACTTCCATCTAAGTGGAGATCCAAGGTAACGGCGATCGAAGAGTCAAAAGATTTGACAATCCTCACCCTTGATGAACTAATAGGCAACTTAAAAGTCTACGAGCTTGTCCTTGCTAAAGATTCCGAAGTTACAAAGGTGAAAGAAAACAAAATCTCTTGCCCTTAAAGCCAAAAAGGCTTCAAGCGATGAAGAGAACTCCTCTTGAATAGTGATGACGAGGAGTACGCTATGGCGGTGAGGACTTTAAAAGTTCTTTAGAAGGAAGGAAGATCGTCAAACAACCATATGGCGATAAGAAAGGCTTTCGGAAAAGCAAAGAGGACGAAGCCAAAAGATGATCGTACTTGCTTTAAATGTGGGGACCCAAACCACTTTGTTAGTAAGTGTCCCAAACGGGATGATCAAAAGCGTCCGTGAGCGCACGTGGGGAATGGGCGACGAGGAGGACAAAGAAATTTGTCTCATGGCAAATGACGAGGTATGTCACGAATACTATAGTAGCTCATCATTTGATGACGACTCATTGCATAACGAATATGATAAACTATGCAATATTAGCCTAAAACTAATTAACAAAAACAAGCTTTTAAAGAGTCAATATCAACGTTTAGATAAAGAAGTCATAGAATTAAAAGCAAAACTAAAACATTTAGAAAAGGGTAAAATAGCAAGTGGTGAATGTGAACTTTCGTTCAACTTCAAACACTAGTTGATCAACTAGATTCTAAGATTGCTAGAATGAGCACGGATATGTTAAATACAATGCTAGATAGTATTAAAACTGAGGACAACCGAGAAGATTTAGGGTTCCAACAACTTGATCCATCAACTAGTGAAAGTAAAGAAACAAAATTTGTTACAGAACTAGAAAAACCAGCCACCGTTGTGGCGGATCCCACGGATCTCCTAAAAAGGGAACCGACTAGTGTACAGACATGGATCCGTGGATCTTCTGTAACAAATAGTGGTAATAACGTAGCCTCTTCATCTAGAACTGAATTTGTTATCGTTAATAGGAAGAAACCAACTCATGTCACCACTAGACAACCACCTCCAAAATATAATCCTACTTTTGCAAGAAACAAAGCTCCATCTTTTTTGAAACATAATCCATCTAGGAGACCTAATAATCTTTACCCGAAAAGTAATCATCAAATGGAATGGAACCCTAATATGCAAAACGGTTTTCCTTTTCAAAACTTTGCTCCATGGAATGCATACTCATCTTATCTATACATGTCTAACATGAATGGAATGTTTAACACTAATGGACCCATGAACAAATGGGGACCAAACTTTTGAGTTTATTATTGTTTTAGGTGTGCTTAAAGGTCGACCTAGACCCCGATGAATGGGTCAAGGATAGCGGGTGCACGAGGCACATGACCGCAATAGGATCTATTCTCCACATATGAATCCGTAAATGGAGGTAATGTGGTGTTTGGAAATAGCAAAAGTAGAATTATCGGTAAAGGTGCGATTTGAACAAATCTCTAACCATTAACGATGTGTGTCACGTAGAAAACCTAAACTTTAATCTCTTAAGTATAGGACAAATATGTGATAAAAGTGCAATGTACTTTTACCGAAACCGTAGTAAGATACTTAAAATGGCATAACCATAGGAAGAGGAATTAGGGAACATGGAGTCTATGTCATTAAAATTGGTAATGAACCTAAAGACAAACTATGTCTTACCTCTATGGATGATACTTCGACCTTATGGCATCGAAGATTGGGTCACGCCAACATGCGACTTCTTCAATCACTATCATCCAAAGATCTAGTAAGAGATCTACCTAAGTTAAAATATGAACATCATTTTGTGATGCTTGTAATGTAGGAAAATAAGCTCATTCTAGTCATAAAGCTAAAAACATGGTGTCTACAACTAGGTGTCTAGAATTACTACATATGGATTTATTCGGTCCATCCGCTATCCAAAGTTATGGAGGCAACTACTATACTTTGGTCATAGTGGATGACTATTCTAGGTATACATGGACAAAATTTTTATAGAACAAAGCGAAACCTTTAATTATTTTGAAATATTAAGCAAAAGATCCAAAGACAACTAGGAAGTCCCATAGTGTCTATTAGGATGGATCATGGTAGGAATTCGATAATGAAGTGCAATTGGAGCTTTTGTAACGCTAATGGTATTACTCACAACTTCTCGGATCCACGCACTCCACAATCGAATGGGGTAGTAGAAAGAAAGAATAGAACCCTACAAGAAATGAGTCGAACCATGCTTAATGAACAATCCATACCTCAAAAGTTTTGGTGTAATCTTTGTTGATACTTAAGCGTACATACTCAATCGAGTCTTAATTAGACCAATCTTAGGAAAAACTCCATATGAGTTACTTGAGGAAAAGCCTACGTTAAATCACTTTAAAGTCTTTGGTAGTAAATGTTTTATTCTTAACACTAAAGATTACCTTACAAAATTTGATCCTAAATCAACCGAAGGTATCTTTTTAGGTTACTCGCCAAATAGCAAAGCTTACGTCATATTAAACAAAGAAACAATGAAGGTAGAAGAATCATTAAATATAAAATTTGATGAAAGTCCACCCAAACCCTCTCCACCTCTTGTCGATGACGAGATTATAGAAAGTGAAGCTATAGTAATAAAGAAAAAGATAAGTGAAGAGGAAGAACCTCTAAGTGATGAAATAATAAACATTAAAGAGTCCAAAGATCACCCGTAGATAAAGTCATAGGAAAACTAAACGAGCGAACATTAAGGTCTCAAGTTCAAAACCAAAGTAGCTTGTTTTGTTTCGTCTCAACCTTAGAACCTAAGAATACACAAGAAGCCATAAAAGATGAGAGTTGGGTAATGGCTATGCAAGAAGAACTAAATCAATTTGTTTCTAATGATGTTTGGACACTTGTCCCTCCACCTAGTAATCAAACCATAATAGGAACCAAATGGGTTTATAAAAACAAGTTAGATGCAAACGGAGTAGTGTCTAGGAACAAGACTAGACTCGTTGCTCAAGGGTATAACCAACAAGAGGGAATAGACTTTGATGAGACCTACGCCCCCGTGGCTAGATTAGAGTATATAAGAATACTTCTTGCGTATGCTTGTGCTAATGATCTAAAGCTTTATCAAATGGATGTCAAAAGCGCTTTTCTAAATGGTTTCATTAATGAAAAGTATATGTAGCTCAACCTCCGGCTTCATTGATTTTGAAAAACCCAAACATGTGTATAAATTAAAGAAAGCCCTTTACGGTCTTAAACATGCTCCAAAAGCTTGGTATGATAGACTCAAGTCATTTTAGTTAAACACAACTATACCATGGGGTTAGTTGACAACACACTTTTACTAAGAAAGAGAGTCACATATAATCATAGTGCAAATATATGTAGATGATATTATATTCGGATCCACTTGTCAAGACATGTGTGATGATTTCTCTAAAATCATGCATGACGAGTTCGAGATGAGTATGATGGGAGAACTTAGTTTCTTTCTTGGTCTACAAATTAAACAAGTAGAAGATGGTATCTTCTTTAATCAATCTAAATACATAAAGGAGATGTTAAAGAAATTTGGTCTAGAAGAGTCAAAACCAATTAGGACACCAATGTCATCCGACACCAAACTCACAAAAGATGAAGGCGGCGAATCCGTAGATAATACTAAATATCGTGGCATGATAGGTAGTCTTTCTACCTCACGGCAAGTAGGCGGATATCATGTTTAGTGTTTGCTTATGTGCTAGGTTTCAAGAAGACCCTAAAACATCACACCTAGAAGCCGTAAAAGGATATTTAGATATATTAAGGGTACAACACAATTAGGATTATGGTATCCTAAGGCACGGGAGTAGAAACAATTGTATATGCAGATTCGACCATGCGGTGATTACGTTGATAGAAAAAGTACAAGTGGGGTATGTACTTTCATGGGATATTGTTTAACATCTTGGTTTTCTAAGAAACAAAGCGGCACTAGCAATTTCAACAACCGAGGCGAGTACGTCTCCGTCGGCAAAGCATGCCAACAAGCACTATGGATGAAGCAAGCGTTAGTCGACTCGACATCCATCTAAGCGACATAGCCATCCTATGTGACAACAAAGGTGCCATCGACTTAAGCAAGAATCCGGTATTGCATTCTCGCACAAAGCATATAGAGATTCGTCATCACTTCATAAGAGACAATGTTCAAAGGGAACATCTCTATTGAGAAGGTAGCATCCGAAGACAACATAGCCGACGTCCTCACCAAACCGTTGAGCGGGAACAATTCAACTTACTTCGTCTTGGTCTTGGTCTAATGGAACAAACGTCGTAACTTATTTGACTCTACAAGGTATGTAAACACTAGCCTTCTTCTTTACGAGTCTAGGATCTCTATTTTACGCACAACTCACAAACAATACGGGAATTTTCAAAACCCAAGATAAGTTTTCCACTTATAGCTTTCTTATTTTCTTTTATACATATACATTTTCAAAGAAAACCTCTCTTCAAAATGTTTTCCAAAAAGGATGATACCTTCCCGTATCAATTTCACAAAAGCAATTTCTCACGTCTAGGACAAATCGCTTTTTCATTATTAATACAAAGTAAAAACCCGTTTTCACTGCATCTCATGTCTTTTGGCTAAAGGGGACACATAACTAATATGTGTTTTCGGGTACATTCATTTAATCAACAATGAATTAGGAGCATTGATAACACTAAATTACGTACTTATGTACTAAATATGTGTTTTCGGGTTATCTCAATAGGATACTCTTTCTACTTCTAGTTTATTTTCTATTTCTTTGTAGGAGTCGAGATAACCGCAACTCCAAATAGTTTGTATATAGGCACACACTAGGCAAAATTGTTTCCAAAAGAAAATTTTGTCTTTGCTGAATCACGGACCCACGGATCCCGGCCTTCATCTTGGACGGATCCCTCAAGGAAAGGATCCGTGGGATCCGTGAACCGTAAGTGTTTTACCTTCTATTTTTCACTTTGGATGAAAAATCCACATTTGTTTCATTTTGGGAGTATGCTCTTTAATGCTTGTGTTCTCATGATCACATGCCTTGAATTCATATCTAATCATTAGATTTTAATCCACATTTTGGGTCAAGCATTCATTACAATGTTTTGTTTTTCTATATATAGAAATCCCAAAATGCTTGCATAGTCCATCTCCTCCTCACAAACACACTACACCATGTCATCCAAAAACCCTTTAGATGAATCACCTAGTACAAACAATCATCTTCATGATACCCAAACCTTTGTGCTACCACCATCCAAAATACCACAATCAAACTCTAGGATATCCGCACGGATTAGTATCCGATCTTGTTGTTTAACAAAACCAACCTCAAATGGTTCATCCACAAATAACTCACCACAAGATGCTTCCATAATAGCACCTCCCTCATCACCAACAAGTACACCAACCTCATCACCACCTAAAGTCACTCTTTTGGAACTCCTTAAGACTCCAACAAGATCTAAACAATCTAAACAAAAAAAATAGTCTTTTCAACATCACCCACATCTCCAAATACTATCTTTCAAGATCTTGAAACATCACCACCATTAGCTCCCATCACATTACAAGAACATCTAGGTTCTTTTCCACCACCATTCACAAATATTCGGATGTTGATCCATATTTTCTATTTTCCACCACAACTTCCGCATAACTCAAATCAAAACAACCCGGAAAACTTCCGCTCATTACCCACATCACCTACATTGTGAACATTGTCAATCCACAAGGGAAATTGCAATAGAAGTTAGGAAAGAAATGCGATTCATACTCAACCTCATAATTGATCGCATCAATACAGGACTCGATAGTTGGGTAAAATTAAGTTTGGACATGTGGATCGTTAACCAAAGAGAAGTTTTGGAAGGAGTACATGTGTTAATACAAATAAACCGTAAAAACGTTTATTAATATTTTGCGATCTCTTTGTGTTTTGTTGATAACATATATAATGTTATCTTAAGTATAATTATAAGGATACATGTTAGTTTTGTAAAGCATTTACATATAGCCATTTAAATACAAAAATGTAGTAATTAAGCATTTGTTGTAATAGTTTATTAGGATGGGTAAAAACCATAACCCATGGAACATAACCCATGGATCTTAACCCATACCAAGAAGACTAGATACAATGTATACTTAGATACATTGAATCTAAAGATAACCCATGGACCAACCCATAACCCATGACCCATAACCAAAAACCTATGGGGAAAGAGGGCGTTCCATGGATCCTAGCCGGATCCCTTGTGGAAGGGATCCGTGGGAACCGGAGGAAACGGTGAAGAATTTTGCCTATAAATAGAGAGCCATTTCTTCATTCTAACTCACCCTCTTCTTACTAAATCTCTCTTACACTCTCATTCTCTTCTAACATATAGATCACTTGATCTAGAGAGTTGTTCTTCTTTCTTTCTATTTGTGATCCTCATATAGGTCCTTCTCTAAGGCGAGATCACGAGCATTCTACAAGTCATCCAAGCAAGGGTCCTTGATTGATTTGTCACTCCGCAAGATTTACGTGCGAAGATCTTGTATTTGATATTTCACATATTTGTTGTGTAATAGTTGTGTTGGTTTGGTCCACCGTGCTACGGACTCGGTATTTAGCTTTGTACGGAAAAGTGTAAGCAACATTGTGAAGGCTTCTCCGCCAAGTGAAGGAGTTTGTTGACATAGTGCTTGAACTCTCGAGTAGGTGACTAGGGGGTGGAGTAAGGCAAAGAAGGTGTCCTTTAGCCGAACCACTATACATCGGTTGTGTCTTTTCTTTCCTTCGCTTTACTTTACTTACTTGATTTATCATTAGATCTATACTTTCTCTACATCCATAAGATCTCACATATTAACGAATCTAAAGTTTTTAAACTTACGTAAAATCGGCAAAACTATTCAACCCCCCTTCTAGCTTTCCACAACATGGATCGCGAAAATTCAAACAACGAAAGTCTCAACAACACGAGTGAAATAACAATTGAGAATGACAAGGAGTTGGTTAGAGATGAAAAAAAGAAGAGTGCAAGCGTACTAGTGGAGAATACGCTCGATGAAGAATGGTTCAAAGTACGACCGATGATAATGACATTGAAGGGATCCTAGATTACCTCAAGTTGCAAGATAATGAAGAGTTTCTTGATCCGACAGACGAAGCTTATGAGCAAAGGAGGCGCAAAATCCTTAGGATTCTACAAGAGACCACCACCTATTATTGTCGAAAATTCAATTCACTCGCTACTACTTGGGACCGAGGAAAAATTTTGTAAAATCCGAAAATCAAAACTAATGAATACCTCGAGCGGCACGAATGTCGCTGGATGAGGCATAAGCTGGATGAAAGATATTGAAGAGGTCGGGGAAGTCCAAAGGCCCCCATAGAAGCCCCGCTGACTCGAGTCTAACTTAAAGACTCGTAAATAAAGAAAAGTACTCTTTCGGAGACAACCGAATTATCCCTTTTTTTTTTATTTCCATTTACGTAGGGTTTTGTGTTTTCCAACTATTTTTGCGAGAAGCGAGGAACTAATTCTTCTTTGCAGTTCTTGATTCGAACGAGTTCGTTGTAACTCATCTTGGTGGTTACGCCGTAACCAACCTTTTAGCTTGACATAGTTCTTGACGCATTACCAACTACGCGTAATACCATCTCGGTGGTTACGCCATAACCACTCACTTTGCGACTTATACGGGTTTTGCCGATTCTGGTAATTCCCTCAAAAGAGTTACGACGTAACCTTCCTCTGCTTTAATTCTTTCATTTTAAAACACAATAACCTTTTATTAGTATTTTAAATGAACTTTGTAGGTGTGTTCCTTGTAAACCCTCACGAGACTTCACTCGTCCACTTGGGACACTAAGTGGTTTAAAAGGCTTGTTGCATAGCTAAATGTAACCGTGATTCCTCTGAAAGTAAGTTAGGTTTGTTTTTCATTTTCATTTTCATTTTTTCATTTTAGAATTATGCTTGTCGGTAGTGTGATTTTAGGGATTGAAGTTTGTTCATGATGCTTATCTGAAGGCACGTCTCTTTTCGTGGGCCTTCCTTCTTTATGGAGCAAATTTGGAGAAGTTCTCACTCTAATTCTACCTTTCTCTTCACCTTTATTTAATGCTTACTACAAAGGGACTTTGTACAATTCAAGTGGGGGGACGGGAGTAGAATTATCTCTTGAACATTATTTAGCCCTCATATTTCTAGTTTATTTTGAAAAATTATGCCATTTTAAAATTTTGACATGTTTTCTTAACCTAACTAGATTAGACCTTAGCGAGCACATACAACCCTTGATATTATATGGTGAGATTAGCCTTATCCGTTTCCAATATTTTACCACAAATCCACCAAATTATGAGTGTCTTGGGTAGCTTGTAAACTTTAGAACTTGGCCTTTGCATCATTTCGAGACCATAGAGGAGGTATGTTGAGTTAGCTCGATGTATTTGGACTTTTCGGTTTAGAAGGCAATATTATAGGATTATCACCCAAACAGCCTACCATTGTGTGTCTATCGATTAGTCATCTCGACTTCTTGACCCCCATGTGAAACCCTTTTGTTTACCCAATTTATTGTTTCGATACACCTATACACCTTAGCCTACCCTGTAGTCTTTGTTTGTGATTGGGAATTCATCATTTGCCTAAGTTCAAGGTTCGAGTGGAAAGATTCGGAAATCACGCTTTCATCGACAACATTTCTGAAGATCATTGAAGACCCCCTGAATTCCCATTGTTCATCTCAAGTGGGGGGGGATATTATGTTTAGTGTTTATTGTTATGTTGGAAAAAAAAAGTGATTAGAAAAGAAAAATATATATATATATATAGTTGTTATGATTTTGTTATTGTAAATTGCAATGTTATAAGCAACATAGTATGAGCTTTCTTGATTTAGTATCGAGGAGGCCACCTCGGTCACATTTGAAGATTGGGTTGGTAGTTATGCCAGCAGTTGGAGAAAAGGTAGTGTGCCCATCACGGCGTCCTCTAATGACACATCTACCTTGCATTTCATGATCCGGTTTCTTGACTTCAAAGCTTGAACTTTGGGCGGACGGTGAAGTGGTGATGACTTGGTTATAGATTTAGACTACACGCTTGTTTTTATTTTACACCGATTATATATCCCATGTCTTATCCTACCCTTTAGTCATGAAGCGTGTCTAGGTGATGCAATGAGCAATCTTTGGTGTCTTGGCCATGGATTTGGTCATGTTTCATTGATTTTGTCCACTTACCGTGACATGTTAGTAATGACGAGTCACCCTTAACCTTTGTCGTGTCTACCCATATTTCCTTCGTAGAATTGTGTAGCCCTAACTCTAGTGGTGGAGATTTGTGTAACCGCCAAGCTTATGATAGAATACATGCTATGGTATGCGATTGGTGATCACCCGAAATTGACACTTAGAATAGTTGAGAGATTTGAGTGTTTTGTTCCCTTTCTTGAGGTGTTCGGCTTTGTTTTATTCTAGCATAAGGGATTTGTAAACTCATATTTTCACGGTTATGGGAGATATCTTTTAGAAATATTTCTAATAAGGTCTACTTGAGGGCAAGTAGAGTTCAAATGGGAGGATATTTGATAACATCAAATAGTCCCGAATATTAGTGTCAATTTCCCAGATAATGCTTGTAATTTATATCATTTATATGGATTTACGCTTGTTTTCCATTGTTTTCCACTTTCGGGTAAATTACGAGCATTGGAGCTAAAGAGACAGGCGGAGAATTATCTAAAGATTTATCACGGTATGCTATTTTGAAGAAGTTCTGGTAACTCGTCTCTCGCATTACGCCGTAACTATTCGTGACTTAGAAAACCAACTTATCATAAGGTTACGGTAACTCTTCCCAAAGGTTACTGACGTAACTACATTAGGTCAAATGAGGTTCCACGCCGGCGATACTTACGCCGCTTCTTGCATCAACTACGACGTAACCGAGTTTATTGAAGACTACGGCGTAACCACTCATAAGGTTCTGCCGTAACCGCAGATCTAGTGCATTATTGAAGAAATAGAAGGTTCTGGCGTAACTCCTATATTGGTTACTGCCGTAACCCGGATCTGCCTATAAATACCCCAATAATTCCGGCATTTCTAATCATCCCATTCCACACAAAACACTCGAGCGTGGGAAAAAGCTCAAGGCGGGTCTAGAGAGCATCTGGTGTCTCAAGGAGAAATCACTCCCTACGATAAGCATTAGCGTTTTATAGTTATTTTACTTTCAATTCATGTATTTCGTACCTTTGAATATTGAATTAGTTTGCATGATTAATATGAGCTGCTAAGCACCTTTTGGTGCTTGGCCTAGTTATGATTCCTTAATTGTTTTGTTTGCGTTTACTTTACTTCCGTACAATTATTTCTAAGTGTATGCATGCATAGTTTATTGGTGGCCACCCTTGGTTCGGTAGTTTTGAATGGCGATGAGGCCAATTTCCTAGGAGATATGACCAATGACCTAGGTGAGCGGATGAGACGGAAGGGTAGATATGACCAACTCGATGACCCTTTCTACTTGTGCGATTGACCAATGATCACCTATCGTTTGGATGAACTTAAGAATTAGGGGTTAGTGTCTAAGTTCCTAACGGCCGGGCATTCACTATTATAAATCTAGCATGTGGCGGTGCTTAATGACTTGGCTTAGGGGACCAAGAACAACGGGACTTATGAGGGACACACGACTTCTCCGTGGTGGCATCTTTCTTTGATAGGTTAGGGCAAATTGACCAAATGTTGTCCTCTCGACTTTGACCCGACCAAGTAATTGGAAGTAAGTGAGCGTGAGACATAACTAGCTAGGAGGATTAACTAGGTTAGCACCACTCTCTCTGTTATTTCCCTTTATCCTTTATTTGCTTTTATTTATTACGCATTAGTAGATTAATTAATTAAATCCTATCGAAACCATTATTATTCGTGACACATAGACTTAGTAATAATCCATCATACATAGCTCTTGGGACGACCTCGGCTTTACCGATTACTACACTACACACGGCCGGGTATTTTGCCCGTTAGTGCACTAGGGTGACCATAGGTATAACGAGACACTATAAATATTAAGACACAGTCGATAAAACACGCATCAATATGCCACTCATTCTTGGAACACCTTTTCGGCCCTTGCCAAAGCAACCATCAAATGCGGTGAGGGCATCATGATACTCAAAAGCGGCAAGGGATACGCTAGGATACCTATTGTTCCAAGGTATTCTTTAAAGATTATGGAGAAGATTACGGATGAGAATCCACAAGTCCCTAACAATATGGTTAGGAAGAAAATTAACGATTGGGAAAAAGGGCTTAGAGATTTCATGGTTCAAGGACTACATGCAACATTGTGGAAGAGCGATAAAAAGTTAGGAAATAATCCTACCTCAATACCACAAACACAAAGGAACCCTAAGGAACTTTTAAAGGGAGAGAAAGTACTTTTGTACAAGTCAAGAATAGAAGCATTAAGAGGTAGAAACAAGCCAAGATGGTTTGGGCCTTATACGGTGAAAGAAACTAATCTAAAGAATAAAATCGTTATCATAATGAGCGACGTTGGGAAGGAATCCACGGTAAGCATACAACGTCTAAAACCTTTGATAAAGGATTAGTAAAGGAAGAAGGTGATGATAATGAAGTAGCGTAGGGCGCGACTTGAGTCTAGCTACAAGACTCTTAAATAAAGAAAAGCGCTTCGTGGGAGGCAACCCATGCTTAATTGTTTGCTTGTTTGTGTGTCGTATATCTTTTATTGATTGTTTATTCTAGTGTTTGAATTTGTAAAAATGATTTATTTTGTCTTTAACCTCGTCTTAATTACATATAAAGGTATTTTACAAAGGGATAAGTGTAGGGAGGATTACACATGTTTTCAAAAGAACGTGAACATGAGAATTGCGATTATTAAAAGATATACATGTGTGTTTGTTCGAGTCAAATGCTTGTATCGAGTCATAATGGATGTTTTGCGGAAATTTTTCCGAATCTAAAGATATAAATTTTCCGAAAATCGCGGACCGGTTTGTCAGATAACTGACGCGTCGAGATCGCAACTGACGGTCGGGAGGAGAAACGACTTACTACTTTTTCTCGTTTTACGTGCTACTTATAAATTTTGGAATTTTCGGTCTTAATTTTCTAGAAAATCAGTAAACATCCGGTCCACAAGCATTATATCCTAGTTCGATGAGAGTCGTATATATATTGTTACCGCCGATTTTACTGCGAAGGTTTCGTTTATTTTCTTCAAGTGTGCGAGGTTTTATTTATCAAGAAGAAGATACATAAGATTGGATGGAGCTTTTCACGCATACATTCTTCTTGAAGAAAGATTTAACCACTACTTCACACTGATTCTACCGAGCTAATCGGGGAGTATTAGTTTCTTCGTTTTAATTACCTTCCATTATCATAACTTTGATACTTCGGGAACATTGGGGACAATGTTCGGTTTAAGTGTAGGGAAGGAAAATAAAGCGGAACTTTGAAACTATGCTTACCCTTGACTATTTGCCTTGCCCAATTCCATTTGTGTAATAAACCATGAGAAATATCGGTTAGGGTAATTTTGGCACCAAATTTAAAAATTTTCATGACATGTAGGAGTGGGCCATTAGTCTTAATAAAGCGTCTCATGGATAGGAAGTTATATGACTAGCACAAAACCATTCATCACTTAAATTCCACCCAAAATGCGAGGATCGCACTTAGATTTGTAGGAATTAAAGCATTCCACTTTAATGCTTCGAGTGTGTACCGGTAGTATAATAGATTCTAGAACTTGTTTTGTGATGCATTCCGAGATCGCTAGTGAGACTACACTTGTGTAGTTAGGAATAACTAAATGATAAGAGGCATTAGGATAACCCTTGTTTGATACCGTAATATAATTACTTCTTCCACATCGGTTGAGTAATTCCCCGCACCCCTGCGTTGTACTCATCTTTAGTACAAGATACCCCTATTTAACCCTCGAGCCTATCCTTTTCGCGGTTCTCGTGATGTTTCGGTTTTCGGAATATCAATGAAAACATTGTTTACAATCCACCCCAAATGTACACCCAAATCGCCTTATCCTACCTTGTATGCACTCGCTTTTAGTGCATTATTGTTATCATACTAAACCCTTAGTTCAATTATCTAGTTGCTTGCATAAGTGCTAAGTCGAGTCATATCCTTTGTACACAGTTTTGGGACGATTGGGACTCATGGGAAAAGTTAAATTTTATGAAATGACGGAAGGAGCGTTAAATTCAAATTCCTTTATTTGCGTAATAATGTACTCCAAGTGTTTGATATTTTCAATTCGGTCAACTTAGTGTTAGAGTAATAAAAACTCAAGTGTAGGATGTGCCTATAAATCCCTATTATTTTGATGTTATCGTAGAGGATGGTAGAGTAAAAGTGTATGAAAAAAAGTGATTCAATATATATATATATATATATATATATATATATATATATATATATATATATATATATATATATATATATATATATATATATATGAAAAAAAAATATACGAGCTACCATCCTACATCTATCTTTAAATTTATGTTTGTTTGTTTCAATTTATCTAGAGTTTAGAGTGTCGAGTCTTGGCTTAGCAACGCCATTCTTCTCATGCTTGTAACATAAAGATTTTGACTTGCCACCACTAAATCGCCTATCCCACCAAACCCTTTGTTTCCCTACCAAGTAGCCTAACGTTACAACCCTTTAAAAGACCTCTTGGATAGTTTTTCCTAGGTGCTTACGCCAAAAGCGATGGAGGTTTGATCTAGTCTCAAGCCTATGGTAATCTATGTACTAGGACCGGTTAATGAGTGTTTATATTCCATTTTCAACTTGATATATTTCATGTACACTCGAGAGATAAGAGTATCCAAACACCACTTGTGAGGTGCTAGTATGTAATTTCCGTGCTTGTTATGAATTTTGTGGGGCTTATATGTGTTGTGAATTGTTCTAAACTAATGCTTCATGACCCCTAACTTATAAATTAATTGGCTAAAAGCACATTTTCTTGAGGACAAGCAAATACCAAGTGTAGGGATATTTGATAAGGATTTAAAAGGTACACTTTTGAGGGGTCATTTAAGCCCTTAATTGATCACTTTTGTATCCGTTACTACTTAATTTCGTTCCTTTTCACTTATTAGGTCTCTTGAAGGCAAATTGCTGGAATGACACTTATTCGAACGAAAAGACGCGAATATACGAAGAAAATGGCCAAAGTCAAGAATCGAGACACTCAAGTCTTTGGGCCGAAGGGACGGCGTCACACCTTAATAGCGACGCCGTCGCGACACACCTGAGACGACTCGAGAGAGCAAATTTCTATTTTACAAGTGACGGCATCGGGTTTAAAGAGTAGTCGGCCACAACTCGGGCGACCTAGATTTGGATCCCGACGGCGCCGAGAGGTTGAAAGCGAAGCGGCGTCACAAGCATAAGGTGGCGCCACAGAGTTGACGTGGCCAAGGCGAAAACCTAATGGCGGCGACCAGCGGCGTCACAATTAAAGTGGCGCCGTCGCATATTGTAACTCTATATATAGAATTCAAATTTCGAGATTTTAGAGAGGTAGTTTTGTGGAGTAAAACCTAAACCGAACATAAGTATTGTCTTAGGCGATATCTTAGGGTTTCATACCCTATTTTACAACAAGATAAGTGATTTACTTCATTAATTCAATTATGTCTTCAATTGTTTATGTGTATGCTTGCATGTTTTCCATGTCCGGCTAATTTACTTGTGTGTTTGCTTAGATCTATGAAACCTAGGTATTGAATATTGATTGGTTGTCTCTTATCTTAATTGTGATTGACCTAGTATTGCGATAGGTCATTCCTTGTGTTTTTAATGCTTGAGTAATTTTTGTGAACATTAGTTTATAATCACCTAGAGTTATTGTAGTCTAAACATCCAAAGATAACCTTAGAGTTAGTTTATGAATCCTAGAGATTTCGTAGGCAATAACCTTAAGGTAGTCTCAAAGAGTTAGGAAAAGCATACCCTACGACCTTAAAAGACACAACGTTAAGAATAAGAACGTGACAATTCAACCATCAATAGGAGATAACTAAGGAGTAATAGCATCTAAGAAAACACATATTTAATCATCATAAGAGCACACAACAATAGACATAGACTACACTCACCTTAGTTTAGATAATTAGATAATTAGATAAGTAGAGTAATCGGTGAAATACACCCCAAATCCAATACCCGAGATTCGTACCTTTCCATTTTCTAAAAACATAAAAAGATAAAAACTAATCTTCCTCAACCCCAACCTTAGCATAGTAATTTCTCACTAGCATTCCTATTCTCCCTGAGAACGATATCAATTCGAGGCTTACCCTAATACTACACTACAGCGATTAGGTTCAACGCCTGGGTGTTGAAAACTTACTCGACGAAAAGGAAGTTCCTTTGATCCCGAAGCGCGTTGTGCAGCGTATCAATGGTCAACCATCTTTTGAATTGTTGTCTTTGGTGGCATCATAGGGATAGGTCCTTGAGATTCAAGCATTTGGCGGAAAGGGATATTTAAACCATTGTAGAAAATAAGGCCATCTGATGGTTGCTGATATCATGTGTTGGGCATCTGTAAAGAAGGTCATTATATCTTTCCCAAGCTTCATCTAGCGTTTCATCCACCTCTTGTCTGAAACTCCTTATTTCTTCAATCATCTTGGAAATCTTTGAAAGAAGATAATATCTTCTAATAAATGCTTTCTCCAAAAGATTCCATGTATTGATTGACCCGATGGAAGCACATACATCAATCTTCCGGCTGCATGTGAGTGTAATCGGAAACACTCTAAGCATTAATGCATCTTGGTGACTCTTGGAGTGTGGAAAATATCTGCGATCTCTAATACTCTTCGCACATAAAAGTGGGCATCTTCATTATTAGTTCTCGCGAAAAGCTTATGTCTGAGCTTCTTCGTGAACTAGCAATTGATCTTGAAGCTGATATTATTACTGATTTCAGGACTTACCACGCTTAGATCTTTGGTTACCTTGAGTCAAAGCCATGTATTCCTCCTTAGTGAGCATGTCAAAATTCGAATCACCCATATCACGAAATTTCAAAAACAAACAAAAGCAGAAAATAAAGGAAAGAAACTAAAACAAAAACAAAAGAAAATAAAGATATAAAAAAAACTTAAATTAAAATCCTAAAATAGCTCCCGGCGTAGCGCCAAAAACTTGATGCGGGATTTACGGCGAGGTTTTAATATTTATAATTGTCTCGCTTACCTATGGTCCACCCTATGCACTCCTTTGGCAGTGTACCGGTCAGTATGTTGTATAATGTCGGTAAAACCGAGGTCGTCCCAAGAGCTATGTGTGTAGATTCTAACTTAATTCTATTGTCACGAATTAAATGGGATTAATTGATTAATAAACTAATAAACATAAATGAAATGCATAAATTAATCGAGATATTAACACGAGAAGGGGAAAGTGTGCTAACCTAATTACTCATCCTATCGTGTAATGTTCATGTTTTATTAGTTCCAATTGATTCAAGTGGAGGTTTAAATTGCTAGGACAACATTTGATCAATTCGTCCTAACCTATCAACAAAGGCTCCTACCCGAGGTCAAGATTCTACCCTTGATAGTCGAGTGGTTTTTAGTCGCCACGCCAAGTCATTAAGTACCCTACATGCAAGATTCGAAATAATGAGTGCCCGGTAGCATCTTAGACACTCATCCCTAACTTCTTAAGTTCATTCGGACGACCGTGATCATTTGGTCGGTTCGCACAAGCGAGGAGGGTCGTTAGTTGGTCAATTCTTACCCTTCCCGACTCTACCTAACTACTTAGGGTCGGTTGGTTAATTCTCTAAGCAACTAGATCGACCGCCTTTCAAAACTACCGAAGCTGGGTAACTACCAGCGAACTATGCATGCATACACTAAAACAATCATACGGAAGCATGAAAACATAAACAATACATTAAAGAATCATAACTAGGCTGGGACCAAAGGTGCTTAGCCAAACATATAGTAAATTATACCAACAAAAATGAATAAAACATAAATTGAATTAAACATATTGTTTGATACAAATTACTTGATGTAGAGCTAATAATGATTGCAAGTGAATTCTTCCTTGGAAAATGGATTGGAACTGCTGGAAATTGCCCTGGAGTGGTGCCCTAATCGACCTCTAGGAGAGGGGTGAAGAGAGATACTTAAAAATGCAGATTTAGGGCTGTATTTATTGGCTGCGATATGGTTACGGCGTAACCTAAAGTGTAAGTTACGCCGTAACCTCGATTCTGGCGTAACTAAAGTTTTAGTTACTCAGTAACCTCGATTCTGACATAACTAAAGTTTTAGTTACTCCGTAACTTTAGTTATGGCGTAACTAAAGTTTTAGTTACTCCGTAACTATAGTTATGGCGTGAATCGAGTTTTAGGGTTATGGCATAACCTCTTCGACTTTCATAATAGCAATATTTCAACTTAGGACCTTGAGTTCCTTCATTCCATTGATGGTGACCAACACATAAATGTGTTAATTGAGCACCGAACTTTGTATGTAGTAATATTACAGCGTAACTAAATCACCGGGTTACGCCGTAATTCTTCGTCCGCGTATACTTATCCACTCCTTAATTCTCTCTACGGCGTAACTAAATTACCATGTTACGTCGTAACCTTCACAAATAATTCTTAGGCCCTCATAGTGTGAGTTACGGCATTGTCAATAGTGCCGATTACGCCGTAACCTTCTTCAGAAAATATATCTTGGCCTTTTCTCACATCTTTTCCGCTCCAACGCCTCATTTATCTTAAAATGTAAATATGAACGAATATGAAAGAATTAAGTACCATATTTATATAAATGAGGCAATAAACACGGGATTTATATGTAAAATATCAGGTAATTTGATGTTATCAGATACCTGCATCAAAAAGTTTGATTATTTGTTTTTTAACAACTTCTTTCATATTTGGGTTGAGTCTTCGTTGTCTTTGAACAACGGGTTTTGAATTGCTCTTAAAATTGATCTTGTGCTTGCCAAAATTCAGGCTTATGCCTTAGATGTCAGAAGTTTTCCAAGCGAAAGCTTCTTTACATTTTTTAAGCACACAAACAAGACGCTCTTTCTCATCGATTGTCAGTAATGAAGATATGACAACTGGAAGCAAATAATTTTCTTCCAAAAAGGCATATTCGATATGACCAAGAAAAGGTTTTGAAATGAGATCGACATGTGGATCTTCAATAGAGGTTTTTATTCTCATTTGTTCATTGAATTCCAACTCTTCAAATTTGGTATCAACTTCTTCCTTAGAATCTTCTTCGGTCTTTACCTCCATGAATTCAGCGAATTCTCGGTCGAGATCTTCATCGCTAATTTGTTTAGATATACCGTGAGATCGAATCTTTTCATCAAGCAACTCATCAAATGTTTCCTCTGTTTTCTCATCGAAAACATCAATGCTGACACATGTGTCATCATTCGCATAAGAATATTTCATAGCTTGGTTGATTTGAAAATAAATTCTTTCATCTCCAACTCTGAGATTAAGTTCTTTATTTTTGACTCGAATAATAGCATCGGCGGTGTTTAGGAAAGGTCTTCTTCTTTCTCAAACAAGTTCCCAATAAAAAGGTTGACAACCCTTGGCCACCAAGCAAATTTCTTGGGCGCCAAGTGCTATTAAACACTGAATTTGATGTAAATGGGAAGTAATGGTCGGCCAAGTGAAGAGTTTGAAGCATTTACGAGTCACTTAAAACTTGAGAAAAACTCAGCTTTGGGCGGCTGAAATCCCAACCGGGCGGCTGACCTCACTGTCCACTCCAACCGGGCGATTGAGATCTCTAGCCGGGCGGTTGGGGTGACAGCTCATGTTTGGGTTTGGCCTTTAATGTTATTCTTGACCCTTAGATTGTAAATATAAGCCACAATGAACCTTGTAAACATTTCTTCCTTGTTTTCATGAATACTTGATCATTTATTCATGCTTGGGAGCCTTTATAACTTGAATCTTTTATCTTTGAAAGTTCTCCCGAGGTTATTGTTATGGATGGAATCTTTATTTGTGTAAACGTTTCTTGTTTTGACGACTTTTATTCGTCTTTCTCGTTGCTTCTGTTGGCTTGGTTGTACCTGAACCTCAATATAACTTTTGTACTTTTTAAGCCTAAAATGTTCACAAACACAACCAAATAATATGCACAAACGTATGAATAACGCGACTAAAATATGTATAAAGTAAGTGTTATCAGTGGTTGGTGTAGAAAACCAAGTTGGTTGTGCACTTGTAACAGGGAGTCAAGGTAGTACCCATCAGTCTAAGAAAACATGTTCATCCCAGCCAAATGTTCCATCAAAGAAGAAGACAAAGGTTAAAGGTAACAACTTTAAAGCAAATGAACAACCCCAATGTCAAACTGATGGCTCAATCTCAAAGTCATGTGCATGAAACTTGTGGTCAGTCTGAAAGTCATATTCAACCAAGTGTGGTCCAGTCTCAATCTGGAAGTCAAGCTGATGCTGCTTCTGGTGCGTCTCCAAAATAATTGTTGACCAGGAAGAAGATTATAGCAGTAAGGATAGCTTCACCACAAAAAAATGTGGGTTAAGTATTTCAAAGAGAATGTTTTTCATCGAACATGTAATTCCTAGATAATATTTGCTCTCTTTAAACAATGTGTTTTTCTGAACTTTGTAGACTACAAAATTTTATGCATTTGGAAATATATCCATTTGCATTATGTATGAAATCATCTCATGTTAGTCATTGGGAATAATTGAGTTTTTAAAGTATCCATTTACCACTTTACCCTTTTCTACATATTGTTGTAAGTTCGTACTCATATTAACTGATGACTTTTACAAGTCAATTACTGTCATTACACATGTAAGTAAATGCATTTTTGGGCAAGGACCTATTGGTAAACCAATAAAGGCAGCACAATACAATGACAAAACCATAAAATGAATATAATATTTATACTATTAGCCAAGGACCAAAGTAGACGAAGTCAAGATTTTGTAGTAGTCAACCAACACTGAAGCTTCCTAAACACACCTTACATATCAATGCACATAACATCTACTTTCTACAACGGATCCAAGAACAAGTGAGTTTCTAAACCCATTAAATAAAACATAGACAAACGAAAATGATGACTATCCAGGAGAAAAAACAGAAGTTCCTCAAACGGCAAACTTTCTCCTTCTCAATAAGGAGTTCAGCTAGGGATGCTTGGTGAGCAGCCTCTAGCTCGTTTGCCCTGGCGACTGAGTTTACAGCCTCCATTGTCTGACCGATGAGGTCGGGTTATCATTCTTTTAATGCCACCTCATTTCGGTGAATGTGTCTCTGCAAGTAGAGGATCACCTCCCTTGCTTTCGTTGTCATGGGTGGATCCAACCACCCATTGATCAGACATCTTGATCCCTAAATAGCAAAACTCAAAAGTTGGGGATCACTTTAAAACTTGAACTCATAACTTGAAATAAACTTTTAAGCTAAAACAACCATTACACTTAAACCATGATTAAACTATAAACATAACATTTTAATAAAAAAAACACAACCATTAACTTTATACTGGAAAATTTTTAAAGTCTCCAAACCTCAACTGGACAAGCATAGTAACGCCTTCCGGCGTTCACATTGTTCCAACATGTCTTGACGATTGCCTGCCTACCACAACCATAATGCACCATTATTAAGATTTGATCGGAAATATTAAAGATAAGATTTTATGGGAGAATGGAGAGTTTAGGGATGAGTGGTGAAAAAGTTTAGCTTTTAATAGCCTAAAAATACTGTAGCAACCACAGAAGCCGCGTTGTACTCACACAGTTTAATAAAATATGCGAAATTGTGAAATGACAAATATGCCCTCGGACTAAAGACAAAATGAAATGAAAAAGAACGGGTTTGATCAGAGCATTACGGGTCAAGGGACCTCTCTGGACTAAAAAACTTGAAAAAGGACTCACGACGACGAAAATACTAACTTTTGTCCCCGATAAATTTTTTGACAAGTTTAGGGACCAACGATGTATTTTTGTCTTTATTAAAATAACAATGAATAAACTAAATTGTATATTTTTTTTAAATTAATTTTAACAATTACACATAATTTAATTTTTTTAATGAAAGTACACTTTAAGCGACAACAACTGTTGTCGCTAAAAGTGTACACATATTAAATTTTTTTGTTAAATTCTTTATTCTTACTATTTAATAAAAAAAAATCATGATTAAACATTTTGTGATACGCCTGTCGTCGTTTTGGCAGGTTAATATTTCGTTTCGCGTCTTTTTTTTTGTTATAACTAAAAAAAGTAAAAAATTAGGCTGATACTTTTAGCTACGACAAGCGTCGTTGCTAAAAGCATGGATCTCACAGTCAAGCATTTGAGAAAATAAGAGTTGAAAATGGTGGGCCTTATGCCCTTATTGCACCTTTAGCGGCGACAAGTGTCGTCGCTAAAGAGTGTCCGTATCCAAAACCCATTTTTGTTGCAGTGTTTAAACCACATCAACAACGAATTTTTAAAAAAAAGGCCATGCAGAGAGTTACTTTTCTCGCAGAGGACCAACTTTTCTGACATCTCAAATTTAGCCTAGTTGCTCGCTGCTTATTAGCAGTGAAATAAAAACAATACACGTGTTGCAACGAGGTTGAAAGTAAACAAACCCAACGTCCACATAAGAAATTTTGCTGCTTAAAAGCAGCGATATATTCCAACATGGCCCCACATCAAACATTTCCAAAAGAGAAAAAAAAATGCCACATAGACCAATTCGCTGCTTCATGGCAGCGATTTACCTCCAACTGGGCCCGCATCAAACGTTACCAAAAGAAAAAAAAAATCATTTTGCTGCTACATGGTAGCGATTTCCATCAAGAAATTTTATCCAAAAAAATGACTTCCATTTTAGTGTGTTTAGGGTTTAGAGTTTTGTGTGTGTTTAGGGTTTACGTTAGGGTTTAGAGTTTTGATTATAATAACGTTAACGAAAATGATTATTACAGTCTTTTAATGTTATCGGAAATGTATATGCTTTATATAATTTGCTTTATTTTCTTATGCCTCCACTCGTGTATTTTCTTCTTATGACGCCGCTCGAGAAATTGAATCACAAGAATCTGGTCTATATAGCGTGGAATCCTATCAACTGTGTAAATGACAATATAACTTAATTAGTTTTTTTTAGCTTTTTATCAAGGAAAGTACGGAAACATCTTTCTAATAAACTTAAAAATTTGGAATATATTACAGGGTACATAAAATACATTACAGATTAACTAAAAAAAGAAGAAAAATGCCTAAACTGTTCTACTTTGTTAAAAACCAAGGCGATTAAACCAACTATTTGAATCCTGAGTGTGCTGATCATTAGATGTTGAGAGGCGTATTGTTGGGAATCATATTTTTGATACACTTGAGACGTGTATTGATGATCATTTGGATTTGGTTGCGTTGGGTTTTGTTGAGGTAGGTTGAATGATGATTGTGTGTGATGTTGATCATATTTTTGTGAAGGGTATAGGTTGTGGTGGTAAGTTTGTGACACGTATTGGTTATGATCGAAAATTTGTGTGTGGTATTGGTTTCTTTTTTTCTTTTTTTTTGAAAAAGGTATTGGTTTTGATCATAATGGTTTGTGGTGTATTTGTTTTGACCATGCCAAGGATATGTATTTTAACCATATGTCTGCGATGAGAATTGGTTGTTGCCCATAAAACTTTGATCAAACAGATGTTGTGGGTCGTAAGAAGGTGCAGTTTCACGTTGTTCATCTGTTGAAATTTCTTGTTGCTTACAGGCGGATCAGGGACATATGATTTGTTGCAACGCTGACGATTGTGACCCGCTTCTTTGCACCTGGTTCAATACATAGTCTTTGGCTCCTCACCTTGAGATCGTATACGGTCTGTATTTTTTGGACAACTTGCCTGAGGGTTGTCAATTTTTGGAGGAGTAATAGGATGTATATGGCTTGGATACTCCCATTCGTGAAAAATTCCAACAAACTCAATTGACTCCGTGTAGGTTTCTTGATATTTTTCCTTTTTAAACTAGTCTTACACATATTGCACACAATCTGTTAGAACCATATATCTAGTAACAGCAATCACGTGACCACAAGGTATCCAGGAAAGCTACCATTTCCGACATTCACATTGACCGGTCGTAAAGTTGACTTCACGGTTATATTGCCCATCAGAAACCTGATATTGGAATTCATTAATTCCGTATACAACCCATCTGATGCTTTTCCTTTTTTCCACCTTATGCGCAACCCAATATGTGATTTCGTACTTCATTTTTGCTACACAAAAACGTAAATATAAATTAATTAATTTATTTTATATCAAGGTAAAAGTTTAATAAATACTATCTGTTTTAAACAATAAATACCTGCATCTTCTCGACGTGTAAAATATCACATCTGCACCATACTTCGATATGTGTCGGTCAACATTATGACTGGTAGGATTCTGTACAATACAATACACGCATTAAGAGATTCGACATTGTTAGATGTACAGTAATTGTAACGACTACGTGGTCAATGCGCTCTAGACCAACGTGTAGGATCAACCTCCATTAGCTTGCGGTGCGCTTCAGGTTGAACAGACAGGAGTATGTTCATTTTTCTTTGCCACTCATCTGGTGTATACGCCTTGCATATGCTCCAGTATAGACCTTTTACTTTTTTATTTTTCAAGGAAAGGTTCATCATTATATGACGACAACATATACCATGAAACGCCGACATAAACTCATTCCTTACTGCCAAAGCTATTGCAGGATGCCTATCAAATATGATAACCATATTAGAGTTATCGCCTATGTACTCTCTAAGTACTGACATCCACCATGACCAACAATCTGCAGTCTCCCCTCTACATATACCATAAGCAATAGGCACAATTTGGTTGTTCCCGTCCATGCCTACAGCTAGCAAATTTGTACCATGGTAAAGACCCTTTAAATGCGCTGCGTCCACTATAAGTTGTGGGCGAAGATGGTTCATGAACGTGCGCAACTGAATATAAACAATTTTTAAAAGTATTTTAGCAAACGTGTGTCATGTGTTTATATACAAAAATGAACAACACTTACCGATGCACCAATGGCAATGAATAAATTTTTGAAAACTCCTTCATCGTTTGTCTTGATTCGTGTGACCATCCCCGGGGTTTTTTTTCCAAGTTGTTGCAATAATATGGTAGCATTTGAAACGATTCTAATGGTGAACATCTTAACATTTGTAACCCATAATCCTTCCCTCTCCATTCTTGTTGGTAAAATATAGATGTTTTATATTGTGCCATGATATCTTTTTGCATATCTCTCCCTTTCAAATCACAACTACCATCTTCTAATTTATCTTTCATAATGTAAGCAATAACTTTTTTGTTTGCATTTCGATGGTTAGGATATGTTTTAGTTCTAGGACATGTGTGAATATCATTCATCTTTTTAATTTGAAAAACATCTGAATTTGTCCAACGTCTGGCATTATTAAACCATGCACATTGTTCATTATGGACGCATCTAATGTTATAAGTATCCAGATTACTTTTTTTGGAAATAAACTCGTAACCATCTTCTAAAGCTTTCAACCTATACGCCAAGTCTAAATCGGCCCTATTTAAAAAATAATTACCGACTTTTACTTCAGCTTTTTTATTATAATCCTTTGTAGGCACATGTTTTGATGTGTAAAGAGGTGTTTCACGAATTTCAGACATATGCTTAAAAATATTTGTCCAATTATGGTTAACGTGGTGCAGGTTTTGATTTACGTCATCAAGACAATCATTTGCATCATCTTCATGTTCGTTATCTGAATCGCAAGCAAATGATGACCCTGGTGTTGTGAAATTTGCCTCATGTTTATTACCAGAGTCATAGTTTTGAAAATCATTTGTGTCGACATTAGGAGATGGACCATCAAGAGATGGACCATCATGAGATAGGTCGATGTTTTCATCTACTTTTGGGTGATCAAAAAAATTATAAAACGCTGGCACTTGCTGGGTTGACCCAAAAGTTGTTGTTTCTTCCATTTTTAGTACATAAAAATGTACAAATTCACCGGGAGACTCTAAAGCACACTAAAAAAAAGTTTACCTCGTCGTCATCTGTAATATCGAGTAGAAAGTCAGCTGAATGGACTTTCACCTTTAAATTTACCTAGTCATTTTGATTCAATTTAAACTTGTTCACCACCATTTCAACTAACTCTGAATAGGTTATATTATGATACATACTGACACCGAACATTTGAATTTATTTAAATTCAAATCCATTTTCTTTTTAATTATTGTGCATATGTTTATACATTTAATTTCGTAGATGTGTTATATATAGTGTAGTATTAACATGTGCGCTTGCAAAAAGTAACTGCCCCAAACCCATTGGGCACACCTATGCCGTATAAAGTACCTTGACACATCTTTTTATGTCATATTTCTTGCAAAAAAATATGTGATAAAAAACATTTATTGACTAGTCACATTCATGTCTGTATATACTAGTCAATATGTGATATATTTATTGTCACTGAATTGTCAAATGTCCAAATGTTGTCATATTTCGTGTAAAAAAATATGTGATGTATTCATTGTCATTGACATGTCCAAATGTTGTAATATTTGTATAAAAAATATCTGAATAATCACATGGATGTGCTATAATCTTCATCTATTTAACGACAATCTTTTAGGTTAATGTTTTCTCAAACTCATTCACTAACAAATTCTTCTCCATTCTTTAAAAATGTCGGTCAACATGCCTTTCGACCTTCAAATTGATATCATGAATAAACTTTCAGTTAAGTCTCTATTACAGTTTCGTAGTGTGTCAAAGAGATGGAAGTCAACCATAGACTTTTCCGACTTCATTCGTCGTTACGGTTTTCGTGAGACGGATATGTACTATTTTAATTTAACTTATATGCAAGGTCCTGTAGGTTTTATGTTTTGGTAGATGATAATTTAGCCTTTACGCCTCTACAAACTAATTTAAATCTTCCAACTCCTAAGCTAATTGCTACTTCAGAAGGTGTTTGGTGCTTTTCATGGGGTTCTGATATGTGTCTTGTTAATTGGAACCCATCAATAAAAAAATCTTTAGGTATACTTGTCCCTTATTTGACAACTCAACCTGATCATGCAAAAATGGGCTTTGGTTTTGGTGTATGTCCCGACACTTTAGACCCAACCTTTTTAAAGATTAATTACTCGTTCAACGTCCAAGGACCATGGTATGTGTCAGTCTTTACATTAAACTCGAATCGTTGGACCAATCTAGAGAATGACCGTTTGCCCCGTCAATCAATCAAACTAAAATGATATGGTCAAGCAGTAGTAGGTGGTAAAATTTTATGGGTTGGTTCTGAAGAGTTTTATAGTGATGATGGTAGTTTACAAAAAAGTTACATGCTTGTTTCATTTGATCTAGTTACTCATCATTTTCATGTACTAGACATACCTAGAGAGATAAGGTTCATGATTCCACCCCCGTTCTATATTTCCCAGCTAGGAACCTCTCTCATAATTTCAGGAAGTTTCATTCAAGACGAGAGAAAATATATGTCTGCTTGGGTGCTAGAAATTGTTGATGTTATTTTATCATCGTGTGAAGTGCTATTCACCATTCCATTCCCAATTGATCATGTGGTAAAATTACTTGGAATTAGTAAGAATGTGGAGTCAATAGTTGAAACTAAGAGTAACCAACAGACATCTCACTTACTACAAATCTACGACTCAACTACTCAGGAGTTTCCAAACATTGGTTTCGAAGCTAATGGTGGCTCGTTTTTCATTGGGCCGTACAAAGAATCACTAATTATTCATACTCAATAAATGTCTTTCATGATCATATTGTTTTTAGTGTATGTCTTGTATGTTTCAAGTTATTTCAATTGCACTAGTTTTTCTAACTATTTAATGAAACTTGTTTATTGATGCAGGTTTTACAGAACAGGTTTTAATATTTATAATTACTCGTTATACCTATGGTCTACCATAATGCACTAATGGACAGTGTACCCGGTCGTGTGTAGTGTAGTATTTGGTAAAACCAAGGTCGTCCCAAGAGCAATGTGTGTGGATTTATACTAAGTTTAGGTGTCACAGATTTTAATAAGATTTTGATAGGGAATTAATTAATTAACTACTAAAGCAGATAAAGGCAAAGGATGTGATCAATAGAGGAGAGTGGTGCTAACCTAGTTATCCATCCTAACTAATAATGTTTACGTCTAATTACTACCAATTACTTCAAGTGGGGTTAAAGTCGAGAGGACATCACTTGGTGGGTTCATCCTAACCTATCGACAAAGGGTACCCTTCGAGAAGTCGGTGTCCCTCATTAGTCCGATTGTTCTGGTCCCTGCCAAGTCATTAAGTTCAGTACATGCTAGATTTATAATAGTGAGTGCCCGCGCTAGCAACTTAAACACTCACCCCTAATTCTTAAGTTCATCCAAACGGTGGGTGATCAATTGATCAAATCGCACAAGTAGAAAAGGGTCGAGTGGGTTGGTCATATCTTACCCTCCCGTCTCGATCTACTCACTTAGGGTCGATTGGTCATATCTCCTGCAACTAGCCTCTACCGCCATTCAAAACTATCGAAACAAGGGTAGCTACCAATAAACTATGCATGCATACACTTAGAAATAATTATACGAAAGCAATGTAAATGCAAATAAAACAATTAAGGAATCATAACTAGAATCAAGACCAAGGGTGCTTAACCGCTCATATTAACCATACAAATCAATTCAATATTTAATGTTACGAAATACATGAATCGAAAGTAAAGAAAAGATAAAAAGCTAATGCTTATCGTAGGGGAGTGATTTCTCCTCGAGATAGCTCCGTGATGCTCCTCTAGATCCGTCTTCGACTTCTTCTCACGTTCTCGATTGTTGTGTGTGAAATGGGATGCTTTGAAATCTTCGAAAATCATGGGGTATTTATAGGCGGATCTCGTTACTGGCGTGAATTATTAAAGAGATTACGCCGTAACATATAATTCTTCGTAAGTGCACTAATAATCTTGGTTACAGAACCTCGGGAAGGAGTTCGCCGTATCTTCAATAAATCTTGGTTACCAGGTTGATGCATGAGTTACTGGCGTAATTATCCCGCCGCGGAACCTCATTTGACCTGATTATGGTTACGTCGTAATCTTTGGGAGAGTTACGCCGTAATCTTTCGACAAGTTGGTTTTCGGCGACGCTTTAGTTACTGGCGAATGTGAGAGAGTTACGCCAGTAACTTCTTCAAAGTGAGCATACTATGATAAATCTTCAATAAACTCTCCAATTCCGCGTCTCTTTAGCTCCAATGCTCGTAATTTACCTGAAAGTGAAATATAATGAAAAACAAACGTAAATCCATATAAATGATATAAATTACAAGTATTATCGGGAGAAATTGACTCTTAATATTCAGGATAATTTGATGTTATCATTTATGTGTTATGTTCTATGTTCTAAGCGTTATGTAAAATCTATTAGTGTCAGTGCTGTTTTGATACTAAAGAGTGTCTCAGTGTTCACACCAAAATCATACAATCCTTCCCTCAACATCACTTTGAAAAACATTGTTGAGGTTTAACACAAGGATACCGTTTATTAATTTATGAATTAAACTTTGGTGTCATTTTTTCATAACTCTTTTTTTTAATTTCATTGAGTGATGTTTAAATTTGACTTAAGTTTTTTATGTTGTATTATTTATGTTTCTATATAACTAATTTACTTTTTTCATTTAACTCGTCTACAAAACGTTAATTACCAAGGCTATAACTTGTTATACAAAATATACACAAATATTCATTTCGTACGCGTAGATAAAGAAAAATATATAAAAGTTAAACTAATCATATCCATAAAATCTAGTATCCTCACACCAACTACGACAAAAAAAAATATCGGCCATGATTGCTCTAAATTGTTTAAAAAAGGTTGAAGGATCAGGAATAATCGGTGGTGGAATACTGCTAAAACAAAATTGTTGTATAAGCCAACATTTTATCACTCCACAATCCGTTGTATTTGATTGTTGCGGGGTCGGGAACCAGTTTTCGAAATCGTTGTAGGAGTATGCAAAGTTAAACGGTTGGCGTCTAGTAACCTGAAAATATCCTTGGATTTTCAAAGTTTCGTTCTGCACTTTGGTCCATGGAACAATATGTTTACGCAAATATTCCTTTCGATCTTCACTCTCCAACGAGTCAAAAACCGCAATACATGAATAAGCGAGATTTACAACAGCAACCACCCAGTGATTGCCTTTGGCATGAATGGGCATAAATACCTATAAAAATAAAATTAAATAACTTAAAATATTAAACGTATTAAAATTATTAAACAAAAATACTTACCATATCTACCTCATCCCAAGAACAGTACGGAGGTGTTCGCCCACTCAAAGTTCCCTGCAATTCAGTATCAGTCACAAGTAAGAAGACCGATGTTGAGCCTGGAACATACGATGATGTCGTAGATTTCGCTACTGTCCAACAATAACCATCTTTCCTAAGACGAAGTAAAAGCTCCATCCAAGCATTAATATGCTAATTCAAATAAAAAAATAAATTATAATTTGGCATTCTATAAACAAGATTATTCAAATACAATTTAAACATTTAATAATAAACTTACATCATCTAACAACCAAGCATCGCTTTTACCCGTACACGCAAAAGGGACAAGATCTCTCCAAAACTTTGTCTCGCATCGATAACCCAATAAATGGCAATCCAAGAATATAGGTACCATGTTTTGCAGAAAACTCGCTATGGGCTCATAGTTATCACGCCTAACCTAAATAGCCAAAAGTAAAATACATTATCAATAGAAAGCTGTTAATCAACCTTAAAAAAATATATTCATGTAGTGCTACGATTATCTTAGCAGGGTCGACATTATAAAATGAAACACTCTCACGTATAATTAGACCGTAAAATCAAAGGATCGCCATCTGTATCATCAACATCATTTCCAAGATCAAAAGGTGGAATGTTGGCTGTCATCGCCTTATTCTAACTCTTTCCCGTCCGTTTCTTAGGCATCACGGTAGTTGATGGCAACAGCTCGTACATGCTCCTCACAAGAGGTCCAGGACGGACATCTCTCTTTTTACGATTAATAGTGCCCTAACACAAAAAAATAATAATTTCTTAATTCCAAATAATTAGTACTATACAAGAAAATGGGAAAAAAGTATATATTTATGTAAGTATGAATTTACCGGGATGACACGACTAGCAACAGGGGCATGTGATGGACCATCTTATTGCGGATTGTTACCCGACCACGGAACAAATCCTTGTTGTTCCATAGGGGTACCGTTTATCTACCGCTAAAAAGAATGCGTGGCAACCTGTGGCGACGGGTGAGAAAGCCCGTCAAAGAAGAAACTAGCTGGTGGGTTAGAAAATCCACTAACACCACAATGTTCATCTACAAAGGCCAGTCTTGTAGGTATTTCTTGTCTCATCCCCCATGGCTGGGAGTGCTTTAATTTTATAACGTAAAATATATATACTTAAGATTCTAAAATTTTACCTGCAAGTAACTGTAGATTAGTTGGAGCATTTTCTCGTGTTCCCATATCTTCGTATCCTGAGCCTTTCTCATTTTCTCGTGTTCATGTATCATCGCTTCCTGAGCCTTTCTCAAGTTCTCTTGTTCCATCAAATGTCGATATAAGTATGTTGGAACTTCGTCATGGCTGTGTTGGTCTGTAGGCGGGGGTATTGTTGGTGGTTCGATACTACGCCCATCGAAGAATGCTCTGCTATCAACCCATCAACCCCGTTTGGACTCATTTTGATCAGGTATGAGTCTGAGCGTAGGATGCATTTCCTATAAAGTATATAATATCAACAAAACATAATATTGTTATGATATACCAACAACTAAAGGGCGTGCTTAAATAACAACTCACCAAAAAACCATCGAGCTTACATCGTTGAAACCTCATCTTGTAATGCCAAGCACAAGCTCTAGGATAGCTACATTCCTCACGATTAAAATACTAAATGGCCCGACTCGATAACTCTCCAATATCCAAGTCTAAAAACAATTAATTGATTAATTTCTTTAACATTATACGTATGCATAAACAACAAAAAGTAACAATAGGCATACCTTAAAGCCCATGTAAAGCCCATCAACGTATACTTCGGGTTCTTTACTTTACCTTTAGCGTCGGGAGGTGGCGGTGGCTTCGCAAAGAAAGCTTCAACATGTTAACCTATCGCACCAGCTAACTGACTGTACAATGTCGGCCATACATACGAGCCCCAAGGATAGATGTTTCACGCATCTTAATTATCTACTAAGCTCATGCACCAATCTGGGAGTACATACTTAAACTCATGACCTAAAACACCAACTCCAACAAGCCTACCAAACTAAGGCGAACAACATCAATATCTATAAGTTTATCAAAGTCGTTGCTAAAAATCTTATCATGCAATATTCCAGCAGTTATCATACAACTATCATACGTTGATTCAAAGACACGTCTCCTAAAAGGAGTAGGTTGACCTTTAAATCTGTCTTTAAAATCAACCCAAATCTCAACCCGGTCACTAGACAAAACTCTTCTCTACCAAATTTTAACTCAAAACCTCTTACATGATAAGTCAATGAAATGACATCCGTGTCTCCCGGGGCAGGTTCCTCTTGGCATAAACTAAAGTAATGTAGTAGAATACATGTCTCTTGCATTTCGTCTAAATCAAACAACAATCCGAAACATGTATCTCTAAACATTACTTCCTTATAGGTACCTCTAAATTTTCTCTTAATGTGTCGAAGCAATTTTAACTTACTTCTACATGTAAGGTCAACGGCAAATCCTAAAATAACAAATAACACACACATATATATATATATATATATATATATATATATATATATATATATATATATATATATATATATATATATATATATATATATATATATATATATATATATATATATATATATATATATATATATAGTATGGATCGATGAAGTAAATTAAAATAAGAAGTGGTGAGAAGTGACCAAACCACGCATTTGAGATACAAAGACTTGCATTGGATGCATTTCTATTCATATAGATGCAACATCTTGAGTTTAAAGTTAATTTGATGTATAGATGGTGCAAATTGATTTTCATGATTTTGCACGTGCAGAGGAACAAAAAACAAGAGAAATCATGAAATACATCGAATATCGTATATGCATCTAATTAAAAGCTAGAAAACACATTATTGTGCGTTATAATGCATCTAAGATTATAGGGATGCATCTAATTTAGGTCGATGCATCTCGGATTTATGGTTATAGTTCTTCTTATTCTTGTATTTTAAGTAATCTTATTTGATCTCAACTCTCTATATATATATATATATATATATATATATATATATATATATATATATATATATATATATATATATATATATATATATATATATATATATATATATATATATATATATATATATATATATATATATTATATTCCATTGAGAAGGTTTTTATTTTGAAGCGAGATTGAGAAATCTTCGTTTGAGCAAAATGATTCATCTTTTTATTTGATTCACAAGTAAACATTATTTTATGGTGAATCGAATCTATAAATCACAAATTTGATTCATAAATCATTGTTAAAATCGAGTTATGATGATGATTCATTAAATTTATACGAGATGATTCGATATTCTACATATATCGCAAAATCGAGAGATTTTTAACATTGATTCAACTTTTTTTACACATTTTGAATTTTAATCACTTTAAAATGAGTTTTACGCTTAAAAACATGAATCAAAGTTAAAAATCTATCGCTTTGGAAAACCTTCTCAATCGATCCGGATTATATATATATATATATATATATATATATATATATATATATATATATATATATATATATATATATATATATATATATATATATATATATATATATATATATATATATATATATATATATATATATATATATATATATATATATATCTTAACTACACAAATATGAATCAAAAACCAAATAATGATAAAGGAACCAAAAATAAGTATTCTTGGAATATCATTTTGCGCCATATTCACCGACAACCACAATAATGCCAAAAACCACCACAGACTTGACAACACTAGCCGCACCACCACAGCCATACCACACCAACCGCCGAACCTAAACCAAACACCACCACATCCACACCACCAAAACCACCAACCATCAAAACTGCACCAAGACCACCACAGACACACCCAAATAATTTGGTTCAAAGTGACAGAGAATAGATTTTGGATTCGTTTTGCAAGTGATTACAAACCCTAAGTCTCAGCCTATTTTATCCGTATTAAAGTCGTATTGTCATTCGAACCGCGGTATTGTCATTCCAATTAATTTGCAGTCAGCGATATTGTGCTTTCTCTAGGTAAAATCGTTGGTAACAAGCAACGAATAAAATAAAGAAGGATCGAATAGTTTTTTTAGGGTTTGAACGGGTATTTTTCTTTGGTAGTAGGCCCAGTTGGAGGTAAATCGCTGCCATGAAGCAGCGAATTGGTCTATGTGGCATTTTTATTTCTCTTTTGTTTGGAAGATATCGCTGCTTTTAAGCAGCGAAATGGCTTTTGTATAAGTTGGGTTTGTTTACTTTCAATATCGTTCCAACACGTGTAATGTTTTCATTTCGCTGCTAATAACCAGCGATCAACTAGGCCAAATTTGAGTTGTCAGAAAAGATGGTCCTCCACATATTTGGCCTAATTGATCGCTGATTATTAGCAACGAAATGAAAACAATACACGTGTTGCAACAATCTTAAAGTAAGCGAACCAACTTCCAAAGCCATTTCATTGCTTAAAAGCGGCGATATCTTCAACATGGCCCACGTCAAGCGTTGCAAAGAGAAAAAATGCCACATGAACCGATTCAACGCTTCATGGCAGCGATTTACCTCCAACTGGGCCCACTACCAAAGAAAAATACCCGTTCCAACCCTAAAAACCTATTCTTTGCTTCTTTATTTTATTCATTGCTTGCTACCAGTGATTTTACCTTTAGAAAGCACAATATCGCTTACTACAAATCTATTAGAATGACAATACCACGATTCGAATGACAATACAACTTTAATACGGATAAAATAGGTTGAGAATTAGGGTTTGTAATCACTTGAAAAACGAATCCAAAATCTATTCTCTGTCACTTTGAACCGAATTCTTTGGGTGTGACTGTGGTGGTCGTAGTGTAGTTTTGGTGGTTGTGGTGTGGCTGTGGTGGTGCGGATGTGGTGGTGTTTGGTTTAGGTGGGGCGGTGGTGTAGTGGTTGTGGTATGGCTGTGGTGGTGTGGCGTGGTGGTATTTGGTTTAGGTGTGGCGGTTGGTGTGATGGTTGTGGTGTGGCTGTCGTGGTGCGTCTAGTGTTGTTTAGTCATGGTGGTTTTGGCGTTATTTTGGTTGTCGGTGAATATGGCGCAAAATGATGTTCCGTAAATAATTTTTTGTTTTCTTTATCATTATTTGGTTTTGATTCATATTTGTGTAGTTAATATATATATATATATATATATATATATATATATATATATATATATATATATATATATATATATATATATATATATATATATATGTATATGTATATGTATATGTATGTATGTATATGTATATGTATGTATGTGTATATATATATATATATATATATATATATATATATATATATATATATATATATATATATATATATATATATATATTAATATATATATATATATATTATTTGTTATTTTAGGATTTTGCCATTCACCTTACATGTAGAAGTAAGTTAAATTGCTTCGACACATTAAGAGAAAATTTAGAGGTACCAATAAGGAAGTAATGTTTAGAGATACATGTTTCGGATGGTTGTTTGATTTAGACGAAATGCAAGAGACGTGTATTCTACTACATTACTTTAGTTTATGCCAAGAGGAACCTGCCCCGGGAGACACGGATGTCGTTCCATTGAGTTATCATGTAAGAGGTTTTGAGTTAAAATTTGGTAGAGAGGAGTTTTGTCTAGTGACTGGGTTGAGATTTGGGGTTCATTCTATAGACAGATTTAAAGGTTAACCTACTCCTTTTAGGATACGTGTCTTTGAATCAACGTATGATAGTTGTATGATAACTGCTAGAATGTTGCATGATAAGATTTTTAGCAACAACTTTGATAAAATTATAGATATCGATGTCGTTCTCCTTAGTTTGGTAGGCTTGTTGGAGTTGGTGCTGTTAGGTAATGAGTTTAAGTACGTACTCCCGGATTGGTGCATGAGCTTAGTAGATAATTTAGATGCGTGAAACATCTATCCTTGGGGTTCGTATGTATGGCCGACATTGTACAGTCAGTTAGCTGGTGCGATAGGTAAACGTGTTGAAGCTTTCTTTACGAAGCCACCGCTACCGTCCGACGCTAAAGGTAAAGTAAAGAACCCGAAGTATACGTTGATGGGATTTACATGGGCCTTTAAGGTATGCCTATTGTTACTTTTTGTTGTTTATTCATATGTATAATGTTAAAGAAATTAATCAATTAATTTTTTTGAGACTTCGATAATGAGTTATCGAGTCGGGGCTTACGAGTATTTTAATCGTGAGGAAGAGAGATATCCTAGAGCTTGTGCTTGGCGTTACAAGATGAGGTTTCAACGCAGTAATTTTTTGGTGAGTTGTTATTTAAGCACGCCCTTTAGTTGTTGGTATATCATAACAATACTATTTTTTGTTGATATTATATATACTTTATAGGAAACGCAACCTATGCTCAGACTCGTACCTGATCAAAATGAATCCAAATGGGATTGGTGGGTTGATAGCAGAGCATTTTTCAATGGACGTAGTATCGAACCACCACCAATACCCTGGCCTACAGACCAACATAGCCATGACGAAGTTCCAACATACTTATATCGACATTTGATGGAACAAGAGAACTTGAGAAAGGCTCAAGAAGCAATGATACAGGAACACGAGAAAATGATAAAGGCTCAGGATACAAAGATACAGGAACACGAGAAAATGCTCCAACTAATTTACTGTTTACTCGCAGATAAATTTTTACAAGTATATATATATATATATATATATATATATATATATATATATATATATATATATATATATAGGCGAAATAATAGTTGTTAATTATTACGTTATAAAATTAAGCTCTCCACCATGGGGACGGGACAGAAATACCTACAAGACCGGCCTTTGTAGATGAACATTGGTGTTAGTGGATTTAGTGGGTTTGAACACGCATGTGTATTTTTGTTCTTTTTCCTGCAAATAATTTCTTATTTGTTTAAAAAATGACTAACCATTCTAATGTTGTATGTAGGGTTCGCGCAGGCTGGTCCAGAATTTTCTAACCCGCCAGCTAGTTCTTTCTTTGACGGGCTTTCTCACCCCGTCGCCACAGGTGGCCACGCCTTCTTTTCAGCAACAGATAAACGGTACCCCTATGGCACAACAAGGATTTGTTCCGTGGTCGGGTAACAATCAGCAACAAGATGGTTCATCACACGCCTCTGTAGCTAGCCGTGTCATCTTGGTAAATTCATACTTACATAAGTATATACCTTTTTCCCATTTTCTTGTATTGTACTAATTATTTGGAACTAAGAAATGATTATTTATTTGTGTTAGGGTGCTATTAATCGTGAAAATAGATATGCCGTCCTGGAGCTCTTGTGAGGAGTCTGTATGAGCCGTTGCCACCAACTACCGTGATGCCTAAGAAACGGACGAGAAAGAATAAGAATAAGGCGAGTTAAACCAACATTCCACATTTTGGATCTTGGAAATGATGTTGATGATGCAGATGGCGATCTTGTGATTTTACGGTCTAATTATACGGGAGAGTGTTTCATTTTATAACGTCGACCCTGCTAAGATAATCTTAACACTACATGAATATATTTTTTAACAATGATTAACAGCTTTCTATTGATAATGTATTTTACTTTTGGCTATTTAGGTTAAGCGTAATAACTATGAGCCCATAGCGAATTTTTTTGCAAAACCTGGTACATATATTCTTGGATTGCCATATATTGGGTTATCGATGTGAGACACATTTTTGGAGAGATCTTGTCCCTTTTGCGTGTATGGGTAAAAGTGATGCTTGGTTGTCAGATGATGTAAGTTTATTATTAAATGATTAAATTGTATTTGAATAATCTTGTTTACCGAATGCCAAATAATATTTTTTTTTAAATTTAAATTAGCATATTAATGCCTGGATGCAGCTTCTAATTCGTCTTAGGAAAGATGGTTATCGTTGGATAGTAGCGAAATCTACGAAAACATCGTATGTTCCAGGCTCAACATCGGTCTTCTTACTTGTGACTGATAGTGAATTCCAGGGAACTTTGAGTGGGCGGATACGTCCGTACTGTTCTTGGGATGAGGTATATATGGTAATTATTTGAGTTTAATAATTTTAATACATTTAATATTTTAAGTTATTTAATTTTATATAAGTTGATGATTTTATTTTTATAGGTGTTTATGCCCAATCATGCCGAAGGCAATCACTGGGTAGCTGTTGTTGTAAATCTCGCTTATTCCTGTATTGCGGTTTGACTCGTTGGAGAGTCAAGATCAAAAGGAATATTTGCGTAAACATATTGTTGCATGGACCAAAGTGTTGAACGAAACTTTGGAAATCCAAGGGTATTTTCAGGTTACTAGACGTCAACCGTTTTACTTTGCATACTCCTACAACGATTTCGAAACTGGTTCCCGACCACGCAGCAAGCAAATACAACGAATTGTGGAGTGATAACATGTTAGCTTATACAACAATTTTGTTTTAACAGTATCCTACCACCGATTATTCCTGATCCTTCAACCTTTTTTTAAACAGTTTAGAGCAATCATGGCTGATATTTTTTTATCGTAGCCGGTGTGAGGATACTAGATATTGTGGATATGATTAGTTGAACTTTTATATATTTTTCTTTATCTAAGCGTACCAAATGCATATTTGTGTTATTTTGTATAACAAGTTATAGCCTTAGTAATTAACGTTTTGTAGACGAGTTAAAAGAAAAAAGTAAATGAGTTATATAGAAACATAAGTAATACAACATAAAAAACTGAAGTCAAATTTAGACATCACTCAATGAAATTAAAAAAAGTTACGAAAAAAAAGACACTAAAGTTTAATTCATAAAGTAATAAACGATATCCTTGTGGTAAACCTCAACAATGTTTTTCAAAGTGATGTTAAGGAAAGAATTGTGTGATTTTGGTGTGAACACTGAGACGTTCTTTAGTATCAAAACAACACCGACACTAATAGACTTTACATAACCCTTATCCTCTTCAAGGACTTTGTGATGAATTGTACCAAACATTATTCTTGATGGATCTTTGAGTGTAACTGTTAGCTCACCAATTGAATTTGGTGTACAAGACTAGATAACAGCTACAACAAGTCCAAGCTTCCCTTTTTTACAAAACTTTTTCATATCGCCTAGACAAGCATCTACCGTGATCCCGAAAGGATTTTGACACTCAATCACGCTTAGCCATGGGCCATGCGTAAAATGATCATCTTCAGACGCATCCTCCATTATTTTACTGACATACTCTTAGGTTGGCATTACAGACGAGGGCCACCTTCCATAATGTCTGTATTTTTGCGGAGTTTCGCCAATTGAAGAATAACCGCTGGACAAGGTATCCGTGTTTGTCCTATAGTAGTTGCATTTTCTCTGGGTTGATCAATGTACAAATGTATTCTACCATTAGGGGAAGCACAAGCACACATAACAAATAAAGAAACCTCGTTGTTGTCTTTAATCTCCATCAGAGTATCTGATGGACTTGGCCTATAGGACAAATTGAGTTGCTTATTTGGATCCAACTCGAATTTGTTCACCAACAATTCAACTAAGAATGAGTATGTCATGTCGCTGTACATAATGACACCACTCTCTTTGTCATTGAAATGTAACTTACATTTAAATTTCTGGAAACTAGCAGCCATTGGTATGTTTTTTATACTAATTTATGTTGGTATTGACTTGTTAAAGTTTATGTTTGTTAGAGTTCTTGTGGATATTATATATATAGTGTATTAGATCACATAGTGTTTTACACGAAATATAACAAAATTTAATAGTTATATGACAACTTTTATTCATGTCAGTAACAATATAGGGACATGCATTTGACAATTCAATAACAATCTATAAATCACATAGATCTTTACATGAAATATGACAACATTAAATAATTATATGACAACTTTTAGTCATGTTAGTAACAATATAGAGACATGCATTTGACATGACAATCTATAAATCACATAGATCTTTACACGAATATATTATCACAATCTTGTGAATATCTTTATCACATTTAAAAATATGCAATTTGTCTCAAGAAGTTGCCTATATATAGTCGCATACTCTGCATTGTTTATCACACACACAACTCACAAACATAGAAATTTTCTTATCAAATTCTCTCAACAAAATGTCTCACAAAGACTTCTCACAATAATTCCTCGAGGTTCAAAACTTCTCACAACAATTCCCGATACCACCCACGACAACAATTCCCAGTGAACACGACTTACCACAACAATTCCCGGCTCGACCCAGCGGAAAATGAACGGTTAACACTCCACCGGAATATATATTTCGGTATTTCCAAGCAGAAAATGAACGGTTAACACTCCACGGTTGTGGAACACCAACCCAATCAGTTTATTCTTACTGAGAATCAACTCCGACTACTTGAGCATGATGAGGAAGTCAGGAGAAAGCAGAAGAAAAAAAGCTACGAGAAGAAGTTGCTCGTATGGAGCAGGAATCAAGGGAAGCCCAATAACGTCAGACAACTTGTTTGACATCCTGTAAAGAGAATATGAATAGGACAGGATTGCTGAGGCTTTTGCATAATTTTGGGACGAAGGTGAAAACTCAGACTTTTCGTTGTAATTTGTAGTTTCATTTTCATTACTGTATCGTAGTTTGTATTAATATGTAACTCGTATTTTCACTTTAATGTTTAATATATTTTCACTTCCGTATCAAAAGGAAAAAGAATGATGAAAAAAAAAAAAAAAAAAAAAAAAGTGAAATGGGGCGATCTAGATCGCCTAAGCGACTCATGATCTCCCAAAGTTTTCAATTGATCGATTCATTCCCCTATTGTGTGTAGCCTAATAATTGTAATGGAATTGTCAAATGTATGACATATTAATAAAATTAAATTGCTCATGCACTAATAAAATGGTAAAAAACTTAGAACATAAGACATAAACAAGTTTCATTAAATAGTTAGAAAAACTAGTGCAATTGAAATAACTTGAAACATGCAAGACATACACTAAAAACAATATGATCATGGAAGACATTTATTGATAAAGCCACACACACAAAGTCACAAACTAATCAATGACAATGAGATTGAGTATGAAGAATTAGTGATTTTTTGTATGGCCCAATGAAAACGAGCCACCATTAGCTTCAATACCCATGTTTTGAAAATCCTGAGTAGTTCGGTCGTAGATTTGTAGTAAGTGATATGTCTGTTGGTTGCTCTTAGTTTCAACTATTGGCTCTACATTCTTACTAAATCCAAGTAATTTTACCACATGATCAATTGGGAATGGAATGGTGAATAACACTTCACACGATGATAAAATAACACCAACAATTTCTAACACCCAAGCAGACATATATTTTCTCTCATCTTGAATGAAACTTCCTGAAATTACGAGAGAGGTTCCTAGCTGGAAAACATAGAACGGAGGTGGAATCATGAACCTTATCTCTCTATGTATGTCTAGTACATGAAAATGATGAGTAACTAGATCAAATGAAACAAGCATGTAACTTTTTTGTAAACTACCATCATCAATATAAAACATTTCAGAACCAACACAGAAAATTTTACCACCCACTACTGCTTGACCATACCGTTTTAGTTTGATTGATTGACGGGGCAAACGGTCATTCTCAAGATTAGTCCAACGATTCGAGCTCAATGTAAAGACTGACACATACCATGGTCCTTGGACGTTGAACGAGTAATTAATCTTTAAAAAGGTCGGGTCTACAGTGTTGGTACGTACACCAAAACCAAAGACCATTTTTGGATGATCAAGTTGAGTTGTCAAATAAGGGACAAGTATACCTAAAGATCTTTTTATTTATGGGTTCCAATTAACAAGACGCATATGAGAACCCCATGAAAAGAGACCAAACACCTTCTGAAGTAGCAATTGGCTTAAGAGTTGGATGATTTAAACTAGTTTGTAGAGGCGTAAAGGCTAAATTATCATTTACCGAAAACATAAAACCTACAGGACCTTGCATATAAGTTAAATTAAAACAGCACATATCCTTCTCACGAAAACCGTAACGACGAATGAAGTCAGAAAAGTCTATGGTTGAGTTCCATCTCTTTGACACACTACGAAACTGTAATAGAGACTTCACTTGAAGTTTATTCATGATATCAATTTAAAGATCGAAAGGAATGTTGTCCAACATTTTTAAAGAATGGAGAAGAATGTTTTAGTGAATCAGTTTGAGTAAACATTAATCTAAAAGATTGTCGTTAAATAGATGAAGATTATAGCACATCCATATGATTATTCACATATTTTTTATATATATATGACAACATTTGGACATGTCAATAACAATGAATACATCACAAATTTTTTTACACCAAATATGACAACATTTGGACATTTGACGATTCAATGACAATAAATACATCACATATTGACTAGTATATACAGACATGGATGTGACTGAATATTTTTTGATCACTTAATATTACACACGAAATATGACTTAATGTGACTAGTCAATAAACTTGTTTTTGATCAAATATTTTTTTGCACGAAATATGACCAATGGGTTTGGGGCAGTTACTTTTTCAAAGCACACATGTTAATACTACACTATATAGAACACATCTACGAAATTGAATGTATACACATCTTCACAATAATTAAAAATAAAATGGATTTGAATTTAAATAAAATCAAATGTTCAGTGTTAGTATGTACATAATATAACCTATTTAATGGTGGTGAACAAGTTTAAATTGAATCAAAATGACCAGGTAAATTTAAAGGTGAAAGTCCATTCAGCCGACTTTCTACTCGATATTACAGATAACAACGAGGTAAACTGTTTTGTTCAGTGTGCTTTAGAGTCTCCTGGTGATTTTATACATTTTTATGTTTCTCAAACTAAAAAAATGGAAGAAACAACAACTTTTGGGTCAACCCAGCAAGTGCCAGCGTTTTATAATTTTTTTGATCACCCAAAAGTAGATGAAAACATCGGCCCATCTCATGATGGTCCATCTCTGAATGTCGAAACAAATGATTTTCAAAACTATGACTCTGGTTATAAACATGAGGCAAATTTCACAACACCAGTGTCATCATTTGCTTTTGATTCATATAACGAACATGAAGATGATGCAAATGATTGTCTTGATGACGTAAATCAAAACCTGCACCACGTTAACCATAATTGGACAAATATTTTTAAGCATATGCCAAAATTCCTGAAACACCTCTTTACACATCAAAACCTATGCCTACAAAGGATTATAATAAAAAAGCTGAAGTAAAAGTCGGTAATTATTTTTTAAATAGGGTCGATTTAGACTTGGCGTATATGTTGAAAGCTTTAGCAGATGGTTACGAGTTTATTTCCAAAAAAATTAATCTGGATACTTATAACATTAGATGCGTCCATAATGAACAATGTGCATGGTTTAATAATGCTAGACGTTCGACAAATTCAGATGTTTTTCAAATTAAAAAGATGAATGATATTCACACGTGTCCTAGAACCCAAACATATCCTAACCATCGAAATGCAAACAAAAAAGTTATTGCTCACATTATGAAAGATAAATTAGAAGATGGTAGCCGTGATTTGAAATGGAGAAATATACAAAAAGATATCATGGCACAATATAAAACATCTATATCTTACCAACAAGCATGGAGAGGGAAGGATTATAGGTTACAAATGTTAAGACGTTCACCATTAGAATCGTTTCAAATGCTACCGTATTATTGTCACAACTTAGAAAAGAAAAACCCGAGGACGGTCACACGAATCAAGACCAACAATGAAGGAGTTTTCGAAAATTTATTCATTTCCATTGGTGCATCGGTAAGTCTTGTTCATTTTTTTTATATAAATACATGGCAGCACGTTTGATAAAATACTTTTCAAAATTGTTTATATTCAGTTGTGCACGTTCGTGAACCATCTTTGCCCACTACGTATAGTGCACGCATCGCATTTAAAGGGTCTTTACCATGGTACAAATTTGCTAGTTGTAGGGATGGACGGGAACAACCAAATTGTGCCTATTGCTTATGGTATATGCAGAGGGAGACTGGAGATTGTTGGTCATGGTGGATGTCGGTACTTAGAGAGTGCATAGGCGATAACCCCAATATGGTTATCATATCTGATAGGCATCCTGCAATAGCTTTGGCAGGAATGAGTTTCCGTCGTCATTTCATGGTATATGTTGTCGTCATCTAATGATGAACCTTTTCTCGAAAAATAAAAAAGTAAAAGGTCTATACTGGAGCATATACAAGGAGTATACACCAAATGAGTGGCAAAGAAAAATGAACATACTCCTGTCTGTTCAACCTAAAGCGCACCGCAAGCTAATGGAGGTTGATCCTACACGTTGGTCTAGAGCGCATTGCCCACGTAGTCGTTACAATTTTTGTACATCTAACAATGTTGAATCTCTTAATGCGTGTACTGTACAATACAGAAACCTACCAGTCACAATGTTGACCGGCACATATCGAAGTATGGTGCAGAAGTGATATTTTACCACGTCGAGAAGTTGCAGGTATTTATTGTTTAAAACTTATAGTATTTATTAAACGTTTACCTTGATATAAAATAAATTAATTAATTTATATTTACGTTTTTGTGTAGCAAAAATGAAGTACGAAATCATAGATTAGGCTGCGCATAAGGTGGAAAAAAGAAAAAGGAAAAGCGTCAGATGGGTTGGATACGGAATTAATGAATTCCAATATTGGCAATATAACCGTGAAGTCAACTTTACGACCGGTCAATGTGAATGTCGGAAATGGCAGCTTTCCGGGATACCTTGTGGTCACGTGATTGATGTTACTAGATATTTGGGTCTAACATATTGTGTGCAATATGTGCAAGACTGGTTTAAAAAGGAAAAATATCAAGCAACCTACGCGGAGTCAATTCAATTTGTTGAAAATTTTCACGAATGAGAGTATCCAAGCAATGTACATCCTATTACTCCTCCAAAAATGGACAACCCTCAGGTAGGTCGTCTAAAAAATACAGACCGTATACGATCTCAAGGTGAGGAGCCAAAGATCGTGTATTGTACAGTGCAAGAAGTGGGGCCTGATCGTCGGTTACAACAAATCATATGTCCTGATCCGCTGTAAGCAAATGTAAACAAAAGCAACAAGAATTTCCAACGGATGAACAACGTGAAGCGCACCTTCTACGACCAAAGATCATCCGGTTGATCAAAGTTTTATGGGCAACAACCAATTCTCATCGCAAACATATGGTCAAAACACATATCCTTGGCATGGTCAAAACACATACACCACAAACCATTATGATCAAAACCAATACCACACACAAACTTTCGATCATAACAAATACGCATACAAACTTACCACATGATTTCTATACCCTTCACAAACATATGATCAACATCACACACAATCATCATTCAACCTATCTCAACAAAACCCAACGCAACCAAATCCAAATGATCATCAATACACGTCTCAAGTGTATCAACAATATGATTCCAAACAATACGCCTCTCAACATCTAGATGATCAGCACACTTATGATTCAAATAGTTGGTTTAATCGCTTTGGTTATTAACAAAGTAGATCGTTTTATGTGTTTTTCTTAATTTTTAGTTAATCTGTAATGTATTTAATGTACCTTGTAATATATTCCATTTTTTAAGTTTATTAGAAAGATGTTGCCGTACTTTTCTTGATAAAAAGCTAAAAAAACTAATCAAATTATATTGTCATTTACACAGTTGATAGGATTCCACACTATATAAATCACATTCTTGTGATTCAATTTCTCGAGTGGCGTCATAAGAAGAAAATACACGAGTGGCGGCATAAGAAAATAAAGCAAATTATATAAATCATATACATTTCCGATAACGTTAAAAGACTGTAATAATCATTCTCGTTAACGTTATTATAAACAAAACTCTAAACCCTAAATGTAAACCCTAAACACACACAAAACTCTAAACCCTAAACACACTAAAACCTAAAGTTGAAGTCATTTTTTTTGGATAAAATTTCTTGATGGAAATCGCTGCCATGTAGCAACGAAATGATTTTTTTTTTCTTTTGGTAATGTTTGATGCGGGCCCAGTTGGAGGTAAATCGCTGCCATAAAGTAGCGATTGGTCTATGTGGCATTTTTTTTTTCTCTTTTAGTAATGTTTGATGTGAGGCCATGTTGGAAGATATCGTTGCTTTTAAGCAGCGAAATTGCTTATGTGGAAATAGGGTTTGTGTACTTTTAACCTCGTTGCAACATGTGTATTGTTTTTATTTCACTGCTAATAAGCAGCGAGCAACTAGACCAAATTTGAAATGTCAGAAAAGTTGGTCCTCTGCAAGAAAATTAACTCTCTACATGACCTTTTAAAAATAAATCGCTGAAACAAAAATGAGAAAATGCAAGTGCTGGAAAATCTGCAAAAGTAAAACCCATAATTACTAGGGGTGTCAATTTCGACCACACGAAACCCGATCCGAAACCGACACGAAAATAAACAGTTCGGGTTGTGCTAAATAGATTTCGGTCGTTTGGGTTGACCTATCTAACCCATTTATTAAACAGTGCCGGGTTGGTTGGGAATAAAATAAGCGGTCGACCCGCCAACCCGTTTAAGATTTTTTTTCATAAACTCAAAATTATTTATATTTTATTATGCGGGTTAAATGTGTTAAACGGGTCGACTTGACAACCTATTTAACCTGTTTAACTCATGTAATGTGCCAACTTTTGTATATAAAAAGGGTTAAATGGGTCAAACGAAACCCGCTTAACCGATTCAGCCCTTTTAACATATTCAACCCGTGTAACCTATTTAACCCGCCAACCCAAGTATATATACGGGTTGAATGGGTTAGGTTATGTCTAAACAGTTAGGGTTGACATAATCATTCGATGATTTAAATGGGTCGGGGTTTGGGCTGAGATTTTCGACCCGCCAACCTAACAACCCGAACCCGACGCAATTGCCACCCCTAATAATTACAACAAGAAGAAATGAAGAATAAATGGTTTATTTCTAGGGGTTTTTCTAAGCATACCATAAGTACCCAGGCCTACAGAAAAGTTGGTCAAATTACGTAATGTTTGGTAAAGTATCATTGTGTATTGTTTTTATTTCTAGTTTCCCATTTGAAAAGTATCATTCAAAACCTTTTATAGAAACTAGTTTATCTACAAACAAGAGATCAAAACTAATCATTGTAGTTAGGGCCGCAAACAAGTTAACCCTTTATCAAGTAACTCGAACTTGAGCTCGAGCTTGACTCGATCGAGTTGAGCTTTTATCAAATTCGAGCCTGAGCCCAATAAACAAGCTCGAAACACATAACGAGTCGAGCTCGAGCTTTCAATAGCTTGAGCTCTTATCGAGCTTTTGTGTACATACATATTTTTATTATACATATGTATATAAACTAAATGCTAATGTGAATATTCGTAGAATAATTAAATATTTGTTGTAGAAGGATTTTTTAAACCTAATGTTCTAATGTTTTGTATAAATTAATTGTTTTTGAGTTCATCATGTATTTTCTTGACTCAATTGATGAGTTTGGCTATTGAATACAATATTATGTATAAATTTGAGCTTTTCGAGTCGAGCTCGAGTCTTATTCGAATATTACTGATCTGAGCTTAAAATTAGATGATTAAAGCTCATCGAGCTTAAGCCACCTTGTGATTTTCAAGCCGAGCTCAAACCTTATCAAGCTTGAGCTGCGCTTGAATTGATAACAAGTCTACAACCTAGTAAATACAAATTGTAGTTACTAGACTACAGAGAAGTCAAAGTCATATAACACTTTGAAAAGTTGGTCAACTTACGTAATGTTTGGTAAATATGTTAACCCCTTTTAATTCACTTTTCTAACAAGAAACATTAAACCAGCTTCATGACAAAAAATCATTAACTACATTTTCAACCCCTATATATAACAAACACATTCTATTTTTAATTTTTAATAGAAACGAAAACTCAATTTTATAGCTATGTCAACAAACAAATCTGCAACTTTTATAATGAACCCACAAAATTTTAACTTACGTTTAACAACCAACCATTATTAACCAAAGTCAACACTTAAGCTACAACCTTAATTTATAACCCAAACCAAACATTTAACTACTACATGTTTTGTAACAAACATCTTAGCAAAACATGAAACACAAAACGTACAACACATTGTTTAGAAAAATTACCTCACAACCAAAAACTAGCATGTACTATTTAAAAACAACATTAAATGAGATAAAAATATTTTACCTTTTAACAGTCTCCGATCCGTTTTCTAACAAGTAAGCATAAGCAGAAGTCTCAGGTTCTACAACAAACAAACCAAAAAGCCTTAGAATCAAAATGAAACAAACGAACTTGAACTATAAGATTTAAGAAATAACTTAAGATAAAAGACTACCTTTGGGTATATAGATGATCTGGTGGTAATCAAAGTGAGGGACAAATAAATTCATTAGAATATAAGTAGATAGATTGTGATCATAAATTTATATGTCATAAAGTTGTTGTGACATAAAGGCGTCTAAGTTGGGGACGCTATCAGAACTTCGGGGCATAGAGTCAAAGATGCGTCTGTCAAAAATTTAAGATAAAACGTGTGATGATTATAAGTACAAGAAAAATATTCATATACCTCAGAGCAAAATGAGTTATAGACTTATAGGCGAATGTATATTATAAGTATATGTTAAATCTGGATCAAAACGCAGCCGTTTTGTTGCTGTAAATACAGTCACAAAGATCTTCGATACTGATACAAAGTGGGCGGACTACTGATCACAGTCTTCTGTACACAAGACGGGTGGGCGGACTGCTACAAGAAAAAAGGGATGATAGTACGGCAAAAAAAAATGATTATATTATAAGTATATATTAAATCTGATCAAAACGCGGCCGTTTTGGGCATCATGGGCGGATCACACAAGATGACGGGCGGGTACAAGAAAAAAAAAAAAAAAAAAAAAAAGGGGATGATAGTACGGCAAAAAAATGATTATATTACTATTTATTAAAGACAATAACCCCGCTTAAAAATTCATCACCAAAAAAAAAAATTGATTATATTACTATTTATTAATGCACAATCACCCTTTAAAATTAAGCCTCTGCAACGCCATGACCACCGCTACCTCATTACTTGAACAATGCAAGTTAATACGCATTTTGAATCGTTATAAATTTTTGAAAACCTTATTGACTTAAGAATAAAGTTGAAATTTGTTCGGCAAATTCAGTGACCAATGATTTCTCATTAAATTAAACTAAAAATAAAAAGACTAGTTAATAACGAAATAAGTTAGCATTTTTAGCAAGGTTCACGTCAGAGATATCGTTAACAAGTTAAATACAACTTGAAAATATGCTCTTTAGTTGATGTAAAGTCAACTAGTATGTATAAGAACTAGACGCTCAAAGACAAAGGTCCACCATGTTGGATATTTTAGTGTAATTGGATTAACTTGTTTTGACCAATTTCATCATAATAATACATCATTTAGGTTTGGAAGTGCGGAGTGCACACCTACTTGAATTTATTATGATCTTAGGGGCGAAGCCCCTAAGGACGGGTCCGAGGCGCACCTGGTAGCGAGGTCCAAGGCGGCGGCCTGCTGGTCAGGGGCAATACCGGTCAGACTAAGTTGCTATGTAAAAACTCCTCATCAAGGATTCTCTGAAGTTATGAATCTGCTGAAGTTATGATTCTCAAGTTATGTTCTCATAAATTAATTTTGGAAATTGAGGACAAAATTTGACAACTTGAAAACCCTAAACTGCTTTGGCGGTTATCCCGTATTATAGTTATATATACGGTTTATTTGGTCGATTATAATACGGTTCATAAAATCTCGATAAACACATACGTAAAATTTCATTCTCCAATTGTATCCGATTGAATAATTTGGTAGAACCACCGATTGATTCGATCCGAAAGTGTTCACACGCCTTTCGTAGATTAAACATATCCTTGTGTTAGTTATTACTACTAATATCCCTACAAATATCGAATCATTAAGATGACGAACCTCGATTCGTGAAAGATATGAACAAGACGTTTGCAAAGTTGGAGAAGTTTTCAAGGGGATTTTCGTAGATGGCGTAAAAGATGCATTTTTATCTCACGAACTGAAAGTGGTATATGTTCGAGTACCCCGTGCCACGAGGTCGTTGAGAATGAAACGTTGGAATGGACTCGTAATCGCTCAAAGTGGGAAAACGAGACTACATATGTCGTGGTCATATTCTTAACAGTATGTCTCGATTCCTTATTTGATATTTATCAAAACGTAGAGTCGCAAAAGAATTATGGGATTGCCTAGAAGCCAAATATATGGCGGAAGATGCGTCTAGTAAGAAATTCCTTGTTGGTAATTTTAATAACTATATGGTAGACACTAGGCCTGTCATGGAACGATTACCCTAATGCAAAGGATATTAGGACGGTTTGCAATATGATATGAAAATGGATGAATCAATTTACGTCTCTAGTATCATAGATAAATTGCCCCCTCTTGGAAAGATTTTAAAACAATCAAACATAAGAAAGAGGAATTGAATCGGTTGAACTTGGAAGTCATTTCCAAATTGAACAATCCATACGTGATATGGAAAAGGGTTCATTGGTGGTACTAAAACCATGGTTGGTTCTTCCGTGAACATGGTGGAGGAGGTGAATCCTCTAAGGTGGTAAAGGGAAACGAAGTGGCAAAGCAATAACAACAAAGGTTCGATAAGAAACCAAAAGTAACGTGGAAGTGGGAAACCCGGACACTTTAAGAAAGATTGCGGTCTAAGGGTGGAGGTAAGGAAAAACGAGGTTGGTTCTAGTGGATCCAAGGATCACGGAAAGCAATCGGGTTTGTTTTGGTACCTCTCGATCATTCTGTTGAGAATTATTATGTATCAATAATTTCAAACATTTTATGTGCGGGATGATGATTTATCATGGTGGGTGGATTCAGAGCAACATGTCATGTGTGCAAAAATCTTCAATGGTTCAAGGACTTTAAGCCAATTGAAGATGGATCTTTATTAAAGATGGGCAATGTTGCAATGAACCGATTAAAGGACTAGGATCCGTTAATCTAGTCTTTACTTCTGGAAACTCTTTACTTTTAAATAATGTTGTGTATGTACCTGGAATTCGTAAGAACTTAGTATCTGGTATTGTATTAAATAATTGTGGCTACAAGCAAGTCTTGGAAAGCGACAAGTATATATTGTCTAGACATGGAACCTTTATTGGCTTTGGATATTTGAATGGCATGTTTAAATTAAATTTGGATGTTTCATTTATTAATAATTCTGTTTGCATGGCTTCTACTAGTTCTAGCAATAATTGTGGTAAATCTGGATTATGGCATGCTAGACTAGGACACGTACATTACAAGAGAATGATAGACATGTCAAAAATGAGTCTAATACCTGCTTTTGAATTGAATGGTGAAAAGTGTAAAACTTGTATGTTGACTAAGATAACTAGACAACCTTTCGCCAAAAATGTCATTGGAGATACTAAGGTATTAGAACTTGTACACAGTGATTTGTGTGATTTTCATTCAACTCCATCACTTGGTAATAAAAAGTATGTAGTTACTTGTATTGATGATGCTACTAGATCTTTGCTATGTTTACTTGTGTCATACAAAGATGAAGCTCTTGATAAGTTTAAAATTTATAAAGAGGAAGTAGAGCTTTATCATGGTGTGAAGATTAAAACACTTTGCATCGATAGGAGGTGAGTATTATGATCCAGTATATTTTCAATCTACTGGTATAATACATCGACCATCGCTCCATATACACCACAACAAAATGGTATATATGAAAGAAAGAATAGGACATTAAAAGAAATGGTTAATTCCATGATATGCTATTCTGGCCTAAGTGATGGATTTTGGGGTGAGGCTATGTTGACTGCCTGTTATTTATTAAATAGAGTTCGAATAAAAGGAACAAGATAAACCCTTATGAACTTTGGTATAAAAAGGCACCAAACCGAGTTATCTCGAGTTTGGGGTCAGAGTCGTGGTAAGATTGATGATCCTAAAATAAATAATATAGGTCAAAGAGGTATAGATTGTGTATTCATTGGCTATCCCGAGAATTCTAGTGCTATAGGTTCTATGTCATAGAACCTAATGATTATGTATCCGCACTCTGTTATTGACTCACGAGATGTTGATTTTGGCAATGAGGATAGGTTTACATCTTTACCTAAACCCGCAGACATGATTGCAAGTTCTAGTAACCTTGGTGCATCCGACCAAGTGATTTCTCCTCCCGAGCCTTCCGAGCCTAGGAGGAGTGTAAAGTAGGAAAAACCAAATCTTTTGGTGGCGATTTCCAATTATATTTGGTCAAGTATCAAGGAATGAAATTCAATTTCAATATCAATATTGTTTCAATGTTGATGAAGATCCTAGGACCTACGGTGAAGCTATGGCTTCGAGGATCTTGCATTTTGGAAAGAGGCAATCCAAGATGAGATTGATTCTATAATGCACAATAATACTTGGAAACCGTCGATTTACCACCAGTTGTAAACCATTGAATAGTAAATGGATCTTCAAAAGGAAGATGAAGGTGGATGGAAGCATAGACAAGTATAAAGCCGATTGGTTATCCAAGGCTTTAGACAAAAGGAAGGTATTGATTTCCTTGATACTTATGCTCCTGTTGCTAGGATTACCACCGAATTGATTCGATCTGAAAGTGTTCACACGCCTTTCAGAGATTAAGCATATCCTTGTGTTCGTTATTACTACTAATATCCCCGAGTTCGTTATTACTACTAATATCCCCTACACACCAAGGATTAACAATGCTCTGATGATCCTTTCAGCTCTCTGAGTCAACCAACAGAGCTTAGCTCAAAAATATCTCTTAAATATTTAGACGGAATTTTTCAAGATAGCAAATGAGGGGAATAAAATGTATTCTCGAGAAAGTCAAAGACAAGTACGAGTTTGTGAAAAGTGATGAACAATTGTCATCACTGTTCCTCAAAAGAAAAGTTGTTGTGTTTTTAGGAATAGAAACATTTAGGGTCTGTTTGGTTTGTAGGTGGGTTTAGGATTAAGATTTAAATTTGGATTAATATATAGATTAGGATTTGGATTTGGATTTAATGTAAGAGAGAGAAAAATATATTATAAAATAGATAAATTATTATTTGTAATTTGATAAATTATTTAAAATTAAGATTTATTATTAAACAAAATAACAAAGGAAGAATATGTGATGTGGGTTGTAAGAGGGCCCACTTAATCAAAGAAAATGGCAAAACCCATGTTAAGTGTTGTTTGCTTGTTAAGAGGCTCTAAGTCTGAATCTGATTCGCACATCTGAATGTGAATGTGTGATTGAAAAATCTGAATCTGGTTCCAACTTAATATGAATAAGTGGTTGAGAAATCTGAATCTGACTGATATAAAAGTGTTTGTTTTTTGTAAAATTATTTGAAGGTGTGTTAGACATTAAGAGGTGTTAAGACACCCCTTAACATCTAGTTTAATAAGATGTTTTTACCTCTTAGCGCCTCTTAATGATCATAAAAAAAAACAAACACTCTTAATCTTGACTGTCTCTTATTGCCTCTTAATGACAGGCTAAAAACAAACACACTTTTTTGTCTAAACATCTTATTGTGTCTGACTGAGTCAGATTAAGATGTTATTAAGAGGTTTTCAGAAAAACAAACGCAACCTTACACTCTCGGATTGTTGTATGCTGAATATAAATGCTACAAACCTAATCCTTGGGCCCATCATAGTCTACCAAACAACCATTATTAACTTTGAGCCTAAAGCTACTCATAAAACACATTAACCAAACGGGCCCTTAATGGAAGATGTACTTCACCAATAAATGTTTGACATCTCAATAACTCTCACGTGACATCCTCGTTTGTCTCCTATATAAAGAGAATGTCGGTCGGAGAAAACGTCATCTCTTCCGCATTTAATACTACATTAAAAAAGAGCATTTACTTTCAATTGAACTTTAGTTCATAGACTTATTAGAGTTTACTTGCAAACTCTAATCTTTGTTTGAGTTTGCTTGATCAGAGAGCAAAACCATGTTGTCGTTTCATTTAATGTTTATCCATAGGACATTTTGTGATCCGATTCATTCAAATAATAATCATACATTGAAAAGTTTATACTTGTGTCATTCTTTTAAATACTTTAATTCATTTACTTAAATTACCATGGAGTAGGGACTACAAAATTCTTAAAACTTAGAAGACATAATTTGACCTATTTGAACTATATGTTAAACTTGAACACATGAGCTTGAAGACATCTAACATGTAGCTTAAGCTTGAATCACCAATAAAGTATTGAGAAATGTTTGGGAGGACTAAAGATATGACTAACTTCATGTCTAAACATATGTGGTAATGTTTTATTGGTTTGTGAAATAGCGGGTCTCATAGTTGCAACCAATAAGATTGTGTCATGCAAGTTTAGGCATGAAATTAGGCACAATGTTTAAGTCTCCCTATCATTTCTCTAAAGTATTATACCACTCATTAGTCACCCACATGATAAACCGAAGGAACCTTGTAAGTTGTAACCTATGGAACACCAAAGCATACTAGACCATTCGAGCCATTATGTACAAGCTTAAGCTTGATTATCATTCACGAGCCTATAAAAGACAAAAAATTTAACCGGTGGAGAATCATTTACAAGCTTGAGTTTTTGGTCTGCTTAACTGAACATGATTACATGTATTAGAATTTTAAGACAAAAATTCTGAACATGATTACATGTATTAGAATTTTAAGACAAAAATTCATCAAGTGTTCAAGTTCAACATGATACTTTTGAAGTCTTGACACTATAAGATAACATAAACAGATACAAATGTCAAACGTATGAATGATAGTTCCGGTATTGGTCGTGACTTATGAGAATTCTAACCGGATGTGCAGCATCGTGTGTACATGTTTTACAACTTCAACACAAGTTATGTTGTAGAAGTAGCTCACCTCGCCGAATTTGCTCAGCCTAACATTATATCAAAAAATTGTAATCACCATTATCGTTGAGAGAATCATGTACACACGCCAAGAGACTCGAGTATGCTTAAATTTAAGTACCAGGTAAAAATTCTTATGATAATTACTAAAAAAAACTTAATAGGTGTTGCACAACAGCTCAAGACAGCTAAAACGATGATATTACTATAAAACCGGTATACAAATCTCAACAGTTACACAACACGAACAAATTCACAGTTCTAAAGGCCTCTGTTTCTCTAAAATAGTTTTTATTATTCAAAAATAAACAAAATATCAAGAATTATAAGTCACTCTTAACCTCCTTTACGTGTAACTCTCCCGATATATGCATTCACAAACACACAAGCTTAAGAGTTAAGCCTATTGTTCCCCCTCCAAACAATGATACACTGTAGCTCCGAATAACTGGTGTTTTAAGGTGAGATGAATGAATAAATGAAATCAGTAATCTGATCTTCCAGCTGTAAATTGGGAAAGAGCCTAGCTAAGTTGTTATAGGAGGCTAGAGCCCTGTTGCATGCCCGAACCAATACACGCAAAGATCTCACTCTTTATGTCAATTGATATGAGAGTATTATGAGTAGTTTATTCAATTTATGGCCAACTAATCTTTATAGACACGAGGCATTCAGAACCCGTGCTACGCACGGCCTATCGCAGATTTTTGGATCGGATTATGAATAATAGGATTGTTTGGCTGTTTGTTTTGTGTTTAGGTTTATGTACTTTTGTTTAATCTATCGTATTTGAATGGAAATGGTATGGATGTATTATGTATATATTAAGTTTATGAATGGATTTACTGATTCAAGGTTCAGTTTATGTATGCATATTTATACTTTAGTATGCTAAGTGAAATATTTATACTTTGTTCTTTAAAATTTTAAGAATATGAATTATTTTTTTGTCTTTTGTTATGGTTCCGTGTTATTTGCAGAGTTTGAATTTAATAGTTCATCACATAATTGTTGTGTATTTTGTCGGGTGTATGCATATTTATAGTTTAGTATGGTGAGGGAAATAATTATACTTTGTTATTTAAAAATTTAAGAATATGAGTTTTTATTTTGTTTATTGGAATAAGAAACATTGTTGTTCTATCTAATTTACTATAGTATAATTTTTGGTAAAATTTTTATTATTTGTATTGTAAGTTGTGAATGTATCTTATATTTTGTAAGTACCACTTTGTTTTGTAAGTTGTTATTATCATAAGTTGAAGGGTTGAATGTGTTATTACTAAATTCATGTATGAAACCTATTTGATGTTTTCGCATGGGAAAATAAACCATCTCGCAAATTAATTGATGAGTTTATTTTGTAATCATGATTCACGACTATTGGTTTCCATCTCGATTCATCTATAATTATTCATTAGGTTGTTGTTTTTATACTTAACTTTATACCTAAAAAATACTTGTGCCCTAATTATTCAATCAATGACCGATGCTGATGAAACCCCTACTCAATGAACTAAAAATGTTTCAAACACGGAATTGCACAAAGCTTTCAAATTTCTATATGGTCATGAGCATGTGGAAGACGAAGTTTTATAAGGTTTCTTGGAGAAAGGCGTGATCAACTTCAAACCACAATCCAACAAAATCGATCGATTGGTAGAGTTATGGTCTCTCAATCATGATGAAGAGGAGTCTGTTGGTGATGTCTATGAATGTGAGCATGAGGATCTTGTCACTGCGTGGGAGGTTGGAGGTGGTTATCGCCTCTTGCTTGAGCTTCGTCGAGGGTTGACCGAAAAGGAGAATCACATCTCCATTCTTGAAGTTTATGATTAGGTGTTTGTTGGAGTTTTTTTGTGTATTTCATCATCATGGTTCATCTTTTGTTTGTTTTAAGTTATTATCGGTTGTTGTTTAATGATGATGATATAATGAATATGATGTAAATCTTTATTATTATATCGAAATGAATATTATCTTTTAATCTTAATTTCATTGGTGTATTTTTTCTTTCCTAATTTATTTTATATAAAAAGTTGGTGCTTTTCTCTCACACATAGTGTAGTCAACACACATTATAGTGAACATAGGCCATTTAAATTAGGGTTTTTATCTAAATTTGGGGATATTCAATTTCACAATATTCTTTTGAAATTAAAGCATATTATCGTTTAATTAAGAGTGTGGAATCAATTGTTATGAAAGGATAGCGGATTTATGTATGTAATTATAATAAGTCTTTGTTTATTATGGATTTGGTATTTCTTTGTTGATTGTGCAAGGGGGTCTCATATGTTGATTTTATGAAGGGGTAGTTGTTTGAGATTTTGTTTTTTTTTTATGAAAACATGTACTCAGAATTGGGTTGATGGATGCTTGGAGATGCACAATTGTTTGAAACCTCAATTGGGAATTGTGTTTTATGTCAAATTTCCAGTGGATGATCGAATGGTTAGTTTACTTTTTATAGTTTTAATTTTGTTTTAAATCGTTGTAATTATATATTGCTTTATATTTATCATCCTTGCTGAATTTGTATATGAATGATACTTAGTGGCTAATCACTTCAATAAGGTTTACTAAGTGTGCTTGTTTACAAATTTGTGATTGATAGGCATATATGGGAATTTTGAATTTTTGACTTGTTTAGTGTTGTAATAGGAGGATGCATTTGGATTAGTTGGTGTGTCTATGTTGAAATCTTTGGTTTATATTAGTTCTTAGATTGTTAGATAGTATGGATTTCAAAGTTTGGTTGAAAGTATGAAGTAAATCTCAGTTTACGATTGAATTTTGTGAATGTATATGTCTAAACAAAGAGTTGTTCTCAAACAGAAATATAATTATTAAAATAAGTTGTTGAAAGTTTCCTTGTAAACAATATTACGGGTTCGACCCTTGAATTCACCTTCTTCATCTCCCACCATAAGTATCTTTAGACCATTAGGGTTGTAACCACGACGACCGCGACATAAAGTTGTCCGTGATTGAACACGGAGTTGGCGGATAGGCGCCTACATGTGTAAGTGGCGCCTTGACTCTTGTTAATTGTCATTCGTAACATGGTTTCACTTTGAACCGCCTCCGCTTCATTACGAATGGCCATTGTGTTTGTGTACTTGTTAGTGTTATTCTTGGTATTATGACGGTTTCTCCAATCTTTGAACTGTTAGGATTTTGGCACGAGGACAAACTAGCCTAGATCGATGATGATTAGCCTTGTTCCATTACACAACCCCGTCTTTGGATTAACATTCGCAATAGCATTATTGGTAGGTCATTTTTAAATTCACTCGTGGGTGGCATCCACTGTAAATTTAGCGAATTTAAAAACTCATTGGGTATAAATTATGTTGATACAAGCGATCGATTGATGCTTTGCATACTTCATCCGCACTCTTGTAGGTAATAGTTTTGCCCTTTAATTGTTCAAACATGTATGCGTTAATAGCATCAGCGTCATCATTTCTTGGTGTTAGTATTGCTCGTTCTTTGAGATATGCATCTTCAACTTGTCTAGTATTAAAATCAGGAAATGTTGCTTTACTATCTGAGCAATAGGAGCATTGCATGTTTCGATAATGAAATCCTCGGGAATCTCAATCCAAGTAGGCTCATCTTCCTCTGCTTTGCTTATTGCTGGCAAGTTTCCATCGCCCAACTTTAAAACCCATCTGTTGAATTCTTGCTTTCTTGAGTTAATTGAACCATCCGGTGAAATTTCATTCACTCTCATGCTGCGTGTCAGTGTGAAAACTTTGCAAAACTTCCACAAATGTGAACGATTTATGCATGCTTGCACTACTTCTTGACGTTTGCCTTTTGTGATGACTGGTAATATTTGTCTGAAGTCACCTCCAAGTAACACTGTGAGCCCACCAAAGAGTTTTTCTCTTTTTTCTTTGTTTTCGTATCCTAATATATCCCTTAGCGTTCTGTCTAGCGCTTCAAAAGCATACCTCTGAGTCATAGGGGCTTCATCCCATATTATTAGCTCAACCTGCTGTAATAATTCTGCTAAGTGCGTATTTTGTTTAATCCCACATGTGCTATTTTCCATTAGCTCAAGCGGGATAACAAATCTACTGTGAGCGGTTCTACCTCCAGGAAGTAGCAATGACGCGATTCCTAATTAAATATTTTAAATTTGTCATAAGTTTAATAATGTAATTGTTAATTATTCAATCAAGTATATAGAATTTTATGAAAGGTTTACCTGAAGATGCAACTGCTAACACAATCTTCTTTTCTGATCTTAATCGTGAAATTATGGTTTTATATAAGAATGTCTTTCTGTACCTCGGGTCCGTAAACAAAGGAAAACTCCCTTTTTAGAATGGGTGATTCAATTACATGCTCATATATTAATTCTTGCTCGGGGTTTAATAACGAATCACGGTGATCATGTTCAATCTTACTTTCTTTTGAATCAAAGTCAAGTGCTTCTCTAATCAAACGATTATCCAAATTAGTTAGGAGGTTTCGATTAGGTTGTGGAAGATCAGGAAAATCTTTTAAAGATCTCCCGTTTCTATTTAACAACTGCTGAATTTCTATCAAGCAGTAGTTTTTTATTTGTCCCTCCGTTAACTCTAACTCAGGATAGTTGAAAACTTTACGCTTGTGGTGTAAGATATCTTCGGACAAAATCTCCCATGTTTCTTCCCAAAGCTTTAATGGTTTACTAACATCGCATAACAACAAAATTGTTACAAACAGGTCCCGTAGCTTAGGACCTAATGTCCAGAAGCTTGCTTCAGTTATAGCTTGTGTCCATTCATTGTCGTCATTGAGAAGGCCGTATGCGAAACATACTTCTTTAAAAGTTCCATAGACCTTTTGTTATGATCATTAACTTTTTAAAAGATTTAGGGCCTCTTACCACATTTAGCAACATTCTGAGATAGTAACGCTCCCCTGAAGCTGGGCTTGTGTAAAAAATCCGGCCAATACTTTTTTTCAGTTTTCGTTCTTTCCATATCTTCAGTTGTTCGTGCCACACATATTTTGTTGGTAATTCAGCATAGGTTAGTTTTCTGGCTGCTTTATCTCGTTTATTTAACTCAAACCACTCTGTAAACATCGTTCTCTTGATATCTTCCCTTTGAAGAAGTGCTGGTAAACTCTGTGAATCACGTAATGTGATTGAGTTTTGATTTGGTAAGTGGAAGTTTAATTTCATGGTGGTGGATAAGAGTAATGGATATCGAAAGAAGAGGCGCCACGCGCCTCACATGGTGCTAAATACCGACAATTTAAATAGTTTGTGATCTCATCAACCTGCATTGATTCTTTGTCCCCTCATCATTGTTTGTCACCACGTTCTCTTGCACCACAATAGTTGCTCTATCGGCCCTTTGTTTAAGTACTTGAATAAGTACTTTATTGCTTTAGATCATTGCACCACAATAGTTGCTCTATCTCGGCCCTTTGTTTAAGTACTTGAATAAGTACTTTATTAGTATTGTGAGGAGCGACATTTCGTTATCATAAGTAAATTTGCCTTTCAAAGCAAATACTTTTGTGAGCGGGTACCCATCTTCATCCACCATTGTTTCTTTATAGAATGATTTTGGATAAATTTTGTACATTTCCTTCAATTGTGCATGGAGCATAGTTTGCGTCTTTACCACATGGACCATTGCAGATATCATATTATCTACGAGGAGTATATGTGCGTGTGGGAGCCCTCGTTTTGAAATTCAATTACATACACCACTGCAAGTATATATTTTAACAAAATTAAGGGTTGTTTGAAAAATTAGTATGAGATTGTAAATAATTATTGTAAATAATTATTGTATATTATATTATTATTTACCGCACAATGTGGTCCAAATATATGGTTTTTGTTAGATCATCTAATAGTGAGTTAGCTTCATTTTGAAAACACGCGTCCCTATTTACGGCCGATCATGTGCTTTTTGTCACGGTATAAATGCCAACATTTCATCAATTTACGGCCATTTTGGATTAGATGTGTATGTGATAAAAGATCCGGATTCCATAAGTGCGACACGAGCCATTGCATCTTGGTAGTTTTGCATCATATAACGTGGTCCGATAAAACTTGAGGTAAGACAATCCTTTTCCAAGGCTGCTTTGCATCTGTGTCTCCCCTTGTAGCTGCGTCACGCAAATTATGATCTGAGATCTACTCGTAACGTGTCTTGATTATGTCTATTCCATTTTAGTCTTTGTTCCTCAACCGATGCGTGTCGTCAACCAAAATTCTTTGGAATAACTTGCCCCTTTAAGTAAAGTGTTGGCTTGGTTGTTTCATTGTGAATCAAATATCGTAATATTCCTTCATTGAAACATATCCACGTTTAGTCTTGTTGTTACCGTTATTGGAATGATATGGTATCTTATCGTGATATCCATCTTCTCCATACGGAATAACAAAGGATCTTCGCAATGCCATGTAGGATGGATGCAATTCGATATTCGGGTTGTACCGTTGTTTTGCAATTAACAATGATATCCTTTGTAGGAATACCATCTCCAAAATCATTAGTTATCGAGTTGCTACTTCGATACGGTTGGAGCGTTATCTTGCTTTGATGTTCTTCTCTCACTAAGTAAACGCAATTCAAAGTTCTGATTGATTAGAATGACACCAATCTCTTGCCATTCTAAATGCTTTTGCAACCGCACTCGATTCATCCAACATGGTAATCAAACTTTTGACGATGGACTCATCCACTTGATCATTTATTTCATTATTCATGAAAGCATTCATACGATTCCTAGGTTCATTCGTGTATCAAAGAAATATAAGCGAGCATACAGGTTGAACTCCTTGTGCGGTAGGAGTGACCCAATTAGATGATAATTTTGCCCATTTATTCTAAATGTATACACACCCTTCTATTATTTATTGAATGATCTATCCTTGCTCCAAAGGTTGTAAATGTGAACATCCCATTATACACTCGATTTTTCTCTAAATTTTGTAGTTGTAGGATTTGTGAAATCAAGGAGAGTCTTTAATGGCAATGGTGGTTCTTTGAATTTCGGTAGCAAGACTTTACCATCCTGGCGACATAGTGAAAAGTAGGATTCACGGGTTTTTATCTTTATCAATTCTCTCTTCATACCACATGTTTGCATTACAACTATAGCATTGATAAGATGGTGGTCCAAGCTTAGCATAAGAAAGCGAAACACCTATATTAAAAGATAATAAGTAGTAAAATTTTAAATAAGTTGGTTATTTTAAAGATCTACATAATCGAAATTCTTTTTTTTTTTTTTTTAGAAATACACGATGATGTGAAATTTGCTTGTTTTGGTAGTATCCTTGATTCACTTGTTCTTCGTCTACCTAAAAGTCACAGATGTTGAAAGTGATTTGCATATAATTTAAAATATTGAATTAATATATAATATTTTATATATATGATTTAGAGCCATTTTATGTATTTAATACCTCCACTTTGTGGTTTGTACGTGTAACAACTTGTTGGGATGGTTCCTCTGCAATAACATATTTGATTCTTATTGATAATCTTATTGTAAAAAAATTAATAAAATGTGCAACAAAGGATTTGTGTGATTACCTATCTCTGGAATGTGTATTAACTTCAGCCCACAGTAACTTTGGTAACTCCCATCTTTGTTAACAATTGTATGTGATTGTATGATGATTTTATTGTTGAGTATGTTAGAGAAAGATGGAATATTATTATCCATACCTAACTCACATTGTCTAATGTAAAGATTTTGATGCTTATGGTTCATAATCATGTAATTGAACACTACAATTAATATGAATAGGAAAAGACATGTCTCTTTATATACAAACAGTTATTAATCTTCATTAAGAAGATTTGTAACCTACACGTCTCTTCATATGCAGGTATGCAGGCAACTATTAACCACTACTTGGTAATTTCTAACTTCTATATCATTTTTGTGATTGTAATAAATTAGGCTGCAATCGTTAATTTTCATTTTAGTTATAGAATATACAAAATTTATTTAGTGGAAGACTTCTTAGCTTCACAACATAACATACTGTTTAAGATATAAAAGTTGTAGATTAATTCTTCTTTGAAATTTCTACAATTTAGATTGTATTATTGATTTCATTTCTATATATTCCAATATTGTTTAATTTCTCATGTGAACAACATTGATTACATTTTGATTTATTAAAATGTAATTTCGTTACCTTTATTATACAATCCAAGTTTTTTTACTTACTAATTAGCATTGAGATGCACTTATTAAATTTCAAACATTGCTTAAAAATCAGAGTTGGTCCTATTTTTGTTACAACTTTTATAACTGGATTACATATATTTGAGTATGTATTTCATGCATAACTGTTTGACAAATATTGGAGTTTGAATTTTAAGCATAAGCGGAATTTTATAACTTAGTCACCAAACAAAAGTAATATCAAATATTCGTTGTGTTTAAAACACCAAAATTATTCATTAAAAAACAGACTAAAACAAATTTCTTTGTCTAAATGACATATTCCAACAAACTTTTGAGGTCATTTCCTCTTTATTTTCTAAATCTTAACAACCAAGATGTGTCTTCATCGTTGATTGATGCTTCGTCATTAATTTCATTTTCTTTCGAGTTCGCTTTTGGTGAGGCTTCTTCCTCTTCGATCGAATCGGTCATAACATACACGAAATAGTAAGATTTTCATTGAACTTTTGATTATATTTACATTTAATGTTTGTTATTTAATGGTTGTAAAGGTTATTGAGAACCAACCTTTTATTTTCTTAGACTCGTAGATTTGGAAGGTGTGGCAATTGTTGGAGCAGACAATTCAAGTGGGCATATAGCACAACATATGAAGCTCTCAAATATTCCATGATCATAGTAGGTGTGACTCTTGATTTCAAAAGCGTGTGTTGTACCAATGAGGTTGGCTAGTGGTGGTGGCAAGATCCTCCTACGCTCATCCGAAGGCTATAAAGGAAGGTTAGTAAAAGGGTAATCGTGAAAAATTAAAAATGTTTCATACTCACATCGTGATCCATTAGCTTGAATGATGATCTTGGAAACTTTACCAAGCGAGTTGCGGGTTCATCAAAAGAATAAACACGACTTTATCGGTATTGTCAAACACGTCTAAAGCGAGCCTATACCATTATATGCATGTTTTACAGTGCGTTAGCGATTAGATGTTTTTAGTCCAAATAACATTACATAAGTATAAACTATAATATCACCTCATATGATAGTATGTAAATTGCTTTTCACATCCATTACACCAAAATCTCCTCCCATTCGGTTGTACCTTTTTGACATTGTTTTCCACCACATGATGGGAATCGCCATCCCTTTTCGATCTGATATTTCCAATCGTTGCTTTCAAATGGAAAGTTGGCAGCGTAGATGAGGAATTGTTTAACAAATGTGCAATAGGATGGTAATATAGGTATGGGAATATGAGACTATTACTCACATCATTCGTTTGATTGCGTGACAACATCAAAATGGTTTTGATTGTTCCATCTTTAGGGACACAATCCTTAATACATATTCCGACCTTTATCGCCTAACACCACTAATGAGATAGAAAATTAGTAAATAAATATATATTCTTGTACTCATTTTTTAACCATGCTCATTGATGTACAATTCTCATTACTCTAACATCTTTGAAGCAAAATATATATAAATGCTTACCCGGAGGATGATTTAAACTCTTTAAATGTAGGTATGTTAGCTTGGTCAATATCCATGGTGATGGACTTTTGGATAGATTCAACTTATACGGAGCAGGATGTACAAATTGACTTTACCGTTTTACATCATTGATACGAGATAAGTTTGAAAGTTATAGGAAAAACATACTGTAGTAATGGTATGCACTTGTAGAATTTATGACAATAGGACACATTACTACGTGCTTCATTTTATTGTCAATAAGCAAATCACCTAACCCTCCCATAATGTTACCGTCTTTTTGTCCCTGTTGCATATGCAAGAAACTTTTAAGTTGGTAAAAGCAATATAACATTTTAGATCTTGTTTATTTTAATTATCCGCATAATAATTGTGCTAACCTATGATTTGTTAGGTAGAAATCAAGATTTTGGAACCGGTCTTTTGTGGTTCATCTTGGCAATGTTGGTCACATACGCATACATCGAAAGGTAATAGTGTAAGTCTTAAGGAAATAGATCATTTATCATAAAAATTATTTGCTATATAAAATTAATACAAACTTACCAATAAGAGATTTGTTCCTTGTAGGTTTCATATTGTCAATATGAACCTTTACCAAAGGATACCTAACATACTGATCATAAAGGACGGAAGTCTTTCTTAAGTGGGTTTTACCGTCAAATTCAAGCTTAAAGGTATTGTTTTTTCTAACGCGACATTCTTCTTTGTTAGCCCACACAACAAAATCTTCTATTGCGAATAGACCACCTTTTTCTAACCCGTGAAAATTGTATGCTATAGTTGCATTCGCAGTGCAGTGGATTACATTGCCCTGCAATAATATTGTGTGGAAATCAGTAAAAGTGCAGTAAACTGTAAACAACATGTTTAATCATTACCGTTGGATCAGAGACAACAAAATCAGTATTCAATAGATGCGCATTTGTAGCTTTGACATCCCATATCGTGCAGAGTGTAACAACAATGTTCCCGGCTGAATCACCATCCAACGCATCAATGAACACCTACTGGGGAGTTGAACTTCCATGTTGGTCAGTCATTGTATGGAAATATCAAAATGTAGTTATGCCCAGATAAAGTCATGCGGTAAAATTTATATACACCTTCATGGCGACATTTAAGCACATATAATGATTATTAAAATTTTCCATTGAAGGGTTTTTGGTTCATATCCTTCTTGATATAAATTACTCGACCATTGTCTTAACAACAATTAATCTCATATAATGAGTATTTAAACCTCCTTAATGGAGGTTAATAGCTTCTTAATACCGCATATGAATAGGCGGTGGGTTACAAAATTGATTAAGTTCTCATTTATGTACAATTTTCATTACATTTTGCTTCCTTAAAATGAAGGTACAATCAAGTATCCTTTATTATACAATCGGATAATTTACTTGTGTACTCAATTCCAAACTTCATATAAGTTTACCAAGATATTAGTTTTATTAGCATTGAGATTAACTTATTGAAGTTTAAACACCTTAAAATTATAAATTTTATAATGTAGTATTGATACTAAGTTTATAAGTATAGAGTTCAAAATATTGGTTTTATTAGCATTGCGATTAACTTATTGAAGTTCAAACACGCTTAATAATTATAAATTTTATAATGTAGTTTTGATTCTAAGTCTATAAGTATAGAGTTGGAGTTTTTATTTTGCGAGATAAATTGTTTATGGTTGTTAATTGATAAATCAATCATTTTAGCATATGTTTTTATTTATGAATCAATAGTTAGTTTCATTAGGCAAAATCCCAAATTATAAAAGATGTAGAATGCTCTTACGTGACCTTTGAAAGGTAAATTCGATATTGAAGTTTGAATTTCAAGCATAACTTGATCACATATATTGGAATCAATTTCAAACATATCTGAATCACATATATTGGAGTTATTGGAATCGAATTTGATACATAAGCTGAATCACATATATTGGAGTCGATTTCAAGCATAAGGTGAATTTTATAACTTAATAAGCAACCAAAAGTAATATCAAACATTAATTTGGTTTAAAACACCAAAATTATTGAGTGAAAAGCAGTCAAACAAACTTCGCTTTCTAAATGACATACTCCATAAACAATTGGGTCGTTTACGCTTTATTTTCCTAAAACCTAAAGACTAAGTTGTGGCTTTGTCGTTGGTGATCTTGCCGTCATTAATTTCATTTTCTTTCATAAGATCGACTTTAGGTGAGATTTCGTCATCTTCTGTTTGAGTCGGTCACAACACACGAAAAATAAGATTTTCACGAAGTTTTGTTAATATTTGGGATTTATATTAGGTATGTTTGTATCCATTTGCTACAAAATTACCTTCTTTGTTTTTATTTTGAGAAGCGAGATACATATTCGCTCCAAGCTTCATCAACATGTGGTAACTCGTATCGAATCTTCATATTCCAACCTATAATAACGCCACATTAAATAATGTTTTAGTGGTAAGAAATTTTCATATATTACTTTATAGTATTGAAACTTTGTGATACCGTTTTTTTGTCTCCTCAATGATTTCATTGGAGTAGGCAAACTTGGGTTTTGCACAAAGTCTTTTTGACAATTTTGTCATAAGGGGCTTGAAGGCGTGCTTTCTATTTGCGGAGTGCTTGAACATTTGAGTTCTTCATCTGCGGGGATAATATTCCGACATGTGAAGCTCTCAAAAGCACCATGTTCAAAATACGTGGATGTCTTGACTTCAAAAGTGTGAGTCGTCCCTATTAGATTTGTTATTGCGGGGCAAGTTGAAACCTTGTAGCTGTAGTTGAAAGTTCTGAAAAAACACAATATCTTTTAAATTTAATTTATAATTGTATATAAGTATCTAATATATTAAGAATTTAATTTATTATTGTACCTCATCGTCATTTCCCAACAGAGTTTCTGGAGAACACTTCAACAAAAAACGGGCGGGTTCATCAAACAGAACAATCACAGTTTGTTCAGTATGGTCCGACACATCCATTTCAATCCCGAATCTGTTAACATCAGGTAGCATACATAAGGTATTCAATATTATGTAATTTACTATAATTCATGGAAATTGCTAGTCTAAAATCGGTTTACCTTAAAACTGGGTACTCAATGTATTTTTTACACGTTTCACACCAAAATCTACAATTCTTTCGGGTTGCACCTTTTTTGCACTTATTGTCACCACATGATGGGTAGTTCCATCCCTTTCTAGTTCTAACATTGTTGATCATCACTTTACAGTTGTAGGTCATGGACTATAAAATGGATATATATTAAATAAAATACCAATTGACCAACTTGTGTAAATAAGCAAGTGTAAAGATAGAAGCTTACATTGTTTTTCTTATTGCGGCCCCAAATCAACAAATTCTCAAGCGTCCCATCTTTTGACTCTGAACAATCAACATGCACTATAGCTTTACCCAATTCCACAGAACCGTAAACAATATACATGCTAAACATTAATAAATGATAATTGTATAAAATAACATAGCAACTATTTATTTAGGATTACCTCATTTCAACTTTTAGATTTATCAATGCAGGGATGTCCTCATTGTCATAAATCAAGGAGGAAGAGCTGCTTGAAAGGTAGACCTTATCGCTGCACGGGGTGGACATTGTGATGAAAATTAGCAATAAGGTAACATAGCGCTACAAAACCATATTCTATTGATACTCACTGTTATAGAGTTTAACATTAAGAGAAGTTACAACAACCGGACATAGGCCAACATGTTTTGTTTTCTTTTCAATCAGGATGTCACCTAATTCACCCCAAAGAGTTACTCTTATTGATTGCCCCCTGTTTTAGGAAATAAAAAAGCAATTGTTATTTTAACTTTCTTAATTTGCTAAGACAAAAAAATATGGAAAGCAAAACACCTCTTGTTAGCGGATAGAAATCGAGAGTCCGTGAACCACTCTTTTGAACTATTGTCCTCCCAACATTTGTAACATAGCTGCGACATCGCAAGTATCCAATAATGTATAGTAAGAGCAAAAATATAACATGGCACCAAAACCGTTTAAGAAAGAATGTTTAAACAAAAGCCTAACCTATTAGATTTTTATTGTTTGTAGGTTCAATTTCATCAAAATCCATAAGCTCAAAAGGATATCTCACAAAACCCTTAGGGTGTGAAACTTTTCTAATGATTGTGGAACCATCAAATTCAAGAATGTATGGATCATGCCTAATGATACGATAGTCATCCTTGTTTGGCTGCACAATAAAATTCTTGATAGAGTAAACACCGCCTTCTTTTAAACCTACAAAATTGTGCGCTATATTACTCCTTGCAAAGCAATGCATCGCCTTACCCTGAAAAACATTGCATCAGAATTCAATATCCCCATTCTATATGCATAATTGTAAATGTAATGTTTACTTACCTTGGCATCACTAACAACAAAATATGTGCTCAAATACCTCCCAGTTACTGCATTCACATCCCACATTCTACTGATCATAACAACAATTGTACCACTAATACCCGTTTCGAGTTGCTCCAAAAATAACTCACCATTATGGTCGGCAACATGAATGGATTTGCTACCCGAAGACTGGATGGACATGGAGTTGCTAGGAAGCTTTATTGGACATGGTAACTTTTTCTTGCAATTCGGTTTGAAAGCAAAAAATTGATGATTATGGTGGTAAAAATATATGCATCTTGTATTTATAGTTACAAAGGCAGTACCTTCATTAAGAAGGATTGTAACCCCATGTGTCTTCATATGCGAGATATTAGGAAGCTATTAACCACCATTAAGAAGGTTTGTAACCACATGTCTGTTCATATCTTTGGTAATTAGTATTATGAAAAAAAAAGAGGTACCTTCATTAAGAAGGATTGTAACCCACATGTCTCTTCATATGCAGATATTAGGAAGCTATTAACCCCCATTAAGGAGGCTTGTAACCACATGTCTGTTCATATCTGGTAATTAGTATTAGGAAAAATAATAACTCGGATTTATATCATTTATATCATGCAATCTTGACGCCCGCATTCATTAGCGTGTTGTAGTGTTTCAATTAAGCTGAATAAATTGCAATCTTACGAGCACAGCCTTACAACGCATTCATTTAATTTTAGATTATTTTTGTAGCTTTTGGACAATCTTATACCGGGTTAGTATAAATACAACAGATATATTAATCAGCCTTCCTTTGCTTTGCCTATACTGGTTTCTATTATTCATAAATAAACCCGAGCCAAAATGAATTATAAGTTCACTCTTCACCTTCTTTTACACGTAACTCTCCCAAAATATACATACACAATCACACAAACTTAAGCCGAGTCCCCCTCCAAACAATGACATACTCTTCCAAAAGTCTCTGCGGATACTGGACATCTCTGGCACATCCCTTGTGCAAAGGGGTCTTGTGGGCACAGTTCATTGAAGCGATAAAGTACCCGAGTTCCCATTTTTGGCATGTTTTTGGTTATCATAATCATATATTGTAGCTAGAGATAACTGGCGTTTAAAGATGGGATGAATAATGAAATTAGTACTCTGATCTTCCGGCTGTAAATTGAGAAAGAAGTCCAGCTGCTTGGGCGGGTAAAATATCACCAAATCTACCCACTTGCCCATCGGTTAGCATAGATCCTAGTTTCAATGTGCTTTCCCCGAACCTGCTGCCAACCTGACATTTTAAAACAAACTCGATTAAGAAAGGGAAGAAAAATTCCAAAGATCCATTTATAACATTAGGATGAGACCTTGTCCTAATTTTAATCCTTTTTTTTTATTATTATGTTTAAAAGATTCTATTTATACCTGCATGAAGGATTTCAGGAAAGGTGTTGCCACCCCTAAACTCGTATTGTCATCCATATCGATGTTGCGTGAGAGCTCCTCTTGAGTTAAATTTCTCCAAGAATTCCTTGACGAAACATCATCTATAGATGTCGATCGAGGGGACTTGATTGTCGCCTTTGATAATACAGGAGCACTGCATACAAAAAATGCATACTCAATAAGTCAATTCAAAGTGCAGTTACATAAAAGAAAATATTAAAGAAAAAAAAAAAAAAAAAAAAAGAAGAAAGTGAAATCAACCTGATGGGAAGGTATTTGAAACGAGGAACAGTAGAGCATCTCATAATATTTGATTCTGAATTTGTAGGCAGTTTTTGCATAGTATCTGTGTACAACCGACGAAGCTGCACAAAGAAACCAAATAGGACAGCATGTCGCAAGTAAGACTGCTTCTCATTCTCCATAAGGTATGGCTTATACCTACACAAGAATTATTGTTACAAACTCGCAGATGATGACCAAGGCATGTATTCGAAAAAATGCAATGTAAAAAGGCGGTAATATGGTAAAATCAAGTTCTGGGAATTAATGTTGCTGTCACAGTTGTTATTGCAATACGTACGTGAGCCAGTCTATCGGGTCTAACTTCTGTGAGAGACGATTCTCCAACCCATGAAGGCGACCTTGTATAACTGACTTTTCTTGTTGCACTTCCTGCTTACGTCTATATGCTGTTTTTGCCTTCGGTATTTTTGATACATCCTCATTTCCAGCTAAATCACCTCCAGACAGAATGTCAGCAGCAAATCTTAAATCCAATAAGACTTGCAGAACTCCTTTTTCAGACACACGGGTTGCACTAATCTCATCATCTAAGAAATCCACATAAATTTCAATCACCTACATCAGCATACAAAAATACGATTAACTCATGGTTGCTCAATATTTTGATTGAGAGATACAATACTGAAATCTCAGCCATCGTAAAAAAGTATAATACCTTCTCCAATAATCTTGCAGCAAAATTTTGCAGAATTGGTTTGTCGAGTACATGACCCCCAACTCTGTGAATTTCTTCACAAGCTTGAAACAAATATGAGGTGATATACAAGGAAGGCATGGAAGGGAGTGAAATCTTAATCTCGGATGGGTGCTCAGCAGAGTCTTCTTGTTTAACTATAGTATCCTCCCAACCCTGAAAGTAGATTAAAACAATGCCACCATCCCAGATTAGATTAGAACTTACATTCATACCAATATATTCTTACTAATAATTTTGTGTAGGAATTTAAAATAAGAAGAAATAAACGGATATTTAAATTAGTAGATTTTCATAGTAGTGCTTATTTATGGCATGTCATTATTTGCTAAAGTAGATATCCTTAACATCAGTCCAGGTCACAAAGATACTTATTTGGGATGGAATAAAGAAAACTTGGTTATCAAGTAAAACTTCATAATGTATCAACTAGGTTGTTCCTTTTCCTACTGTAAGGTTACAGAAATCGCTAGTCGCTTGTTGGAAGGCCAACCCACTTGTAGCTAGTAATCGGCCTAGGGGGGATTAACTGGATTGTAATGGTCTACATATACATTTTGAATTATTTGCATGACATGAACATAATACTTCAAATACTTAATAGTTCAAACAGTTAAACACAACAATTCAAGCACTTAAAAGCCTAAACATAAACATATTACTACAACCAAACTAAAGTACTTAACTGATTTCAAGCCTACTGTGTCCCCAAGCCTCAATAAGCCACTCCAATTTTGATTATGTGGTCAATTGTGTGTGAGAAGTGAAAAAACCAATCCCCAAATTAATTAGAAGACCTCATATTAAATTTGAAAAACGTTGACCTAAATTGACTGATTGGAGAGATTTGACCGATTAGTGGCCAGTTTTCTTCCCGATTTTCCATAAATCATCAAGGTAGAAGACCGATTACCTTGTAATCACCGATTACTAGGCCGCCTAGGCACTATTAAAAAGCATATACTTCATAGTTGTGGTCCACTGGACCCCGTTTCATTTAAGATTAAGGCATATTACTTGCTAAGCGTAACGTCCAAAAGATATTTCAGTTCAAAGTTCAAACTTACTGTGGACAATGGTCCTAAGGTCCTACCCTGTAATGATATTTCAGTTCAAACTTACTGTGGCCACAGAGTTGGTTGATTTTGTCACTGATGTCTATTAAATAGATTACTTGCTAAGCGTAACGTCATTTAGGATGGCCACATTTTAAGAAGTGCCTCAGAAATTAGAAATGTAAGGCACTTAAAAACTAAGGAGACACTGATCATGTATGTATAAAGTCCAAAAGGCAGACCATATGTGCCTTTTAGTAAGCTCATGTCTTATCAACAAGTATATGCAATAAGTTAATATGTTTCCCAAATCGAAAAACATTTCCACCATATATTGCATTACAAGCCTGAGTTCATGATACAAGAGTGATATGTATATGGGGTACCAGAGAGATCAACATAAAGTGGAACAGATTTGTGCTTAATTTCCACTGCGGCAATGTGGAGTATAAGTTAAAGTAGTTTCAGACAAATAAACATTCATTATCCTTCACGCATTATGCTACCAATGCAGATGTATAACAAAGATATATTTCCTATGCGCGAACTTTATAATGGGTGCTAAAAACTTAAGAGATTTGCATGTTTAGTGCTGAACTACTAATGCCTAACAACAATAAGGAAGTATATATATTAAATACAAATTGATAAATCAGAGCAATTATAGAGTACTTACTTTCAAAGGAGTGGTGGCCGATAAGCTTTCGTCATTTCTGAGACAGTGTGAGAGTGTGGTTGAAAGTTCATCCGACACCCAAGTTATCCACAAGTTATGAGCTCTAATACAAAGATCTTTTGTTGTTTTTCTAAGTTCACCAAGCTGTGGGCTCGAACTATCCTCAACTCCAAATAACGCAGAAGCAGCAAGTGAAGATTGTCTTCTAGGTGACGTAAGCATTTTCTTTCCATAATTTTCAGACGCCAAAGAATCAAACGTTCCACTAGAATACTTTAAAAGCGGTGATACCTTACCAGAAACCGCTGCCATAGATTCATTCAACCATAATCGAGGAGAACCAAGTATAACAGGAATATTTCTAGAATATTTCTGGAACGCAAACAAGAGTCTTCCGATAAATAGTGACCTCTCGACAATTATAGCAGGAGATGGTGCAGAATCACCTTCCACATTGCCACGTCCCAATGCAGCATATAAAGATTCCAACTCGTTCTTAAGCTCGGTTAGTATAGCTGACATGCTATCGAAACACTTGTTTTGTAAGTATGGTGCTAGTTCTTTTAGTCTTAAGGACGCTTTTGGTGACTCTAAAAAGCTTAATAGGTCCTCGAGTACGTTCTTGCAGTGGTTATCTACTGCCATTCTAATCCGACCTACTTCGTCACCAAAATAAGCATTTAAACACCTCTGGTAATCACTACTCTCGCTAGATACTTTCGGGCTGGTGACTAAACTTGCCTTTTTAGTCGTTGGTTCCATAAACCAAACTCCGCCACCTAAAGGAGACCTATTCAAAAAAGCTTGGAAATCAACCTGGTCACCTTCAATCGTAAGAATCGACTCCTTCACGTTGACAATATTATTCATTTCATCAAATCCAGAACGGATAATCGCTTTCATCCTATTCGCAAAGGCCTCTTCAAAAATCTCGTCCCAAAGATCATCATCGTTACCTAAAACAAGCTCGCGAGTCCTACTCCACGGCATTTCAATCTCGGAACCAAAAACGCTCTTCAACCACTCCAAACTCCCTCCCAAAACCTCCTTCCCTTCCATCGTCTCCCTAATCAACTTCTCCGCCGAAGCAAGCTCACGCCCACTCCCGATCGCGTCAACCAAATACCGCCCGTTCACCTTATTCACAATCTCCCTCCCACAACTCCTCAAAAAATCCAAACACGCCTTCGCTATAAACTCCTTATCCAACACCACCATCAAACTCTCCATCTTCTCCCTAAACTCCATCCACATCTTCACCTCCTCATCCGGATTCGGTATCCCACCAAACAACTGACTAACCGGCAACGACCCCAACACAATCTTATAAAACAACGGCATATCACTCAAAACCGACAAAAACAACTCCCCAACCTGCGCCACACTCACTTGTATCACCTTCAACACCTCACAAAAACAACTCACCACACCCCCATCCCCACACTCCTTCAACATCCTTCCTACCAAAACACTCCGACTCTCCAACAACAACCTCAAACACTCACCCGGACCCATCTCATCCACTACCGCCACCGCACACAACGCGTCCACACACTCCCCAACCCCACACAATTCCAACAACCTCTCCCTCCCTCGCGCCGATATCCCTCCCTTAAAACTCTCAACTATCATCCACTGATGCTGCAACAACGCAAATTTCGCCAAAACATTAACATTCTCATTTCTATAACTATCATCATTACCATTAACATTAGCATTAGCATTATTTAAGCAACTATAAACTATTTTCGCACGCGTAAACCGAGCCGCAGCGTCGTAAAACATAAACTCATCCAAACAGCCCCAAATACTCTCAGGAGTGTCAACAATGTACTTTACGCGTGTCGCGATACCGTAAACCCTAGCCCTAACAGAATTGGCGTTAGTTGTTGTAACTGAATTGGTGTGATGAGTTGTGTTTAATTGATTATTAATGGTGTTGTGAATGAGTTGGATGTTGGAGGAGATGCTGTGGCAGGATGACGTCATGGTGACGATGGAGTCGGCGGAGTCGATAAGGTCGCGGTAGCGGTTGCCGATGAGGAGACGGAGGTCTTGGGATTTTTGGTTGATTTGGGAGTGTGTTTGGGATTGGATTTTGCGGATTTCGGAGATTGGTTTGGTGCGGAAGAGGTGTTCGGTGTCTACTGGGGGTGTTTGGGACGAGGGTGGTGATTGTGTGGTGGTGGATGTCATTGTGATGTTTGGATCTGGAAATGTGATGTGATTTTAATCACTTTTAATATTTAGTGTTGATGAGTGTTTTTGTAATTGTTGTTGTGTTTGTGAAGAAGATCGAGATCTGAGAGGGAAAGGGAGAGATGAATTGGGCTTGTTGAATCATTTTTAATTTTTCTTCATTGTGGTGGTCCGGTTTAGAGATTCAAATGTGGATCTGATTTAGGGGGGCTATTAAAGAGTGATTTTATTTTTATTTATTTTATTATTATTATTATTTATATTTTTTATGTTTTTCGTTAAGAATCTTAAGATGTTAACACTGTGTTCTTGGTGTCATGGGTCTGCTTTTGGTGATGTGAGGTGATCCACAACAATCAAGAATTATTTAAAGAACAAAACAAAGAATTCTAGCCTTTCATCCTATATTAATCTAATGATAGAGATCAAACTAAACAATAACAAAGGAATGACAAAATTGTCAATTTAGCTTATTTAATATAAAAACTCACTTTCCATTTTTTTTTAAACAACACATTTTTCAAACGATAAATCTTCAAGCTACAAAATTACACAATCGCGACGATAATTAAATTATCTTTCTATAAATATGCATTTTTATATACTTTCGACGAACTTTTTTTTTCAAAATTTACGCCCAAAAAATTCACACGTGATTTGTAAAAATCATTTGTGATTTGTTATTTTAAAAGTGACATGTGATTTTAGCCGGCTCGCAATGTTTAGTCATAAACCAAGTTACAAAAACAAAAAACAAAAAATCACATGTGATTTCAAGTCACGTGTAATCTTTAAAGTAATATATCACATGTGATCTTCCAATATCAAATCAACTTAGAGAGTGTTTGGGATTGCGTTACGAGACAAATTATTTGTTTATTGCGTTTTCAAAACGCTGTAATTTATTTTGAAGTGTTTGGCAAAGCAATGATGAAAAGTGCTTTTCTGTGTTATAGGAGCTTCAAAACGTGGTTATGCAAAAGTAGAAGGAGACCTGCAGCAGCATAACGTGGTTTTTGCATGTTCACAATATTAGACATTTACCCTCATTAATTGTTTGCATGTGTGTCCTTTTGTTGCCACGTATCCTAAATTTTGTCTTTTCATATCTTTTTTAGTAATTTTATTACTATAGTTTTAAATAATCTATTTTGCCAAACACTAAAAAGCGATTATCGATTATTGCGATATGAAATAGATAATTTAATCCAAACACTATATTTAAAACCACGTTTTGCAACGGTGATTATCGATTATCCATTTTCGATAAGAATCCCAAACACCCTTTAGTCTTTTCTTTTATAAAACAAATTGTGAAATTATGTATGGTTTTTTATTTTTATTTATTTATTTTTTTTTTTTTTTTTTTTTTTTTTGAATAATGTAAATCACGTCTCTTTTATGTTATAAATCAAACACATGTGATTCTCGCTTTAATCTAGAAAGGAGTACATCACATTTTTTTTTTTTTTTTTTTTTATTATTTTTTTTTTTGTGATTCGTGTGTAAATCATATGTGATTCGTGTATAAAACACATGTGATTTGCATATCAACCTACGTAAAAATACAACAAGCAAAGCAATAAAGAATGCTCATCACCTTCGTTGATAAATAAATATAAATCCAAAATCCAAATGAGCCCATTCAAACCGTTCTTATGATTTAGCAAATAAGGTCCAATGTGATGCTAATTTTACAAGCCCAAAATAAATATAACTGATACAAATCAAAAAATCTAATCCCACTTTTGTGTCATTCACTTAGACCTAAAAGCTTACATCTAGTTTTGTCCGCCCCTCCTAAAGAAAATCCTCATCTCAGATCCAATTTTATCACTCATTAAATCTAATCATCTCCTCTGGTTTTACTCGCTAAATCTAATCCTCTCTACGCTACAATTAGATTTCATCATCTTCTCATCTCATCACCAATCTAAACTGATCGAATGAAGGTGATGACGTCCTTTGGATTTAATCGAGTTACCGTTAACGATGGCTCGAAATCACTCGAGATGTCGCCCAAAAATGTTGACGTGGATCATGACGGAAAAAGATGTCGCTTCCTTCCTTGCTCCTCCGCCGGAACAATCGCAACAGTCGTCTGTTTGTTGGTGAGAGAGTGAGTAAAACGAGAGTGTGTGTAAGTGAATGAGAGTGAGTGAGAAAATGAAGGTGGGTGAAAGTGTGTGTGAGGACCAACCTACCCCTCTTTGAAACGGATGAAAAGCATATCCAACGGTCGGACAGATATAAGATCAATGGCTCAGATTGAGCGCTTTGTTCTTTAAATTTTCTTTGTCCCGTCTTGAACTTTCCTCATAAATGTATAAGTGTTGACTAAAAGTGTTGTCATTTTAGTACTTTTTTTTATAAATACTACAGTAAAACTTATAGCTCGTTACAAAAATTATTTTTTGGTGGCATAAGACACTCATAAACCCTATAGTTTTTATTATTATTTTTTAGAAAAAATTACACGTTTGGTCCCTGTGGTTTACCCCAAATAACAAGTTTAGTCCATAAGTTGTTTTAATTACACCACACATACCTATTTTTGAAACATGTTGCCCATTTAGTCCCTATTATGAGAAATAGGGACTATCCGTGTAATAAAAGAAACTGTAAATAATTACACAGATGATCCCTATCTTTTAAAATAGGGACTAAATGGGCAACAAGTTTTAAAAATAGGTATGTGTGGTGTAATTAAACGACTTAGGACTAAACTCGTTATTGGGGTAAACCACATGGACCAAAATGTAATTTTTCTATTTTTATTTTATTCAATAAAAACACAACAAACAAAATTAAAATTTCATTGATAAAAAGACATAAAAGTACATAAAAACATAAAACAAAATACATAAACTAAACTAGTTTTGGGATAATATTTGATCCGATTTCTTTATTGGTCGGCTCGATGATAGCCGCGTCCATCAGATACATCTTATCGGTGTTGCTTGCAAGTATCTTTAAGTCCTCATTCTTTTTTTAGCGTCGATCAATTCAACTCTCGTTATAGTCTCACAGTCCAATCGTTACATCTTCGCCTCACAGTCTAAAACGAATTGTTATTGCATCATTTCCTGAAACATTTCTTGTTGTGAACCAGAAGTGACGGATGAGTTTGAAGATCATTGACTTTTAGACTTTCATGCTTTTGCAGGGTGGACGCGCCAAAGCATCATCTACAAAATGCTCGGGTTCTTCTTCGGTTGGCCATCCTCAGTTTCTTCTTGTTTGTGTCGAATCGGGTTTCTCTATTTGTGTTTGTCTTTCAAAATTTCCCCCCACGTTATACAATATTTCAGCCATGTCATCAAATCTTCATCATTTTCGCCTTTGAGAGCCACAGTTTGTTCGACCATAGAGTTAAACTTCTCGACTTCTCGGTTCATCGGAGTCCACTTACCCGTCAACATGTTCTTGCTATGCTCTTTGTAAGCATTATGCTTGGATTGCTCATTGTATTGGTCGAGAACTTTGTACCAAAACGTGTCATTGTTTTGGTCAGAGCCGACATTTGGATCCTCGGATACTTAGTATGTTATTTCCGCCAAAATTAACTTTTCTTTTTGGCTCCAAAACGTATGAGATTCGTCGGTTTCTTTTCCCGTGGTTTCTTGGCTTTGCTCTTGCAACGTTTTTAGGGTGACGACGGCCCTGCGTCTTCGGATTCTTGGGGTTTGGGGGTGTTGGGGTTCCTGGAAAATTGGCTTGTTATAGTGCTTGTTGTTGGGATTTTTAGGTTTGTTGAAGTTGAAATTGGTAAGTGTAAATTGGTTGGTAAATGGATTAAAGGTGGTGAATTGATTTGGGATTTGGTATGGTGCGCCGAATGATGGAAGTTGGTTGGTGTTTGAGGTGATGGAATTTACGGATGTTGGTGTGTTTGGATTATAGGAAAATAAGAAATTTGGCAATTGGTTTTGCGGGTCGGCGAGCATGGAGTTGATCCTTTGTTGATTGGGATTCAATTTTGTTAGTTTAGAGGTAGAAAGAAGAGAAGTATTGTTAAGTTTAGAGGTAGAAATGAATGTGGAAGTGTGTGTAAAATTAGAATATTAATGAGGTATTTATAAATTTTTAAAGGGTAAAAAATTGGGGAAAAGTGAGTATTTTGATGAAAAAACGGCTATAATGGCATTCCCGACGTCCATTTTTTTTACCGTTAGTCAACGTTCACAAAAGAGAAAAAAGAAAAGAAAAAAAAAATACTCACTGTGTGGGCTGGTCACCACGGCGCCAGAGGCCATGGCGCCACCCACGGTATCCATCTGGCGCCATAGAGTGGCATTTTGGGATGGCTCGAGCTTCGCCAGCCATGGGTACCGTTCTTTTTAAGAGGAAACATTTTATGTCAAAATCAATCAAATCACTCTTCTTTTTTAGTCGTCTTCCTTTCTTTTCATCCTTAATTGATACTCAAGAATACAACTTTTTTGTTTCACTTATTTTTTTACTTTGCTTCCTTAAGTAATACTCGAGAACATATTAAGGGGGTGTTTGGGATTGCGTTTGGAGGTGGATTATCATTATTGCGATTGGAAAACGCAAATAATCAGTTTTGAATGTTTGGTAAATATTTCTGAAAACGTGATTTTACTACTGAAAACGCAGTTTTGCAGCTGGAGGTATGGACCTACTTTTTGCAACCGTGGTTTTGCAACCGTGGTTTTGCAAACGTGATTTTTCCCAAACACCTACTAAGATTGAGTTCTAAATTAAAACAACCGGCCCAAATGTTGATTTATGCAATCTATTTTGGACGCTGTGCGATTGCAAGAAGTTGAGACTATAAAAGTCATGACCTGTTTTATAAAAGCTCTCATTTTTCGACCCACAAGGATGTTTACGCTCAGGATAGACGCTCACACGTTTAGTTTTATAAAGAGTGTGTTTGCTCATACTGTGAAATATGTTAAATTTGTGGGGATTGAGTTTTGATCTTCGCTATAGATCGAGTCTTAAGTACCCAACCACTACCCTCTTTGGGCTAGTTTTTGATTCATGATATGACAAAGACAACATTTTTGGTTTGGTCTAGTGCTTGTTTGGTTTTGTAAATCACCGGTTCTATTGTGATTAGATCAGAAAGCTTTATTTTTAGAAAATGATATGACTTGTGCAAGGAATAAACATGGATTATTGGCTCAAAAGTTTGAGTGTGATCGAGTATCCACTTGAGACTGAATGGTTCTAGACATGTGCCATATCATATTCCTCGCTTTTCGGTGTGAAATCTTTGAGTTTGCAGTTCGAGAATCATGGGTTATTGCACACAACATATTACAGGACTAGAATTCTATGGAAAGTTTGTGCGTTGTACTTGTTATCGATAGAACATTATAAGCTCACAAACATGATAACAAGAACAAAGTATGTAAAAGAAGTGGTATGACACAAAGAAACAAATTCGAAAAGCAGCATTTCATTTTACATAACACAGTCATTACAACATGCCATCTAACCAACTACAACATTCAAATGAAACTCACTCCATAAGTAAAAGGGTTTTACCCCATTTAATTTTAAAGGAAAATAACAACAAAGAGTGAAATTACAACATTTTATTACATCACATTAAACTTACTATTTATAGAAAATATGCATATAGGTAAATTTGTGTCATTTTGCTGATTTAGTAGTGCACATTCCTCTTCCTTTCATTACATGCCTCCTTAGCCCTGGGATATGAACATTTGATATGTAATCTCTCCAATCTATTTTCCCCACGTCGAATCCGAATGTCCTTTTTTCTTCTTCAGACATCAGCCCCATTAGTTTTTGAGTGTTGCTATTGTCAAATCTGCGGGAAAAAAGACCAAAAAATACTTACAAACTTGCATTTTTGGCCAAATACTATGCTTGCTCTACTGATTATATGAAGAATCGTAGTGTAAAGAAACAATATTATATGAAGTGTATAAACGTATTCTAGATGTGAAGTATAATGTTACCTTCCGCCATAGAATGTGTATGGTTCATATATATTGGCCAGATACTTTGCTTGATCCACTGATTTCTTGCATAAGTTTTCAAGTTTGAGTGAAAACTTTCCTTTATTTGAAGAATTTGAAGCATTCAAACCACTTCGGCTAATTGCATCTTTCCATATATGAGCGGAAAATTCTTCCATAGACCGATAAAGTTGCATGATTGGTACGTGAACCGGCTTCCCCTTTAAATCCATACATGGTGAATTGTTAAAGTGCTCATAAAGCAGCCTTGCCAAGTCTTTAAACACCAACGGGTTGACTACCGATGAAGCTATCTGGTATATGTGATTGTCTTCTGTCTTTCCACCTATCAAGTGTTTTGCCATGGCTGCCAAGGTGGCATTCACCACCATATCAGCTGGAACCTGCAACGGTCATGTGGGGCCCATTAAGAACGAAAACATGACACAATATTAAAGGTTTCAAGACATGAATACATGGACATTATTAAGAGAAAAACACTTACCACATCAAGAACTCCATTCGGGTCAACAAGAAATCCACTAAGCTGTCCCTTTCCGTAGTAGAGCACAATTGGATCCATCATCCTTCAAATGAGAGAAAAAAAATGCTCCAAGTTAAAAAAGGATATATAAGAGTGGTTTATGGTAGAAGAGGTGTTTCAAGTCTATCCAACCCGATCTGACCCGTTTTTGAACCGTAACAAAATTAACCAGATTTGACCCTTTAAACACCCCATCCGACCCACCCTCTGCCACCTCTAGTACAATAAGACAAAGTGTACCTATTTCCTTCCATCCATCCTGGAAAAGGTTCTTTGTAAGTGCTTTCAATGACACTAGGCCGGATTATGACTACCGGTATGTCTCCTCCCATTTTATCAATCATCATTTCTCCCATTGCCTTAGTAAAAACATATGTATCTTGCCACCCATGTAGTTTTGCCCTGATAAAAACCAAAACTCCATGATTCACAATAATACGAAGCGAGTCAATAAAAAAATTATCGTATGAAAATATATGATACCTCTCTAATCCAAGCTCTTTCAGTTTTTGGACCATTTCATTTTCTCCCAAAGATTTCTTCGATTCCAAAACCATTTTTATTTCGTCTTCTACATTCAATTTTGGCATGTGGTTCCCATACATGAGTCTCTCCCGTGCTATACTGTCCCCTATGTTAAACGGCTTTTCCATGATTCTTCCTTGTCTTTGTCCGTTGACATATGCTACAAAGAAAAGAGAAATGGTCAAAATATATACAGGCTTTCTGTAATAAATATTTTATAAAAAATATAGCTTTGGAATATTTTACCTGTAGAAACTTGAAGGAATAGGTTGAGTTTTTTGCACTTTTTAGCAAAGCTCATAAGACGACTAGGTCCTCCCGTGTTTATGTCAAGAGCTATATCGTATCTGCAATTATATTATCCACTTTGTTAAAAAAAAATTGACATGCGTATCAAGGTGCCCCACCAGTCAAAAATTTTGTATTCACATCCCAACGCAGACAAGTGTTTGCAAGTGTTTTCGTTCAAGAAAAAAAATTGAGGAGAATAACCTTTCATCAAAACTCGTATTTGCTGCAGAATTGACAATTATATCAACATCTTTTGCTATCACATCAGCCATGTCTTCATCTAACCCAAGATTAGATTCACAAACATTGCCGGTCACAGGAACCAACTTGCTTAACATGAAAGACTGGTATGATTTTCCATAAGCTTGTTGGAGAGACTTAAAGAGCTCGGTATTGATTATCTGTAATGCAATACTAAATTAAATTTAACTTCACGCCATTTTGATAAATGATAATGAGATAGAGCATGATGGTTCCAACGGGAAAAAAAAAGGAAAAAAAATAAATAAACTATGTACTTCGTTTTTCAATCTTTCCATCGCAGCATCCTTGTTCTTTGCCTTGATTAAAAGATATATCTTCCCTACATCAGGAACCGTTCGAAGTATCTTCTCTATGAACACTACACAGTTGATAAGATTATCAAGATAAATTCAAATACCTAAAAAAGATGAAGAATTAAAACTGCTAAGCTACTGCACCCGAGAACCAAGAGACTAGAGGTTTTCCAAATAATTAAAGTTTTTTGGTAAAATGATTTATGAGTTTCTAAGCAATGAAATGGACTTTGAACGTCTTTCAGTTTGTTTCCTATGAAATCAGTTTGTTGGTCTTATCAGTTCGACCCGTTTGAGATAAATCTACCCATTTATGAAAAATGGGTTAGTTTACCAAAATTTACTATTATATATTGAGCATTATGATCTTGCAAGACACATTAGGATGATGCAACCACCAACTGAAACTGGACATATATTTCTCTGACTTTGATACGAATAAATGGATTTAGTACATTCTTGATTAGTTTTTTATAGCATCATTACAACAAATTTTCTAGCATAAGTTGCCGAATGGTGAAACTGACAAAAAAAACCAAAATCGATATACCTTGCCTTAAGCAAATGGTCTTTGTATCCTAGGTATGGTTCCATCATTTTATCACTTGTTACTTTAAACTGTTAGTTATGTTTGCTTAGCAACCCCTTGAATTAATCTAATGTTTTATACTTTAGGACACCATGCAAATTTAAAAATAAACATACCTTTGCCCAGGAAGCCAGTAGCACCAGTAACAAAGAACCCTTTCCCCTTAAGTACATTCACGATACCAATACCATCACCATTCACACCTATCAAAGAAGCATTTTGTGCACCGTTATATGATACCAACTCCTTTGAAGCCGCAGTATAGCTTTGCGTATCCAAAACCGCCATTCCAGTATCGGCATTCACCAAAGCCAGTCTTTTAGTCTGTTTCGACGCCACCCCATTAGGCGTACTACTACTCCTAATCACATTCCCTTGATCACTTTGACAACACATTAAACACTTGATCTTTTTCTTAAACAACCATGGTTTACTCATGATATCATTATTATTGTTATTAACCTCCAAAGTGACAATCCCTTTTTGCACAATGGAAGAAGAAGAACCAAGAGACATAGTCCCCATCATTTTTCAACACAAATTTGAATTTGTTTCAAGAACCAAAAAATGCAAAACCAAAGATAATTTGGTGGTGGGAGGATGTTGGTTGTAAAGTTGGAAAGTTTCCTTAGCTAAACATCTCCTACATGCAACTTCAACAACACTAGTAACAACAACAACAATAAATATTATAAAAATACTTTAAGTAAACAACACAAACTCAAAATGTAAGATATGGGTTTGGTTGAATAATTAAAAACAAATGTGGGCTTAAAAAGAAGAAGATAAAGGTTAGGAGAATGAAGGTAAAGGCTCCCTTTTTGCCTATGATATCACACTTGTGATCACCAACGGCTAAGATGGCGGGAAGTAGTTATTTTGTTTATGACATTTTTATTATTATTTAATCAACTTTAGCCTTTTGAAGCTATAAAATATTCATGTGGACAAAGGGTGTGGGGTGGTTTAAAAATATTAAATTTTGACTTTAGGGTTAAATGTGACTTAGTCAACTTTAGGGTTCCATTGATATTTATAGATTGAAGTAACTTGTTGAATAGCTATAGAGCCTGAAGGTGTTAAATGCATGTAATAAGTAACATAATCTAGATTAGTTCTTATCTTATACTAGTATGATGTATTTATTTAGGTTATGCTAACAACATTGTAACAATATTTTTTTGTTTTAGTTAAGGCATGGTTATTACAAGTTGCTTGTCTATTAGTTTTAGTTTAAATGATAATGTATATGAAGGTCACTCAAATATTTAACTTTCTGTGTGTTAATGTCGCTCATTTATTAAAACTATTATGTAAGTCGCCTTTTATTTTTGTTATAACAATATCAACAAAATTTGTGCAAGAAGATTATAAAATTGCAAAAATCAACAAGTTTTTAACATACTAAAATAATACGAATAAAAGTTTAAATATGAAGTATCAATTACGCACTTCGTTTAGATGTAGCTCTTGTGAGAAAACGGTGTACACTTTTTAATAATAAAAAAGATTACAATTAAAATAATGAATATAAATAATGAGAAAACTAAATACAGATAGAAAGGGTAGAAGCGTAACATGCACTTATATCGATAATTAAACGAAAACAGAAAGGTCGTGGAACGAGGCTCGTGTTTAACACGAATCCCTTTAAAACAGATTCAGCCGTCTGCTTCCCGGTACAACGTCCAAAGTCATTATGCAAACCGGACTGAAAACTTGCCTGAAAGATCCCTGAAAAACTTGTGCGTTTCTGATCGAAGGAATTGCTGAAAATCGTATACAGTGGAGCTACGTTTTTCTGTGTAGAAAACTGAAGGAGGACTATCTATTCCAAAAATAGATTTACAAGATTTAGGAAAATGAATCTCGAATTTGGAGCAAAAAAAGATACTGCGAGGTTTCGGAGCTGCATTCGTGTCCGCATGAGTCCAGAAGCTTCGAACCCATTTTGGCCCAGAAATCCAGAAATCTGCACCCCCTGCTACCACGTAGGGGTGGGAGCATAACCAACCTAAAAGAATTTGATAGCCAATACCAAGATTTCCTTATAAACATTCTTTCATTTCCTTCTTTGGGCGATGTGGGATACTCTCACAAAAGTTTTAAAGTAAATAGTATTTTTTTTAAAAATTCGATCACAATGGGTTCTGAAAATTATAAAGAAGGGCAATCTATGCAACGACCTCCTCTAATTGAAACTAATGGTTTTATTTATTGGAAAAATATATTCGAAACGTATGTGAAGTCAAAAGATATTGATCTTTGGTACATCATTGTTGAAGGCGACTTTGAAGCCACTACAAAAGATGATAAAACCGGAAATTTAGTAAACACACCTCATGATCAACTCTCCGATGATCAAAAGAAAAAGCTTTCCAAAAATAGTAAAGCTAAAATGGTTTTATACAATGCTTTACCCAAAAAGGATTTCGAAAGAATTTCTATGCTTAGTTGTAACTCATCAAAGAAATCAACAAGTTAAAAACAATAAAATAGATTTGTTTGTTCAACAATATGAACAATTTTCAATATCGGATGAGGATACTATAGATAATTCTTTTGCTAACTTTAATACTATAATTACATCATTACAAGCACTTGATGAATCTTTCTCTAGTCGTAATCATGTTAGGAGATATCTAAGGGCACTTCCATCCAAGTGGAGATCAAAGGTGACGACCATCGAAGAATCAAAAGACTTGTCAATCCTCATCTTCAACGAACTCATAGGCAATCTAAAGGTGTATGAGCTTGTCCTTGCTAAAGATTCTGAAGCCTCAAAAGAGAAGAAAGAGAAGCACAAATCTCTTGTCTTAAAAGCCAAGAAGGTCTCAAGCGATGAAGAAAACTCTTCATCGGGTAGTGATGACGAAGAATATGTCATGGCGGTAAGGGATTTCAAGAAGTTCTTTAGAAGAAAGGAAAGATATGTCAAGCAACCATATGACGACAAGAAGGGGTTCCGGAAAGGCAAAGACGACAAGAAAGCAAGGGATGAACGCGCATGTTTAAAATGTGGGGACCCTAATCACTTCATTAGTAAGTGTCCCAAACGTGACGAACAAAAGGCGTTCGTGAGTGGTTCGTGGGGAATGAATGAGGACGAGGACGAAGAAATTTGTCTCATGGCAAATGACTCAAACGAGGTATGTCTCGAAACTCTCTATTATAGTAGCTCATCATTAGATGATGATTCATTGTATCGTGAATATGATAAACTTTGCAAAATTAGTCTAAAAGTAATTAACAAAAAAAAGATTTTGAAAAACAAAAATGAACGCTTAGAAAAGGAAGTCATTGAGTTAAAAGGCAAATTAAAACATTTAGAAAAAAGGAAGATAGCAAGTGGGGAATGTGAGCTTTGTGTTCAACTTCAAACACTAGTTGACAATCTTGATTCTAAGATTGCTAGAATAAATACTAATACTCTAAATACAATATTAGATTGTGTTAAAACAGGAAACAATCAAAAGGGGTTAGGTTTTCAGGAACATAATGCATCAATTAACGAGAATAAAGAAACACAATTCGTCAAAGCAACTGAAAAACAAGCTACTGTAGTCACGGATCCCTTGAAAAGGTAACCGTTTAGTGTAAAACTCTGTAGATGCAATTAGTAGAAATAATGTAGCTACTTCATCTAGAACCAACTTTGTTATCGTTAACAAGAAGAAACCAACCCACGTTACTGTTAGACAACCACCACCACTAAAACATAATCAAAGTTTTATGAGAAACAAAGGTCTGTCGTTTTCAAAACCAAACACACTTATAAGGAGACCTAATAATGTTTATCCGAGAAGTAACCACCATCAAATGGGATGGAATCCTAATGTACAAAACGGTTTTCCTTTTCAAAACTTTACACCATGGAATGCATTCTCACCTTTTCCATATATGCCTAACATGAATGAAATGTATAACACTAATGGACCTATAAATAAATGGGGACCAAACTTTTGAGTTAATTATTTTTTTAGGTGTGCTTAAAGGTCGACCTAGATCCGGATAAACGGATCAAGGATAGCGGGTGCACGAGGCACATGACCGGTAACAAAGACTTGTTTTCCACATATGAATCCTCCAATGGAGGGAATGTGGTATTTGGTAATAGCAAGAGCAAAATCATCGATAAAGGTACAATTTCTCACAAATCTTTAACCATTAACGATGTGTGTCACGTAGAAAACCTAAACTTCAACCTTCTAAGTATAGGAAAAATATGTGATAAAAAGTGTAATGTACTTTTTAGTGAAACCGGTAGTAAAATATTGAAAACGGAATTACTATAGGAAGATGCATTAGAAAACATGGAGTCTATGTCATTAAAATCGGTAATGAACCTAAAGACAAACTTTGTCTTACTTCTATGGATGATACTTTGACCTTATGGCATCGAAGATTGGGTCACGCCAATATGCAAATTCTTCAATCGCTATCATCTAAAGAACTAGTAAGAGATCTACCAAAATTAAAATACGAACATCACTTTTGTAATGCTTGTAACGTAGGAAAATAAGTCCATGCTAGTCACAAGGCTAAAAATATGGTCTCTACTACTAAATGTCTAGAACTACTTCACATGGATTTATTTGGTCCATCCGATATTCAAAGTTATGGAGGTAACTACTATACTTTGGTCATAGTAGATGATTACTCTAGGTACACATGGACTAAATTCTTAAAGAATAAAACTGACACGTTCGATTACTTTGAAGTATTAAGTAAGAAAATCCAAAGACAATTAGGAAGTCCTATAGTGTCTATTAGAACGGACCATGGTAGGGAATTTGATAATGAAGTGCAATTTGGAGCTTTTTGTGACGCTAATGGTATTACTCACAATTTTTCGGCTCCTCGCACTCCACAATCGAATGGGGTAGTTGAAAGGAAAAATAGAACCCTACAAGAAATGAGTCGCACCATGATTAATGAGCAATCTATTCCTCTAAAATTTTGGTGCAATGCCGTTGATACATCAACGTACATACTTAACCGAGTCTTAATTAGACCATTCTTAGGTAAAACTCCATACGAGTTGTTGGAAATTATGTGAAGTTTGGATTATGCTGATATTAATGCCGAAGTGTTTCTCTTGAAGAGAAGTGGATTCTCGAAGACATAATCTCTTGAAGTATAATAGTTATTAGTTTGTTTATGCGGAAGTGTTTATTCCGTGTTTAGTTTATTTAGTGTGGATATACATGAGCTTTATTAGGAAGTGATTGTGTATATCTTATTTAGTTTTATGATTATCGTTTCTTGGGAAGCGGTTTAGCGATATTGTTTAGGGTTCCTTGTCTATAAAAGGAACACATTAGAAAGAGTTATGTACCGATTGGAAAACTCGGTTTTAGTTAATATAAAGATCCATAGAGGATCAAGAAGTTCTTAGTTATTTGTTACTTGTGTTTATATTCCGATAAACATTAGTAGTAGAGATTGTCTTTTATTGTGCTTGTGATTACATAGGCATACATAACGATCCACGAGCTCAAGATCTATCAAGGTCTTTGTTTGTTTCAACAAGTGGTATCGAGCCTCGTGAGAGTCTCTACGATACTAAGGACAAGTCTTTCTTAACACCCATACAACTATAACAAATCATCATGCCCGGTTCGGATGTTGATCTTGAACTCACCAACAACCAAAACTCCACCCATCTGCAACAACTAAGTCTCTAATAGCAATGCTAAGTTTCCTTACCTTAAAGGGAGGAATATGATCTTTGGGCGATGAAGATGCGAACTGGATCTCCAACATTGATTGGAATCTATGGCGGATAATAATGAAGGGAGCAGTTTGAAGAGAACTACCACAGATCTTCTTTGGTAACATGATGAATGTTCCTCCCAAAACTTTGAAGAGTTCTTTGGCGATTCGTATCGAGAGAAACCAAGGTCGAACTATTCTTCGCAAGCTATTCACGAGGATCACTTGAGTGATTTTCACTTCATGCAAGATGCTAAGGATATATGGTTAGCAATTAAGGCGAAGTTCGGTGGGAATGAGGAGTCTAGAAGGCGAAGAAGTCCATGCTAAGACAACAGTTTGGGACTTTCGGATCTCGAAGAGGAAGGAATTCACAAGGGCTATGATAAGTTTCACAAGATTTTAAGTCGGTTGAATCACTCTGAGCAAAGCCGGATAATGATATTGTAACTCTAAGTTTCGAGGTCATTACCTCCATCCGGCTACATGTAAGCATAGCTTTAAAAGCTAAAGGTGGTTTGGATATGCTTACCTTTGATGAGTCAGTACCACAAACTTAAAGCTCTTGAACATGATGTGAAGCCCTTTTCGATCATCTTCTTCTGCTAGTCATACTGCATTTGTTGGAGCCTCTACTCCAAAGTCTAGCTATGGTCCAAGCCCATATCCATCATCATCTTATGCTGCTCCTTCATCAAGCTCTCTTCCTAGATCCAATGGAATTATGGAAGATGTTCTTGGATCTTTCTTTGCTGATTATGATCCTCAGCAGGATCTAGCCTATGAAGATTTTGATCAAGTGGACCCACTTGAGATGGAAGAGATGAAGCTGAAGTGGCAGTTGGCTATGCTTTCCATGGACATCAAGAGTTTTGAGCGAAGAGCTGGAAGAAGGTTTGGATTCAAGGGCGTGATCCAACAAGGTTTGACAAGAGGAAGGTTAAATGCTTCACATGCCAACGGATGGGTCACTTTTCTAGAGAATGCAAAGACAGGAAAGGCGGTGATGAGACAAGATACACTTCTTATCGCCATGTCGAAGAAAGAGGCGAGAGCGTCAAAGGGATCAACCGCTTTGGTCACTCGGATAGCAATGTAGTGGAAGCAACATGAGGAGTCGATAATGATGGTCCGATAATGTTGGGTTGATTGCAAGTCGTACTTGAGAGGATATGCATGATCGATTGCCTTGATGGGCATCTCTCGGTACAAAAGCTGTTTGTTTGGTTGTAGTGAGCGTTATAATGAACTCAAACAAGCTTATGATATTATGGAACCTAAATATAATGAATGCTATGTGGAAGTAGAAGCTTATAAGCAGGCTTTAAAAACACTAGAAAGACAAAAGGTTTGGTTTCGGAAGAATGAAATAGCTTATGATGAGAAAATAGGTGTTTTAGAAAGAGATCTCGAATGTGCTACAAATGAATTAAAATGGTGCGAGAAGTTAAGAGCGGATGTAGAGTCGGAAAATCTAGAGCTTAAGGAGAAAGTTAAGGAGGAAATTGCTAGGAATAATGAATGGATGATGAATGGTAATAAGTTGGCTAGTCTCATTTATAGTAGTCAAGCTCCCAATTCTCTGATGGCTTTAGGTTTTAAGAAATATGTAGGCTTAGAAGCTAGGGATGACACACGTAAATCTACACCACCGAGCCTAGCTAATTTTGTGAAAGAAGGTGACCTACATGTTGTCGTGGACCAATTAGAGGTGAGCACATGCCCATTGACCTTTCCACTCTTAATGACTTTGATGGATCACACCATCCGTATGGCAAAAGTCAAGAGACTTGCTGGACCTAATACTTCTACTAATGACTTTGTCTCTTGTGTTATGATGACAAGTCCTCCAAGCAAGGGTCTCTGAGTGTGATTCAAATGACAAGTCTCGCCCTTCCCAAGTCTTCACCCCCACTGAACCCAAGACTACCAATAAGCATGACAAAGTTCTTTGCCAAGGAATGCACTTTCAAGGCAGTTGCCTCGAAGACTTGCTTTTAATTCTTTGCATAATAATCTTGCTAAAACAATTCTTTTCATGGTTTTGGTTTGAATACTTCGCTTGTAAGAATACTTCTTTTGGTTTGAATAAATCTTCTCTTGGAAGAAATGTTTTGTGTGTGGAAGTAAATCTCATTTAATTAAGGATTGTGATTATCATGAGCAAAGAATGAGTAGGTGTGGTGATTCTAGGCATACTAGACCAATGTGGACCAATGTTAATGATATACCACCTTATGTTCCACAAGCTACTAATTATAATACTTCTTTTCCTTGGAGAAGATCAATTGGAAAACCATATGTTCAACCAACGGTGAATATTTTAAAAATGGTTTTGGCCTAGATATGTTAACCCTATGGTGATGGGAGAGGTCTTGGGATCTCTTTGTCAAGACCTCGTGAGTTGTTCTTGGAATAAACAGGGACCTAAGTTTCATTGGAAACCCAAGAACAATAGTGGATCTTATACTTCTACATGGCACAACTCATATGATCCACAAGGCGGGTTCAAGTCGGCAATGACTTGAGCCTCCATAGTGTACTAATTCTCTGTATATTTTTGTTGTTGTAGGATCATCCCTTAAGCATAAAGATGTTGGAATTGTTGATGATGGTTGTTCTAGAAGTATGTCGGAAAGCAGGGACATGATGCATAACTTTATACCCATTGAAGGAGGAGGCAATGTAACCTTTGGAGGAAGTGATGGACAATTCTTGGAAAAGGGACCATCAAAACACCTCATTTGGACTTTGAGAATGTTTATTATGTCAAGGAACTTCAACACTTCAATTTGTTTTCGGTCTCACAAATCTGTGACACTAAGAACAAAGTACTCTTCACAGAGGATGAATGTCTTGTCTTTGTCTAAAGACTTCAAACTCCCGGAAGATACTTCAATTCTCATGAAGGTTCCTCAAGTCATAATCTTTATACATTCAACTTAACTAATGTCCAACCAACGGTGACTTAACATGTTTGGTGGCTAAAGCATCGTGGATGAGTCCACCAAATGGCATGAAGGATGGCCCATGTCAATTTCAAGACCATCAACCGACTCTCTAAGCCGGGCCTCGTTCAAGGTCTTCCGCCAAAGTATTCACCAATGATCATAAGCGTGTTGCATGCAACAAAGGAAAGCGAGACTGAGCCTCATACAAAGGTGTTCACATTTGCAGTAACCATTATTTCGAACCTCTTCACCGCTTCATATGGATCTGTTTGGTCCAACTAAAGTGAGAAGCATTGATCACAAATATTTTTGTCCGGTGATCACCGATGGTTATAGCAAATTTTGTTGGGTATTCTTTCTAAGGACCAAAGATGAAACATCCGAAATATTGAAAGATTTCATTACCCTTATTGAGAATCAGTTGAACAAAAGGTGAAAGGAATTAGGTGTGATAATGGTACGAGTTCAAAATGCCATTCGATAGAACTCTGCGGGTTAAAGGGAATCAAAGGGACTATAGCACTCCAAGAACCCCTCAACAAAATGGGGTGGCGAAAGAAAAATAGAACCTTAATAGAGGTGCAAGATCAATGCTAGCGGACTCTAAACTTCCTACCATGTTTTGGTGAAATTTGTTGGTACGACTTGTTATGTACTCAATAGAGTGTCCATTACTAGACCACATCTTAAAACACCATATGAACTTCTTTTGGGAAAGTTCTGTTATTCATTACCTTAAACCGTTTGGTCGCCAAGTGACAATTTTGAATACCGGTGATCCTTTGGGCAAATTTGATGAGAAAGGCGATGATGGTTACATTGTGGGGTATTACGCTCATAGTAAGGCATCTGAGTTTACAATGTATCGCAAAGAAAATTGAGGAGACATTGAATCGAGGTATCTTGAAGACAAGCCTAATGTTCAAGGACAAGGTCATGTTTGGTCATTTGATCTTGATTACTTGACTGATTACTTGGGTTATGCTAGACATAAGGCTAATCAAAATGCGATTACGAAGCATCTCCAACTACTAATGAGACACTTTGGATGCTCATTCGACGATGGTTACGATGATGAACAACCCATTGTAGTGCCTTCCTTCTCTCCTAACAATTTTGTAGGTGACACTTCTAAAGATTATCTTGATGTGGGTGAAGATGAATTCTATTATCTTTGAGGACCTTGCCGGTGAAGAAACAAGAGTATGCGACCAATTTAGATCTTGAGAGGAATGTTGAAGAAAGTTCAAATGAAGCACTCGGCAGAAACTCCAATTCTGCTGAAAGGGAATCTGTTTCTCCTCACCTCTCCAATTCGGCTGAAAGACATGTTGACTCTACTCCTATGTCTACTAAAGTGTCAACAGATCTTGGTGAACCCTATACAAGGTTTCCAAAACCTTCAGATCTTGGTCATCATCAACCTAAAGCAGGCATCTTCAACACACCTTCCTATGATACTGACTTTGAACCTACCGTGACTAATCTTGATTCTTCCATTGATGTCAACACCACCACTACAACAAGGATCAACAATGTTCATCCACAGTCTAATATTATTGGTGATCCTAATGCACTGTTAGAACAAGAGGTCTTGTGGCGCGTTCTAAATATGGACAAGTGGCTTTTGTCTCTTATGTCTCAAATCGAGAGAGACAATCACACGGACTATCTACATTGTCTGCATTTGCTTGTTTTCTCACAAGTGGAACCAACCGGTGTTACTCGGGCTCTTGAAGATTCAAGTTGGCTTGAAGCTATGCGAGGATGAGATGCAACAATTTCAAAATCGCAGGTTTGGATATTGGTACCACTACACGATGGTAAGTATGCTATTGGGACAAAATGGATTACGAAGAATAAGAGATGCTCGAGGTGTTGTCATTAAAAACAAAGCGATTAGTTGCACAAGGTTATAGACAAGAGGAGGATCGATTATGATGAAGTGTTTGCACCAATGGCAAGAGTTGAGGCTATCTGGATTTTCTTAGCTTATGCATCCTATATGGGCTTTATGGTCTATCAAATGGATGTTAAAGGAGCCTTCTTGTATGGTGAAATTGAAGAGGAGGTGTATGTCACTCAACCTAAAGGATTTGAAGATCCGGATCATCCTAATCATGTTTATAAGGTAGTCAAAGCTCTCTATGGACTACATCGGGCACCTAGGGCCTTGTATGCTAGGCTCTCTACATTTTCTTTGAAACACGGTTCTGAAGAGGTGCAATTGATAAGACTCTTTTCCTAAAGAAGAATTCCACCGACATTATTCTTGTGCAAGTGTATGTGGATGACATTATCTTTGGATCCACAAAGGAAGCTTGGTGCGGGGAGTTTGAGGAGCTTATGAAGGAGAGTTTCGAGATGAGTGCAATGGAGAGATGACTTTCTTTTGGGTCTTCAAGTTCGTGAAAACGATGGTATCTTTATCGGTCGGGACAAATATGTGAGGACATCTTGAAGAAGTTTGGTATGGAGGGTGTAAGGGCGCCACTACACCTTATGAAGCTCCAAAGACAAAGACCAACAATGAAGGCGATCCACTGTGAATGTTCATTTATGCAGTCTATGATTGGGTCTTTGATGTATTTAATGACTTCCGGGCTGATATTACTTTTCTTTGTGAGTGTTTGTTCGCGACATCAAGTTACTCCACCGACTTCTCATCTCAATCTTTGTTAAGAAGATCTTTAAGTACCTTAAAGGCCAACCGTTTCTAGGTCTTTGGTACCCAAAGAGTCTCCTTTTAAGTTGGAAGCATATAGTGATAGTGACTATCTTGGTGCTAATCTGGATAGGAGGTCCACCACTGGAGGTTGCCAATTCCTTGGAAAGAGATTGATTTCTTGGCAATGCAAGAAACAAACTATTGTGGCTACCTCATCTCTTGAAGCGAGTATGTGGTCTTTGCTAATTCTTTGTGGATAGGTTCTTTGGATTCAAAATCGGTTGTTGGATTATGGGTATAATTTCATGAACACAACAATTTTATTGATAATCAAAGTACCATATGCATTGTTAAAAATCCAGTTTTCACGATCGAACAAAACATATTGAAATCGAGCACCACTTTATAAGAGATGCATATGATAAAATTTGATAAATGTGGTCAAAATTCATCTTGATGATAATGTGGCGGATCTGTTAACAAAGGCTTTTGAAGGACCAAGGTTTCAACACCTTGTGGTCCATATTGGCATGTAACCCTTAGCGCAAAGTTTAAGGGAGGCATAAGCCTCGGGAGGCATATGCCTCGGGAGGATTTGTGTATAACTTTACATTTTGCTATGTAATTTTGTATATTTGGTTGTTTTAACTAACTCTAACTCGCTAATGTAATTTTAGTGTGTTTCTTTGTTGGTTTGTGTATGTTTACGTGTTTGTTTTGCGAGAATGGTTGTCCCCGATCGGTTGAGATATGGTCAAGAAAGCTTAAGCTTGTTTCTCTTGAATTCATTGTCTTTGAAGTGTGTTATTTGTTTCCTCCGAAGATGATGTCTTGAAATTATATGATTCATTCAAAAGAAGTACGAAGCAAATAGATCATTCATTCATTCAAGAAGCAGTTCTGACTTACAGGTTTTGAGTACTAGCAACATCAAAAGCATCTACATGATCTACTAGTCCTAATCTATTACATATCATCCGTTCCAACATCTAACAGGCTGTTGGATATGCATGATCGCTCACATCTTTTGGCACTAAATGCTGGCTATGCCTTTGTGATGAGCATAACCAACCCTAACAGATGCTAAGGATCAAAATGGAGAGGATGGATTGATGCAAACGATAGATGATGACAATGACCACATTTGATGATGGAGAAAAATAATGTGTCCTTTGTGCTTCATCTATGTATTTCAACCAAAATGCAGCCCATCTACTCTCTTAAGGTATTCCCTTATACGATGTGTGATGATGCACCAAAACCTGATGCAGAAAGACCAAGAACCACCTCTCTATCTTCTGGAAGTGGTGGATTTTTGGCTCGTGGCCTTCGTTGAGGCCTAGGTGCTGGGGGTTGGGAGTAAGATGTTCCCTCCTTATAGGAGTCATCAGAATCTTCAGCAGATACACTTGGTTTCTCAACACTTTTATCTTCTGATGAGGAGAGAAAGGGTGACTTCTTTGGTAGTGGATATGGTTTTGGAAAATAGTGAAACCATGGATTGGTATCTTCACTAGATGATGATGAGGATGTTGTTGTGAGATCTATGATCTCAGGTTTGGTACTCATGATGAATGATGGCTAATTTTGGGTTTTTGATGAAATTAGGGTTTGAAATAATATTTGGGGGTTTTTGATGAAGTAATATGTGTGCTTTGGGATTGCTTTATAGACGGGTTCAAGTGGTAAGAGAATTAATGCGTGTGGGTGAAACAGTAAAAAGATATTTACTGAAGCTTCGTGAGTAAGTCATCTGTTTCTGCTGATTGTTCTACTTCAGCAGAATGGTTTCTGTTTCCACCGAAGTTAAAAGTGAATACAATTAAAAGTAGAAATCCACGTCAGCTTTGGTCAACTTTGACCAAAATTGGGAAATTTCGATTTATTCTCTACCGGCATATATTCGCTCCATATTAAGTGATTTGATAATTACTCTCATTCAAAACACTTCCTTTTGTGCAAATCGTAACCCTAATCTTCAAAATCTCTAATGGCGCTTCAATTTAAACATGATCATAATAAGGTTGCTTTTCTTGGAACTGCTCGAGGAGATGAGTTGTATAGGCCAATGATCTCATTCTTACAAAGATCAAAGATTCAGTATGCATTAACTCATTCTCCAAATGCTATATATGAATCCTTGATTACTCAATTCTGGGCATCGGCAGAAAGAAGAAGTGATACTGAAATAGTTGCAAGTGTTGATGGAAAAGAGTATGTGGTGACAGAGGAACTGATCAGAAGACAACTTCGCTTGGATGATGAGAATGGAGTTTATCATTCAGATTCTACGATGGTACTTGAAGGGCTTAGAACGATTGGATATCAAAGTACGAGGACAGATATGTGGTTGAAAAATAAGCTTTGTCCTATGTGGAGGTTCTTGGTTCATACGTTGCTACGATGTATGAGCAATAAGTGCGGAGGATGGGATCGGTTTTCAACACAAATGGGATGTGGTATTGTTTGTTTATCTAAGGGTTTGACTTATAATTTCTCTAAGTTTATCTTTGATAATATGGTAGAAAATATAACTAGGAAAAAGGGTAAGTTTTGATGTACCCTAGGTTCTTACAGATGATATTGAATGTTTCTACACAAACCCAAGCTTTTCATCCCATAAGTGTTTTGACTCCTAAGTTATTTGCCACGATGAGAACTAAATTTGAGGACACATTTTCCTTTGTTAGTTGCCATGTTACCTCGGAGAATGAGGCGCTAATGAGATTAATGTTGTTTTACCTTCTTCCAATCCTCTTGATGGAAATCTTTCGATAGATGGTGATGAGGTCCTTCATTGTTCTTGAGGCATCTATACCTTCACCTAGACCATGTCCTAGTCCGACTTATACAAGTTCCTATTGATGAAGTTCGGGATCACATTGATGAAGTTCGGGATCAAATTGATGAAGTTCGGGTTGATCTTGATAGATTGCCTACACCAAGTCTGTTAGGACTCCATTTGGTGAAGGATGTTCTAATGTTGATCGGTTAATGTTGCTCTGAGCGGTCTAATGAAGTTCCAATTTCAACCGAGCAATCACACGATCTTGATGAGGATCCTATTACACTTACCTCATTATATGCTCGATGAACAAGCTTACGGTGAGGTGGTGGTCTTAAGAAAGAACTTGCGAAACCAAGTCTATTCTTGGTAATAAGATTGTGGAATTGGAGACTAAAGTTGAGCACTTGGAGGAATTATTAAGTCGGAAAGGTAAAAGAGTAGTTTGATTTCTTACGAAGAGGAGGACGAAGAGAATCTTCATGAATCTCTTGAGATATTGGTGATGTGGCACTTACATCGATGTTTCTTCTCCTATTGCTAAATCTTCACGAAGCAAGGAGCCTAGCAAGGAGCTGTTATATATACTAGCAAAGAAGAAGACAATATTTGAATAAGGTATCGATGTCAAGTCAAAGGAGCTAAATATGGTTGATGCATCTGCGATGTTCTAGTGGAGGAGGTTACTACGATGGTCAAACTTCATCTATACCGAACATTCAAATGTTTCGCCTTGATAGATGATGAAGAGTTTTTATTCTTTGGGAGAATGTATAAGTTGAATGCTTCATCGAAGTTTTCTACACTGTTGAGGAATTGTCTCAACCTATTTCCTCGATGTGGGTTTGATTGTTCCTTCGAAGCTCACATTGGTTCTCGCTGAAATTGGTTCTGTGAGACATCTTCGAGAAAGGACGGGACCACGTGATTGATGATCTGTGAATTCGGGAATAGTGATGAAGAACAAAATCAAGCTCGAGCTAGATTGTTCTTGATTATGAGAATATGCGGAAGAGTCGTATTGTGGCTAAATTTCTTCAAGATCGGTATGCTTCGATTTGTCTCTGAAAGGAAATTAGAGCTTGATGCATTACTTCCTCGATCACCGATGATCAATGGGATGGTTATATTTCTCAAGGTGCATCTGATCCAAATCTTGCAAAACTTATCTTAGGAGAATTTTTTGATGATGATAATTTTGTGGATAAAATGGTGGCACTTGGTAATCAAAGGAAGCAAGAATCTGCTGCAAAGAGAAGAGCTCTTATTGATCAAAGAAATAAAGCCAAAGAGAAAAACCTATGATTGTTGCTCGAGAAAAGGAATTATATGAGGAGAGTTGTGAAGAATTACGCTATGTATAATTACGGTATGTCAATGAAACAAATCCTTGCTTTGTCGATGATGCTTTGATTAGACAAGTATAATATGGTTATGAAGTTTTCTTCTTACGGTTCTACTTCTTCTTCTCAATTGGAAAATATTGCTTCAATAGTGATGTTCCTACTGACCAAGAGACGAAAACAGTTGAAATTGTGGATAATTTTGATCTTGTTTTGCCTTGATGGTATCTCCGGTTGTTCCTTCCGACACAACTTCGATGCTACTCCTTCTTACGATATGGTTGTTTCATTTGAATCTTCTTTGGTTTCTTACGAAATGTTGTCGATGTGGAGCTAAGTGATTCTCGATTCGGGGACCTGATCTGACTTGATATCGATAACATTGTTGGTATGGGACAGTGAGCTTTGTTACAAGGAGTTCGACAGTTGGCTAAGAAACATTCTTCAAGGAATAATGATTTAGATCTCAAGGTGATGAATCTACCTTTATTGAAGTTGGATCATTGAAGTTTTCTGAAGGAAATCATGTGGTCTTGGTTGATTGGAAGCGGAAAGCTTAATAGTGTTTCTGATTTGGATAATCTTGTTCTTGAGTTCAACTTCTTGAAGGACATTCTTCATTTAGTGAATAGACATGATTTGAAAATCTTGTATGATCATGTCATTCAATATTATAAGTTTCATTCAAAGAAGCGGTTACGGTTTATATCATTGGGTGATCTTGAGTTATGTTTGATTCTCATTCTCCAAATGGTAAAGGGTATTCTATTTGGAAGAATTCTCATAAGTGGGAGATTGAGAGTTGGAGGTTTTATCCTTTGCCTTGTGTTCATGTGGTTCGGACCACATGTGGGATGATTTGTGTATGCTCTCGGATAAGCTTTATCCTTTATCGATTACTTTTATGGAAGGGTTCTTTGAGACACAAGTTGGAAGTGCCTCTAATCCGGTTGGCAATGATGAACTTCATGCTTCTCAATGTGTTGGTTTGATTAAGAATCGCTTCTATCACATAAAGGTTCATCTTGATTGTACTATTTTGTAATATTTGTTTTCTTTCTTTCTTTTCTTAGTTAAAAAAAAAAAAAAAAAAAAATATATATATTTATCTAACTTTTCTTGCGGGTTTGTTGTATATTTTTCTTGGTTATTGACTCACCGATATACTTTGTGTATGTCAAAGAGTTAGCTAGTCCAAAGTGCAGACTTTGGTAAAGACACATCAAATCATTGATAGTCGTAATGATTTGCTAAAAATCATAGGGTATGCAACCACCTATGCTTTATTCTTGAGTGTTGTATGGTTTTCAATTCACCATGGTTTATTCCTATTTGGAATCCAAGAATTGGCTAGCCCACATGTATATGGCTTGTGGTAAAGGCGGTGGCATTCCATATTTGGTTCTCAATTCACCAATTCTAAGAATTGACTAGTCACGAGCAAGCGGCTACGGTAAAGACATATCAAATCCGTTTATATGGTTCTTTGGTTTGCCAATAAATCGAGATGGTTATCCATGTACCATAGTTTACGAACTTAAACATATGGCTACTCCGGTAGTGATGGCTATTGGTAAAGAGACATCAAATCCATTTATTTTCAATGATTCACCTCTCACAGGAGTTAACACACCGGATGTGATGAGAATAGTATGAAACTAATCTGTTTTGATGTACCTCTTGTCATTTGTTCTTTGCAAAGATATGGAGTTTCGAGTTTCTTCATCATAGAGATGTTCTTTGGATTCTTTGTTCTTTGTTGTTTGTGCCCAATCCTCCGGTGTTTGTAAGATCTATCAAGCTGGAACTTAACAAGTCAAATTCCGGTTTAGGGAGGATTGTTGGGAATTATGTGAAGTTTGGATTATCTTGATATTAATGCCGAAGTGTTTCTCTTGAAGAGAAGTGGATTCTGCAGAAGACATAATCTCTTGAAGTATAATAGTTATTAGTTTGTTTCGGAAGTGTTTATTCCGTGTTTAGTTTATTTAGTGTGGATATACATGAGCTTTATTAGGAAGTGATTGTGTATATCTTATTTAGTTTTATGATTATCGTTTCTTGGGAAGCGGTTTAGCGATATTGTTTAGGGTTCCTTGTCTATAAAAGGAACACATTAGAAAGAGTTATGTACCGATTGAAAAACTCGGTTTTAGTTAATATAAAGATCCATAGAGGATCAAGAAGTTCTTAGTTATTTGTTACTTGTGTTTATATTCGATAAACATTAGTAGTAGAGATTGTCTTTATTGTGCTTGTGATTACATAGGCATACATAACGATCCACGAGCTCAAGATCTATCAAGGTCTTTGTTTGTTTCAACAGAATTCTATGTAGCTCAACCTCCGGCTTTATTGATTTCGAAACCAAAACACGTGTACAAACTAAAGAAAGCTCTTTACGGTCTTAAACAAGCCCCAAAAGCTTGGTATGATAGACTCAAATCCTTTTTAATAAAAAACAACTACACCATGGGGTTAGTTGATAATACACTTTTTACTAAGAAAAATGAATCACATATATTCATTGTTCAAATATACGTGGACGATATTATATTCGAATCGACTTGTCAAGACATGTGTGATGATTTCTCAAAAATCATGCATGATGAGTTCGAAATGAGTATGATGGGAGAACTAAGCTTCTTTCTTGGTCTAAAAATCAAACAACTAGAAGATAGTATCTTCTTTAATCAATCCAAATACATAAAAGAAATGTTAAAGAAATTTGGTTTAAAAGAGTCAAAACCCATAAGAACACCAATGTCATCCAATACTAAACTAACAAAAGATGAAGACGATGAATCCGTTGATAACACAAAATACCGTGGCATGATTGGTAGTCTTCTCTGTCTTATGGCTAGTCGGCCGGATATCATGTTTAGTGTTTGTCTATGTGCTAGGTTTCAAGAAGACCCTAAGACATCACATCTAGAATCGGTCAAAAGAATTTTTAGATACATTAAGGGTACGACTCAATTGGGATTATGGTATCATAAGGGAATAGGGGAAACTATTATATATGTTGATTCTGACCATGCAAGTGATTATGTTGACCGAAAGAGTACAAGTGGTGTATGTATTTTTATGGGATGTTGTTTAACATCTTGGTTCTTGAAGAAGCAAACGGCATTGGTCATATCAACAACCGAAGCCGAATATGTCTCCGCTGACAAAGCATGCCAACAAGCATTATGGATGAAACAAGCGTTAGTTGACTACGACATTCATCTAAGTGACATAGCCATTCTATGCGACAACAAAGGTGCTATTGACTTAAGCAAGAATCCGGTGTTGCACTCTCGCACCAAGCATATAGAGATCCGTCATCACTTCTTAAGAGACAATGTTCAAAAAAGGAACATTTCTATTGATAAGGTAGCACCCGAAGACAACATAGCCGACGTCCTCACTAAACCGTTGAAGCGGGAACAATTCAACTTGCTTCGTCTTCGTCTTGGTCTCATGGAACAATTGTCGTAATTTGTTTCTCAATTCTACAAGGTATGTAAACGTTAGCCTTACCTTTCTTTCTAAGTCTAGGATCTCTATTTCACACACAACTCACAAACAATACGGGAATTTTCAAAACCCAAGTTAAATTTTATTTACAACATGTAATTTCATAATTATTTTTATTAACTTAAAGATAACTTTTTTTTTAAAACAAGATTTTTTTTAAATGCTTTCTAAAAGATACTTCTTCCGGTATCATTTTCCTAAAAGCTATTTCTCACGTCTAGGACAAACCTTTTCATTATTAATACAAAGTAAAAACCCGTTTTCATTGCATCTCATGTCTTTTGAATGCTAAAGGGAACACATAACTAATATGTTTTCGGGTACATTCATTTAAGCAACAATGAATTTAGTAGCACTCGGGTTATCTCACATAATAGTATGTTTTTTTTTTCACTTCTAGTTTATTTTCTGTTTCTTTTTAGGAGTCAAGATAACCGTAACTCCAAATGGTTTGCATATAGGCACAAACTAGGCACAAATGTTTCCAAAAGGAAAAATTGAGCTGCCTGAGTCACCAGCACCACTGATCCCATCATTAACGCTGTACGGTTACCTCAAGAGAAGGATCTGTGGTAACCGTGAGACAGAAGCTGAATTTCTCTCCTATTTTTCTCACTTTGGCTATAAACATTCATATTTTCATCATCTTACCTTTTTCACTAATGAATATGTTACTTAATGCTTGTGTTCTCATGATCACATGCCTTAATATCATATCTAATCATTAGATTTTAGTCCACATTTTGGGTCAAGCATTCATTACAATGCACTATTTTCTCTATAAATAAGGTTCCCAAAATGCTTGTATATCCATCACTCTCAACCTCACAAACAACCATCATCATGTTATCCAAAAGATCTTCCAACATTGATGAATCACCTAGTACAAACAATCCTCTTCAAGAAATCCAAAACTTTATCCTACCACCTTCCGTAGTACCACCACCCAAATATAAAAAAATCGCACGGATTAGCATCCGACCTTGTTGTTTAGCCAAATTGTTGGAATCACTCCTAAACCTTAAATCAAGTGTTAGTTACTCATATGTAATAGGTAGTTTATTATGGCCTTTATGTTTTTTTAAGGTCAAGCTTATGTAGAAGGCCCATAAGCTTAGGCCCATGTCCAATAAGGAAAGGGAAGGAGTAGGAGTGTTGCCTAGCTCCTTGCCTATAAATATTATGTAATAACCCTCACTGAGGGTTGGTTGTTCAAGTTTTCTTTCATTCACATCTTACGCATAACCGTCCTTATCATAACACGTGTGTGTGTTTGGTTTACTTGTTCAATCGCCTTTATATCTTTTTAGTAAGCTTGTGTTGTAAATCTAGTGACCTAACAGTGATATCAATCGCCTAACTAGTTGGGTGAATCGTTGTTTCTTGAAGTGGGTTTTTGGTCCTACGCGTAGAACAACCTTGATACTTTGGTTCGCTTAAAAACTATTTTTTTACACTTTTTAATCCAATATTCTTGTACTTTCAACGTTTTAAGGTGTTTAAATACTTGTTTTTGGCAAAAAGTTTCAACTTTTACGCGTGGATCTAAGTTTTTAAGCTTATTTTTATACGAGGGTTTCATTCTACGCTTAACTGCTTTTAGGAGTTTTGGTTCATCAAGTTTCACACCTTTGTGTTATTTTGGTGATATTGAAGCTATCTCATCACAAAATCGGTTTAGAAACATCTTTGGGCATAATCATTTTACGAGTAAGATTACGCGATCAAAACCCTAATCTTACGCGTAACTTTATCCGTGGCTTGATCTTCGTTCTCGTGGTTTACTCGTGTTTTCTTGCTTGGATAAGCACGAGAATACGTCGACTTTGGATATCTTTTGCACTGTGATAGTGTAAACGATCATTTGGGCAAAACCCTAATCTTACGCATAAGCATAAAGCTTACGCGTAGAAATCCTACGCATAAGATTAATCTTACGCCTAAGCCTAGTCTTACGCATAAGGTAATCCTCGCCTAACTTTCTACGCCTAAATTTGTGTCTACGCCTAACTTTAGAGTCTTTTCCATACTTACGCGCAAGCTAAAACTACGTGTAACTCTTTTTGTTACGCGTAACTTTGGTGTTTTTACGCATAAGTTCTACTTGGTTTCTAGTGATTTCTACGCCTAAGGACACTTCATCAACAAAGATTCATTCGACTACAAAGATCCATTTTTACCAACACAAGTTTTTCAACATGTCACAACCACCATACTCTAACTATTTCCCTTACACTTATTCTCAACGACAACAACAACTAAGTCCACAACATCAACAATGGAATCAACAACAAGCAATTTATCAACAACAATTTAATCAACAACATACTCCACAACTTGGAGCAATTCCTCCACCACAAATGGTTCAAACACTACCAAGTCTTCAAGTTCAACCCTACACAAATGACTTCAATCAACATCCATCAAGGAACACTATGAAGGAACCCACTTGGTTTGCAAAGATGTGTGAAGCTTTAAGCGACCAACAATCAATTCATGAGGTGGATCACTTGATAGACCTCCAATGCTCACTCCAAGAAACTACGATCAATGGGTGATAAGGTTCTTTAGGTTTTGTGATCTGAAGAAGCCACATGGAAAGTTCTTAAAGAAGGTTATCTTGGAAGGTCCATTTGAGATGCCTCATCGTCATTGTACCCGGAGATCCAAATGCTATTCCACCAAGAGATGAACACACGAACATTGCTCTCTGTTGCGGACTTGAATCCTCAAGAACTTCTACACTATGAAGGCACGAGCTTGCAATGCAATATATCCTTTTAGGATTACCTAACCCAATTCTTTGAAGTGTTGATGCTCAAAAGATCCAAAGGAAATGTGGAACATATTCATCTTCTTATGGAAGGATCTCGACTCAATCGGGAGGATTTGGAATCCAAAATTTACTTGGCTTATGAACACTTCATGATTGAACTCGAGAGACACTAGAGTCTTATCATCATCGATTTTGAGACATCATCAATGATTTGGACAAACACAACATCATCATGCCAAGAATTACAGTGAATACTAAGTTCACGAGTAGTCTTGGTCCCGAATGGGAGAATTATGTCATTTTCTCCGCTGCGAAGAATATGCATCATTCTACATATGGATTGTTGTACGATTACTTGAAGCCTCATGAAAAGGAAGTTGATCGGGAAAGGATTCTCCGTGCTCAAATTGCTCCACCTACACATCGGAAAATCAACAACTTGCCTTATATGCTCAACAAAGTTATCCTCCTCAACAAGCAACTCAACCAATCGCCTCACACACAAAACGATCATTCACAAAGAACAATCTAAACAAAATCAATTGATTCCATACAACAACAACAATGCTCAACCAATTGTCGTTGAAGCTAGTGAGGACATCGATCCGTTCGAGCATTGCGACAAGGATTTGTTATGATTGCTAATGCTTTTGGCCGTTATACCAACAAATCCAACAATCGATTCGTTCCTCATCTAACACACGAAATCGGTGTTGTAAACAATGGACGAGTTGAAGTTCGTAATCGTGGTTATGGTCGTCGGATGGCGGTGGTCATGGGTTTAATCTTGGTCGGAATAACAATGAGCTCGATGGTGGAACAGGAAATGCTCGAATGGGTTGAATGGTCTTGATGCTACAACCGCAATGAGAAGGACACTGGCTAATGCATGCCCAAAGCCGAGGACTAGGGCGGTGCTTATTTCAAAGAGCTCTTCTTTGGCTCTTAAGGATGAAGTCGGTAGATCTCACAAACAAAGAACGAGTTTTATGGCGCATTTGCACTCGGATGATGATATGGAGGACTTGCGGTGCCAATGCAAAGCAGATTATCTTGATGGCTAATATGCATGAGTTACACATGAGTGACACGGGCCCGCAGATGACACTTGATGGCTTGTCTCGTGCCGAACAAACCATATTTATCTCGATCTAATATCTCCGCCAACATCGAATCCGGCAAGGCTCGGAATGTTCAAAATGAGTCATTTACATCTCATTCGACGATTTTCAAATAGACCACGTAGTTACATTTGACGATCAAGATGACCTTATGGTTTCTTTGATAATCACATTGACTCGTGGTTATACTTGAGGATCTAAATAATGATCATGTTGTGACTTCATTGAACAAGCCGAACTTTGCCTCATCCGATCTTGCTCTCTTATTTAAAGACCAAGAATCCCAAATTGAAGAATATTGTGCATTAAATCAAACCTTAAAAAGTAAAATGCATCATAACCAAGGATTTTGAATGTTTACAAAAGCAACTCAACTTTTTCAAAACTCAAGAAAAATGTGAAAAGGTTTTGAGCGACCTTTACTAAATCTCATCAAACGAAAAATATTTAGAGGCAGATCGTGATCTAGCAGCTTCAAGAATGCTTTATTGTATCGAGATAGAACAACTAAAACATGAACATAAAAGCAAATTAACGCCTCACCTTGGAAAATCAAAAAGCTAAAGTGAGTTGTTAACTTGTCAAAAGCAGTTCTCTGACACAAAAAGCATTCCACGAACCGAATAGATAGTCATCTTGAAGAAATTATCGACTTGCAACGCAAAACTTAAAGAGTTTAAAAGCATTGTTTACAAAATGGTGAGTCAAGAATCGCTATTGAAAAGTTTACCTTAAAACCCGATCCAAAAGGATATGGACCAAATCTTCGCGATTACAAACCAAAGCTTTCAACCAAAAATTAAAACCAAATCACAAGTTTCCATTGCAAAATATAAAATTGATAATTACGCTATGAGTGTTGTTGAATATCATCGTCAAGAGGAATTAGATCACGTAAGAGGCGAGTGGATCAAAATTAAAAGCTGTTGTTTACAACAAACCTTTTAATTATTCAAAACCGTCACTTTTGTCACACCAACGGATTCTTCTAACATACCAAGGGTTATCATCAAACACCGAGTCTTCTAATGTTAATCCCCAACCGATTATGCACAAATTTGTGGTCCTTTACCTTCCATCGTGAAGTAAACTCAAAACACGAAAATCGCAAAATTTTAGATATTTTGATATTTTCATGGTCGACCTCAAAACTTTAGAACATGAGATAGAATATCATTCGAAATCAAAGTTCAACACTTTCAATCGCCTCTGCGCGAGAACAAAGAGACATTTTTCGTAAAAATCTTTACCAAATGTTAAGAATTTGAAAATTGTGCATTGTCTTGGGAACAGGACTTTCATAAGGAACTTGAGTGATGAAGGTCGTTTTCGAGAAAATGAAACATGTATTTCTAATACTAAACGGAAAAAGAAAATGTTGAGAAAGATGTTGATCGACTCTTGAAAGATGTTTTACGTCTTGATATCCATAATGTTGTGTTATTCTATTCTTTGCCACATGCATCCGATTATATCTCTGCCGATAAGGTTGACTCTGTGGTAACTATTGAGAATACCGATAATGTGCGGATCGAGTCTTTAAAAGTGAAAATGAACGATTATAATGAACTTTACAATGCAAAACGTCGTCTTAATTGGTGTGAAAAGATATTCACAATAAACAAATTGGTTTTCAAAACAAAATCGCTCGGTTCGTGCAAAATCTTACGATCCTAAACTTGAGCAACCTGGATGATCAAAACATGTCTTTGAAAAGTCAAATCTCAAAATATGAACAAGAACTTGTAAAAGTTAAATAGGAATATGGTGTCATATTTGATTTACTCAATAAGACTCGTCATGAAGCATCAAACGAACTTGATCACTATCTTTCTCACACTAGAGAAGTCATGAATTTTGATGGTAATATTCATTCTGAAAATCAAGATTCGATTCACACTATCACTGCTCTGGAACCCTCTAACATTTCGGGTTCCACATCTACTTCTATTGTGTCGTCTGTGTGTAATGAAGGTGATACAGATCATTCTTTGGATTGTTGATAGCGGATGTTCCCGACACATGACAGACAACCTTAAACTGTTATCAAACTTTATTGCAAAGTTCATTGGCACGGTCAGATTCGGGAATGATCACTTCGCAGCTATCATGGGCTATGGAGACTACATCAATGGGAACATCGAAATTAGCGGTGGTTTACAATGTGGAAGGTCTCGGTCACAACTGCTTTCGATGAGGTCGGATTACTGTGATGGAGATTTGGAGGTTGCTTCGGGAGAAAACTTGTTTCATTCGTGATCTACAAGGAAATGACCTTATGTCCGCTCGCGTAATTCTAGTCTTTACACTATCTCTATGCAAGACATGGTTGCTTCATCTCCCATCCGCTTACTTTCAAAGGCAACATCAACAAAATCCTCGCTATGGCAACGCCGCCTCACATCTAAACTTTCAAACCATCACCAACCTTGCTCGACACAAACTAGTTGAAGGTCTCCCACGATTCCGGTATTCAAAGATCACCTTTGCTCACTTGTGAACAAGGAAAAGCACTCATGCTCATTTTTCTTCAAAGGTGGAACACAACTCTCAAAGATGTGCTTCATCTTCTTCACATGGATTTGTGTGGTCCGATCGCGTGTAAACAATCAATGGCAAACGCTACATCTTAGTAATTGTTGATGACTACTCACGATGGACTTGGGTCTACTTTCTTCAAGCAAAGACCAAGCTCCACAGATGATCATCACCTTTCTCACGAAAATACAAGTTCACTCAAACACCGTTAGACAAATAAAATGATAAAGGAACTGAATTTGTTAACCAAACCCTTCGTGAATTTTATGAGAAAGTGGAATTCAAAGATCAAACATCTATTGCACGTACACCGTAACAAAACGGAGTTGTTGAAAGACGAAACCGAGCGTTAGTGGAAGCTGAAAGAACAATGTTAATCAATGCTAAACTTCCAGATTACTTGTGGGCGGTGTATCTCGCATGCTATACTTAAAACCGCTCTATGATCACAAAACGCATACAACAAAACACCTTTCGAGCTTGTCACAACCATAAACCGAATCTCAAACACTTTCATGTATTTGGATCCCTTTGCTATTCGAATAATGATTGTGATGATTTTGGAAAGCTCAAAGCCAAAGCCGACATTGGAGTCTTTATTGGATATTGTGAGAATTCTAAAGGTTACGGATCGGAATCGTCGTACAAAACAGTGTGATGGAAGCGATTCATGCTCATTTTGATGAACTTACTGAAATGGCTTCGAGTATAACATCTTAGAACCCGGACACAACCGTTTAAACTTCCTCAACCCCATCATCACCGAACAAAGCCACCATCTCACTCGTCAACAAATGGAAAGGTTATTTGCTCCTCTGTTCGGTGTGATATTGATGCACGTGCTCGGTGTATCCACTGCTTCACCGCTTCTACCCGATAATACTCTTATACGATACACTGCTACAACAACTCATTGTGAAGCACCACCGATTGACTCCACCACAGCTTGAACAAACCGCTTCCAACAATGATGAACCGGTGATGATATTCGAATGATGTACCCCACCCGCAGATTTTGATCCAACATCGTTCTTTAACCCGTTTGCTAATGACACTGCCGCACATGATGTCGCGGAATCATCAACAAACCATTTGAATCCTCGAATCGCACAATGTATACCAACATCAACCTCTACACATCGATGGACAAAAGACCATCCTCCGGCAAATATTATTGGCAACTCGAATCACGATCGTTACGAGACAACGTCTTCACAGATGGTGAACATTGCATTTATGCACTCACCGCTTGCCAATGAGCCTAAAAACATTAAAGACGCAATGACAAAAGACAACTGGATTGAATCCATGCAAGAAGAACTCAACCAATTCAAACGTCTTGAAGTATGGAAGCTGGTTGAAAGACCAATAGGGGTCTACGCATTGGTCTCAAATGGATTTGGAAAAACAAATTGGATCTTTGAAGGAACGTAATCCAAACAAGTCACGTCTAGTTGCTAAGGGTTATCGTCGGGAAGATGGAATAGACTTTGAAGAATCTTTTGCTCCGGCTGCTCGTCTTGAGGTCGCTCGATATTTCGCGTTCGCGGCTCATATGAATATGACGGTCTTCGGATGGATGTCAAAGCTGCGTTTCTCAATGGACAACCGAAGAAGCGGTTTATGTCGACCAACCGGAAGGATTCGTTGATCACGAGTTCTGAACCATGTCTACAAACCGAACAAAGCTCTTTATGGTCTCAAACAAGCCCTCGGGCATGGTGCGATAAGCTATCATCTTTCCTCATTGCTAATAACTTCACCAAAGGTTCGGTTGACCTAACTCTTTTATACAATATCACGGGCACATATCTTAATTGTTTAAATTTACGTGGATGACATCATTTTGGGTCTACACATAAAAAGTTTTCAATCGATTTTGCAAAACTAATGAAGAAATTTTTGAAATGTCCATGATGGGTGAACTCACGTTCTTTCTAGGACCGCAAGTTCATCGATCACCCGTGGTATTTTCTTGAGTCACCAAATATGCCCTTGAATTGTTAAACAAATTTGGAATGAAAACCGTGACACTTATGCCACACCAATGACTCATACCAAGAAGCTAGAGACGATTTACATGGGAAATTAGTAGACCCTACCAAATCTTGAAGTATTATTGGGTCTCTCATGTATCTAACAAATGAGACTGATATTGTCTTCTTGGCTTATTTATGCTCCCGTTATCGATCGCGACCAAGCTGAAATCCACCTCTACGAGGCTAAAAGAATCCTCCGATACATCAAGGGAACCATTAACTTGGGAATCGGTATCCGAAGGATTCGGTTTTGAACTAATCGCTTTTAAGACCTTGACCACGCAGGATGCTTAGACTCAAGGAAAAGTACTTGAGGAGCACTACAATTTCTTGGTGATAAAGCTGTGTCTTGGCAATCAAAGAAGGAGGATTGTACATCGATGTCATCAACCAAAGCGTAATATGTAGCCATGTCGGCGTGTTATGCTTAAGTCATATGGATGAGAACACAACTCAAAGACTATGGTTACGTATTTGATAGAATCCCGATGTCTGCGACAATCGGTGCCATTGCGATCTCGTGCAACTCGATTAAGCTTTTCGAAATCAAAACACATCGATCTTCGCTATCATTTCATCAAGGACCACGTGGAACATGGCACAGTTGAATTATACTGTGGGAGTGTGAGAATACCAATTATGAGATCTTCTCGCCAAAGCCTCGCCTCCCGCTAGGTTTAATGAGTTGGTCCATCGGTTGGTATGAGGTGTTTGACTCAAGAGGAATTGGATGACCTTCTAAAATAGTCTTAAAACCCATCAAACACCAAAATCTCTTTGTAAATACATTTTCAAAAACAAAATACAAAAATATAAAACCCGATAAAACAACAAAATATTCTTCTAATCTAATTTTCTTTCAACATGGCAAGTACATATCTTCCATCAACACTATAATCTTTCAAAATTCAATATTTTTCTGATCAAGTGTTAAGGGGGAGAAAATTAATACCAAACTGTTTCAAAAATATTCGTGTACTTGCATGTTATTCTATACCGACTGTTTCTTTTATCAATGGTGGCAAACTTTTTTGGTTAAATGACACTCCTCGGACTAAAACTTATAACCTTTCATTATTTTCTTAAGTCAAGGGGGAGTGTCGTCAAGTTTCTTTCTTAAAATCTTTGTTTGATAACCAAAACGGAAGTTAAATGGCTTTGGATGAAAATGGAAAAGGTGGAGGGACCAAAACTGTCAAAACTTTAAATTTATTTTAATAAAATACCCTACCAACCTCATTAACTTCATCACATTTATTATCTTACCAAACATAATCCATGATCCATAATCGTTTGACAAATCCGTGTTTCAGATCATCAATTTGTAAGTGATTTCATGTTCATAACAAGTTTTTAAGCAATGGTTTTGAATTTTTCAAAAATCCAACGGTTTAATCTTGAGATATTAGCATTTTTGTGTCTTACGCGTAAGCAAAAGAACACCAAATCATGAAAGGGTGTTTATGGTTAAAAGGGTTGTGTCAAAACGTTCTTAAAACATCAATGATACTTTTTTAATCATCAAAACGCACCTAGAAACACGAATTGAGTGTATTTGAAAACTAGGGTTTATGCGTGATTTTGGGCGTTTTTAAATATGAATGTTTTTGGTCAAAAAGATTGTTGTGTGATGTTGTTATCATATTGAATTAATGATTTCCAGGCCCTATAACAACCCAGAAACACTAATTGATCAAAAATTGGTATTTAGGGTTTAATGTTCTTAAGTTTGGGTATTTTTTATTCACTGAGAATTGGGTGTTAAAACTTGGTTATTAGACTCCCTCAACACCTAAGACCTACCAGAAAACATTTGGTGCAAATCCTATGGTTAGAAATCTTATGCGTAATTCATAAACTTTAGGGTTTTGACTTACGCGTATGACTTTCACGTAATATGTTTAAAAAAAGCTTTCATGCCATAACTGCTTTAGAATAAATATATGTGTTAAGATTGATGATATGATGATTTTATTTCGGGCTTGCTACTCGTGCAACTCGTAATCAAGGTCTTTGTTACTCTGCAAGATAAGGATCACCCTACGCGTGAGCGCTTATGCGTAAGAGAAATCCTCGCGTAACTATTACGCGTGAAGGTTCTACAACGGGACCACGCGTATCCCGTGAATGATATGCGTGGCGGAACCTCTACGCATAAGGTCTACTCTTACGAGTAAGCCTTACGCGTAAGGTCTTTATACGCCACGGCGTAAGCTCCACGCATAAGGTCCCCTTTTCCCACGCGTAACATTTCTTACGCGTAAGTAAGGATCCCACGCATAAGCTTGCGCCTCTGGCGTATACCACCCTGTTTACGCAGCGTAACTTTATCATTTCTACGCCTAAGCTCGGATTGACCTTAATTTTGAATTGTTACGTACAAACCTCGTAAATAAACTAATCATATCATCACGAAACCAATAATGTCACTAATAAACTTAAACGCTTGATATGTTGTGAACTATGAGTGATAACATAAACTTTAAAACTTAAAGTTAACTAACTCACTAAACATTTCACGACATCATTGGACTATTGGACAAACAAGTGACTTAGGACTCGTACGAAGAATACCGTACATTCAATAATTAGAACCTTACATTGACTAACATTATGCCTTCGATATGTTGGTTCTTTTGGCTAATGTTATTTGAGAGCACGACATGGTTGCTCAAATGAATGTGGATGCACCGAAGTTCTCACAATTGCGACATCTTCCTAATGGCTATCCGAGAAAGATTGGAAAGAACAACCTTCGGGTTGACTTTGAAACCTCACATGCTCGTAATCTTCCTGTTTGATTGTTGTGGATGTTCTAAAGAATCATCCCTACGAACATATCTCTCACCGCTACGAAGATGGGAGATCTACATGCATGATTACGGAACTCAATGCGAGGATCAAGGTCAAAGTGCGATGTGTGACGCTCAATCACAAACAAGTCACCATCACTCATGCAGACTTACGGGCTGTTCTTCTCATTCTGAAATCGAGCCAACCGACTTCTTTGCCACACCCTCTTGAGGAGCAGTTCTTCAATTCTTGATAGATATTGACTATGATGAAGCTTTAGGAATTGCTACTAAGCACTCTCATGTGGAGCTTAAGAACATTCCTCAACCGTGGAGAACCCTCACATCATCATCACCAAATCGGTCCGGTCGCGACGGTGGATATGAGCATCCCAAGCTCATGGAACTGCAAATTTTATGGTCATTAATCAACAAGAAGGACATCGAAATTGAAGCTCGATATGGGATGACATGATGACCTTTCACAAAAAGCTTGGCTCAAAGATTCCTATGTCGATACACTGGCTCATGATCCAGAGCACTTGGACTTCATCCCGATATCCCAAGAGGCTCAATGACCCCGACAATCACGACATGTTGATCGAGCCTATCCTATCTGCTTTAATCAAGGAATCGTCAACAAAGAAACAGGTCTTGTGTTACACGATCACCCTTGTTGACGAAATCAAGAAGCTTGAAACATACAAAAGGTATCGGGTAGCGATGAGAAGGAAAAGTTGGTCATCTCGATGAAAAACCTTAAGAACACCTACTCGGAGAACGGAAGAGGAAGTCTTTGGAAGTGCGATGCACAGAGAGTCAAGGAATGTCCCAAAGAGGAAACCTGCTCAAAGAAGAAAGTTCCCTCTCGTGAAGCATGCCTATTCCTACACCGTACTACCAAGAAAGCTACCGGACGAAAGCTCGAAGATACACAATCGGATGAGGAGGTCCACTACTCAATCTGCAACCTGACCACCTCCTCAAGTAGCAAAACCTCCTAGTCCTCCAAATGAACATGGAAAGGGAAGACTCTGTACTTGTGCCTTATGAAGAAAGCTCGGATGATGAAGAAGAGCAACTGGATACTTCATACAGAAGAAGTTCAAAATCATTAGACTCCAACATGTTGCGAAGGAATTTGCAAAGGATCAAATGGGTGGCCTCGAGGTTCAAGTGGTGCCGCCACTCTAAACCATCTCCTGATGCGGTTAATCGACCCGATAAAGGAGCGGTGCCACCACTCTTCCGCAACAACAACAACTTCGGAAGATTCTATTGATTATGAGATTGAGGAACCAAGAAAAGAAAAGGCGAGGAAATACTGCGATGAAACAAAGCGATGACAAGGCCATGTCTAAGGAGGAAACTTCAACCCCTAAGGACCCCGAGCCTCCTCATGTCTCCTCATCATCGATTCATCATCCCACTCTTCACCACCACCATCTAAAAGATCAACAAAATCTACATCCAATCGTTGAAGAAGCCAACTCGATCTTGGATATCTCATGCTCATAAAAGAATTGGGAATGTTGTCAAACAAGTCATAAAGAAAGACATACTGCGGGAAGATGAATTTCTATGCCGATTAGATCTGAGATATTCATGATGATCTCGACAAGATGCAAGATGAAAGGGAGTATGTCCAAGCTCATGAAAGATGATCTTCAAGGAAAATGGACGAAATGATCAAAGGATACTCACCAGTTCCTTATGGAGGTCGTTCAAAGCGACAAAGGAGATGTATACCGCATAATTGTATCCAAATCTCTTGCATCTAGCCAAACAAGCCATGAAATCAACTCCGATGAATTTAAGCATCAATCCGGTTGAATCCACAATTTTCTCGGATGATGAATCGTGAACGGCTAGTATCGCAAATGTCGAAACGCTCTACAACATTTGCCTCACACGGTTAAACTGTTTGAAGCTCTCTTGGAATACCAACTCGTGTCCTCATTACGAGAAGAAGTCGTAAGGCCCAAACGCCAAGAGATGATGAAGACAAAGATCGGGATAAGGATAAAGAGCCCAAACGCACGAAAAGTCCGGTGAATCATCCTCTATTCATTACTCCATGCGGCCTCCACCTCAACGAACTCCACTCAACAAAGATCTCCTCCTCGTTCTTACTTTGAAAACCTCGAGATTCTTCCAATTACCACCCGAGACTCGAAAACCGGTGATCACTTTGAGTATCTGGTGGTGACGATGAGGAAGTCCGTGAGCCCTACAACAACCCACCTCTCCCAAACAAGTTAAGAAACCGTAATCCTCATCTAGGCCTAAACAAAAGAAGAAGAAGGTGCCCATGGTTGGCGTCAGTATCATGGCTAGATGACGATAAAACAGAGGAATTTGAATGGTTCTCTACACTTGTTAACTCAACTCCTACCCCAAGAAGGTCAAGATCCGTGAGACAGTAATACTGCTGGAGCATGCTAAGATTACGCAATAAAAGTTCCATGTGAAGAAGATGACGAAATGCGAGTTGAGGCGAATCAAGAATGAAACTTTTCAGCTGTGGAAGATAGCTCGAAAGTGCCATCGAGGTCGAATATCACCTTGAAAACATTGCTCGAGCTATGTCTAACAACATGGATTAGCTCAACCTGAAGCAAACATCGACTTCACCAAACGGGACAACCCTCCATATTACAATCGATGGTCTAAACCTCTACCAACAATTGGCCAACCAGATGAACCTAGGATTCCATTCGGATATTTCTTCAACAAAGACTTGGAATTTCTTCTACACGGTGGCGATGGCTCAAGGAAATACGCTACATCTTTGACACTTCCATTCCCGCAAACAATATACTCAAACCGCATAGCTATCGAGGAAAGAGCTAATCACTTGTTCTCCAACAAAGTGGAAGCATACGACCGAGATGCAATGTCTGGATTCATCATTGGCGGGCGTCGAAGAATCTACTACGTGTCGCCGGTTCGGAAGTCTCAACAGCAGTGTTCGATACTAAGGATATCGTTGCCATCAAACACGTTGATCTTTCGACCAAATAGGACTACACTTTTCTCGAGAAGATTGTGGTCAAAGGCAAGATGAGCGGGATTATGCATTCTCTGAAGTCGACTTTGAGAATTTGTCTATCAACGACATTGAAGACATGTACCTTGCCAAAGTATGTGGTCGCATGAGGCAATTTTCAAGCTCAAGTACAACGTGAATTCATCAAGTCACCGTTCATCTTCATCGACGCATAGTCATCAAAGAACGTGTAGAAGATCTCCAACTTGCGGTTGAATCATATCGGACTCGTGTTAACTTCACTCCACGTCGCCTGATCTTCCCGACATCAACGACTCTCACAATATACACTCATCGACCAAACCATTGACGTCGTTTACGCAATGAACTTCAACGAAATTGCTTAATGGCGTGTAGTGATGTTCACAAGTTTGGGGATCACACTTTGAAGATGGTTAGGGACGGTTGGATTATATGTTGAAGGATATCGACAAAAGATTGGGTCTCCTAGCGATGGAATTCTCGGGATCGAAGGGATGTGAGGAGGATCATCAAAATGATTGATGAAAGGTTGTATAGAAGGGATCGATTCGTAACATTGAAAGCTTTGTTGGTGGTCGACCAGGATTAACATCACCGCTATCAACATACTGTTTGCACTCCCCAGCAACATCATGGACTTCTGGTACCCTTGAATTGCTTCTTTCATTATTACATTTGGATGTGTGATTATATATGTCAATAAACGCCAGGCACATAACGAGGTACAACCCGTAATTGTCAAGAAAGGACCACGTAGTGCGCTTGGTTGCCTCAATCCTTATAAAAGGAGCGAAAGCTTCTTACTTTTGAGTAAAACCTATCAAACCTTTCATTTTCAAGGTTTTGCTCAAAGAACAAGTACTTCTCGTAAGTTTTCAAAACCTCAACCGTTTATATCACTTGTTGAAGGGGAGTATTTGAATTCAAACTTTGTTCACAAATTGGTCATAGTGGTCATCTTCCACAACACTCGAAATGGTCATATTTATTTCAACTTTTCAAAAATAACATTTATATATGCCATTTTTGAGGGAGAAAATGATGTGATAAGAAATATGTTGTGTAAATGCAAATGAATCTTTGTGTAATAGACTTAACCAGCAATTGTGATACTAAACTCGTTAGTAACTCGAAAAGACTTGTCTGGACGGGTAATAATTTCAAGCTAGTTCGCTAGTATAGTAAGCGTGTCTCGCAAAGGACTTGTCCAAGTAGAAAGTACCATTCGAGATACTCTTGGTAGACATGAACTCGACGGGTTTGACAACCTTCGAGGTTTGTCTACACCTTCAAGGTAGTTATTAGAGCTAGTTGTCACCTAAAAGGCGATAATGTAACTCTTTAACTATGCAGCGTAACCGTGTCTCACGGGAGTGTCTATCTTGAGTTGATCAATTCAAAGTCGCTCTTCCCACACAAAGATTTCGTCAAAACTCTAAAGCACATGTGGAGGAGAGTATTTCGCTAAAAGATAAAACTCTCGCGTGGTTCAAACATGTTTTTCATTCACAAACCCTTTGAGAGATTTTTGTGAAAATTGGTTTTATGGCAACATAGGTTAGTCATGGAGTGATAAGGTGACTAAGGTTAGGAATAACGTCCCATGATCCGCCAGAGTAGGAGGGATCTACCCAAGGACATCACAAATAGTTAGTACTTAGAAGTCCTTAGGTGCGATTATAAAAGGAGAAATGAGAATCGGAGAAAGAAGGAGTTGAAGAATTAAAAGAAATGCAAAGAAAGGGTGAAAGAAATAGCCCTCAAATTATTCAACTTAGAAGGGAGACACCGGGTTCAATTCATATGCTATTGGTTGTCACTTAGTGACACCGGTATTGAAGATTAAAGTAAATCATGGACCCGATGGCGCATGCACTAAACCTTCTTAGCCACTCAAGTTTCTCTCAGCGAGCTTGTTTCATTCTTACGGGAACCCACGTAAACTATTGGCTTTCTCTTAGAGATCGGTATTGAAGAGAGACCTCTCCCTTGTCTCGCTCGGGAAAACCAAAACGCACTATTGAGTCTAGAGCCACGATATTCATCAAAAGATCTCTTAGGTACACTTGACATTTCATCACTTGATGTTCAAAAATAAGAACATCGGTGGTACATTATCGAGTCCTTCACAAATCTCGGCAATCATCGAGAACATTTATGAGAGGTTCATATGTGATCTCGGTGATTGAATGGAAACTCCGCGTGGTCGACATCAAAGCGACCACAAGCGGTCACTCGGTAACTCCCGTGGATTATGCTTAGTGTGTCTCAAGCGGTCTGATCAGAGGTGATGCTTGGTGTACCTCGACTCATCCGAATCAGAGGTGTACTTGATTACATCGCGTTATCTCACTTGTGGGACTCGGTTCGAGAGCGGCCTTGTAAGAATTAGAGTTGTGTTTTCACACTATGTGTTAACACTCTCAAGTTCAAACTTGTAAGTCTTTGGAATCCACTTATTACTAACCGTTTGAAATGTTTTCTTCTTATGGAAGCTCCGAGCGGGATGATCGTGTGATTCTTCTCATGCTCACGCCAACATCATCACTAATGGAAGTTCTATCCAAAAGCAACACAACGATCGAGAATGATTCTTCGTCAAATCAAAGAATCTACAAAGTTAAAGACTTAAAGAACTTCATCGGTACTAAATTCCAACGTCAAAGAGCATGTGAGCATGTTGAAGAATGACGTGGAGACATCTGTAGCAAAATAAGCATACATGGCGAGACTTGATGGAACAACAACATACTATCACTTCCATCACAAAGAACAATAATCAAAGAACAAAGTTAAAGATGACGTCAAAACAGAACCGCTTAAAGAAAACAATTTTCTACCTTTCGGGAGATTGTTCGATTCAAGGCAATTCTTCTCACAAGAAAGAAGAATGTCGGAACGCCAAAGCTACTATTACATCAACACCTTCACCTTTTTCATCACTAACACTTAGAGGGAGATTGTTGGAATCACTCCTAAACCTAAATCAAGTGTTAGTAATTCACATGTAATAGTTAGCTTAATTATGGCCTTTATGTTTATTATTAGCCTTAAGCTTATGTAGAAGGCCCATGAGCTTAGGCCCAAGCCCATAAAAGAAAGGATGGGAACTAGGAGTGTTGCCCTAGCTTCCCTCCTATAAATACATTATAATAACCCTCACTTGAGGGTTGGTTGTTCAAGTTATTCCTTTCACTCACATTCTACGCATAACCGGTCATAAGCATATTGTGTGTGTGTGTTTGGTTTATTGTTCAATCGCCTTTATCTCTTTCTAGTAAGCTTCTATTGTAAAACTAGTGACCTAACAAAGTTAGATGAGGTTGGAGCTGCTGCTAGCTGTGTAGGAAATTCGTCTCTTAGACATTGTAATAGTATGTAGATTATAACTTTTTGTTGTAAATAATATTTTGTAATAACGCGTGGTGCTTAATGAAAATATTACTTTTGTTGAATGTGGTTGCGACTTGTAATGTTCGTACTTAGTTATTCGTCTTTGCATAAAAAACGCACTTGTTATCTAAGAATCGAGCTGTTACATAAGCGCAAATAATATGGGAAGTTCATAGTCATGTATGAAAATCAAAGTATACTTAAAACATTATGTCTAAGTAGTCGCATCATTATCGTGTATGGGATGATATGCAGCGTACTGTAAATATCAATGTAAGGAGTCAAGTGTCTTGATTCCTAATTTGTTAAACGCGCACAGTATGCATAGTTGCGCACTCGTCGTGGGATGCGCACCGAACTTGTTCCAACATCTTGAGAGCAAGGTGTTTAACAAGGATGCGTGATCCGATGTTGATGGGTTTGCAACCCTCTTACTCAACGAGTTATTTAGTAGGTTTACTCATCCTTTTACCATCGTGGGTTTATTAGGTGCATGCACGCCATGTAGGCAAAATATAATATAACAACAGTGTTGAGATATAAACAATAAGGAACTAAAATGTGTCGCGGAGTTAGCTAGAAACCGCAACGTTTTATTAATACTTGCAAGTTTTTGTAATAAGAAAAAAAAAATATTTTCCTAAGTAAAGAAAAAATTAAAAATACATGGACATTTATTTGAGCATAATACTAGAGTGCGGGGATATCCATGCTCTAGGCCGTAGCCGTGTCTAAAGATAGCACCGTTTGAGGTTGCGATGTTCCATGTGCGTGGTAGTTCACGACCATCCATGTCTAAGTAGCTTATACGCTACTGCTCCTAATGCTTCAAGAACCTCATGGGGTCCTTCCCACGCCGGTCCAAGCTTGCTCATATCTTCTGCGTGGCTCTCATTGTTGGTAGCGGTATACAAAGTCACCAGTCCAGAATGAAACACTGCGCACTTTAGCATCATAGTATCCTTTCATCTTTGCCTTAGATCTCGCTTCACATATAGCTGCACGCTTGCTTCACCGTTTTTTCATCACCAACACTTGAGGGGGAGATTGTTGGAATCACTCCTAAACCTTAAATCAAGTGTTAGTTACTCATATGTAATAGGTAGTTTATTATGGCCTTTATGTTTGTTTAATGTCAAGCTTATGTAGAAGGCCCATAAGCTTAGGCCCATGTCCAATAAGGAAAAGGGAAGGAGTAGAAGTGTTGCCCTAGCTCCTTGCCTATAAATAATATGTAATAACCCTCACTTGAGGGTTGGTTGTTCAAGTTTTTCTTTCATTCACATCTTACGCGTAACCGTCCTTATCATAACGTGTGTGTGTGTTTGGTTTACTTGTTCAATCGCCTTTATCTCTTTCTAGTAAGCTTGTGTTGTAAATCTAGTGACCTAACACAAATGATAAGGATTTAAAAGGTACCTTTTTGAGGGGTCATTTAAGTCCTTAATTGATCATTTTTGTATCCGTTACTACTTAATTTCGTTCCTTTTCACTTTTTAGGTCTCTTGAAGGCAAATTGCTAGAATGACACTTATTCGGACTTAAAAGGCGCGAATATCTGAAGAAAATGGCCAAAGTCAAGAATCGAGACACTCAAGTCTTGAATTGAAAGGGACGGCCGAGTTCTTTTATGACGCCGTCGGAACAAGTTTTGTGACGACTCGTGAGTCAAATTGCTTATTTACAAGTGACGCATCGGGGTTTTAAAAGAGTAGATGTCAGAGCTCGACGGCCTAGATTTGATCTAGACAACGTCAGAGACGGAAGGAGACGGCGTCATGGGCATAAGGTGACCCCGTCACAATGATAACGTGGCCAAGACGAAAATCTAATGACGGCGACCCGACGGCGTCACAATTAAATAGTGACGCTGTCGTAGTTTGTAACACTATATATAGAATCCAAATTTTTCAGTTTTTAGGGAGGTAGTTTTGTGAAGTAAAAACCTAAACCGAACCAAGGCTGTCTTGTACAATATTTTAGGGGTCCATACCCTATCTTACATCAAGATAAGTGTTTTACTTCATTAATTCAATTATGTCTTCAATTGATTGTGTGTATGCTTGCATGTTCTCCATGTCCGGCTAATTTACTTGTGTGTTTGCTTAGGTAATATGAAACATAGTTATTGAATATTGATTGGTTGTCTCTTATCTTAATTTTGATTGACCTAGTATTGCGATAGGTCATTCGTTGTGCTATTAATGCTTGATTAATCTTTGTTGAACCTTAGCATATAGTTAATAGTGGAATTGTAGGCTAAACATCCAAAGAATACCTTAGTGTTAAGTTTATGAATCCTAGAGATTTCGTAGTCATTAACCTTTGGTAGCTTCAAAGAGTTAGGATAACGCATACCCTACGACCTTAGAAACACAACGCGTTAAGAATAAGGACGTGACAATTCAACCATCAATAGGAGATAACTAGAGAGTAATAAAACCTAAGTAAACACATTTTAATCATCATACGAGCACACAAAAATAGACATAGACTACCCTAGCTTAGTTAATTAGATAATTAGATAAGTAGAGTAATCGGTAGAAATACCAACCCCAAATCCAAACCCGAGATTCGTACCTTTCCATTTCCTAAAAATATAAAAGATAAAAATAATCTTCCTCAACCCCAACCTTAGCGTAGTAACTTCACTAGCATTCCTATTCCCTAGAGAACGATATCAATACCCGTGTCTTACCCTAATACTACACTACAACGATTAGGTTCACCGCCTAGGTGTTGAAAACTTGCTCGACGAAAAGGAAGTCCTTTGACCCGAACGCGCTGTGTAAGCGATCAAGTTTTGGCGCGTTGTCGGGAATAAAATAGCTAGTTAGAGTCCACCTCGTTTAGGTTTCCTTGCTTGATTCCTATCAAGTAAGCATTTTTTTTCCATTTTTAGCTCCTCATAGTCTCTCCCCCTTCTTTGTGACCTTTGTTAGTAATCCCATCACTTTTCGTCATGGAAGGTGATAACCAACCACCACTCATCAACCCACCACCAAATGACCCACCAAGAGGCCGTAATCTTGATGAATACTCGAGACCAAGCTACCTAGGCTATATGAACACCATTGAGCTTCCCGACCAAGCCCAAACTACGACCCTGCAATTCGACACCGTCCGGTTGGTGCAAAGCGGATGTGCATTCCATGGACTTCTGTTCAAGATCCTAATCAAGATCTTAAGGATTTCTTAAAATTGTCGATTCCATCGACCTCGATGCTACTACTCGGGAGACCACGCGTCTGCGCCTCTTCCAATTCTCTCTACGGGACCAAGCTAGTAATTGGCTTGAGCGACTTCCCCACTGGCTCCATCTCAAGTTGGGATGATCTCACCTCTTGTTTCTTTGCTCAAATTTTCCCACCGGGAGAACTACTAAGCTTAGGAATGAAATCTTGATGTTCCAACAGCGTCAAGGTGAATCTCTATGAAGCATGGACTCGATTCAAGGACTTACTCCATAGAGTCCCTCATCAAGGCATTGATCTTTGGCTTCAAGTCCAACTCTTCTACGATCATGTCAACTTCCCACTAAGCGATCCATGACCAAGCGGCGGTGGAAAACTTAGTGATCTCACCGCGGAAGAATCATGGGGTATAATAGAGGACCTTGCTCTCTATGAAAACGAAAGTTGGAATGACCCCCGTGAGTTGCCCAAAACCGTAAAGGCAATCTCCTTGCCTCCCATTGACTCACAATCTTCCGACCGTAGGATGTTCGAGCTTGAAGATCAAGATAAATTCTTAATGAGCTCCTACGAAAATCCTAAGTCTTCACAACAAGTGAACAAAATCACTTTACCTTGTGAATTGTGTAGTGGTTCCCACGACACTCGAGATTGCACAAGACTCCCCAAACAAGCTTTTGCGGACTACGCCTCCACGCGTACCGACGGAGCGGGAGAGAAGTGGTACACATTCAAGCCCGAACAAAACAACTTAGGAAACTCTTAGAACCCCTCATGGAGGAATCACCCTAACCTTAAGTGGAACCAAAATTCAAGCACACCCCAAAGCTCACCTAGTCCACCTAATAGGTTCAACCCTCCAAACACCGGGAACCCCACTAGTCTTGAGGCAATTGCATCTAGATTCATGTCATCTCAAGAAACTCGATTGACTAATCTTGAAGCCGAATTTAAGCGATGACAAGGCGAGATGACCAACAAGCTTGATGCCCTCTTAAAAGCCTTTGATGACCGGGAAATTGGAGCACTCCCAAGTGATACTATAAAGAACCCAAAAGTGAGTTCGATTTTATCGACTTCATGCTCTTGTTCACCATGGGAGAGTGCGCATCCATGCCCCTCACACCCAACGGTCTACTCGATGAATGCTATCAACAAGGGTTCCAAGCAATCCAAAATGAGGTACTAAGGACCCGCACCATTGGTAAAACCTACTCTTGATAAACCCATCAACCAAGAACCCAAACCTAATCTAGAAGAAGAGTACAAGGAACTCCATCAAGAAAAACCGGTTCTTGAAGTCTTAGCTCATGCACCTTATTATAATGCTTTAAAAGAAAAATATGAGCTAGAACTTAGACTTGGAAAACATGGGTTTGCTTTTTTGCAAAATAATTTACCTAAGAAGTTAGACTATCCCAGGCTATTCACTCTTCCGTGTAGGCTTGGAACTTCCAAACCTCTCGATGCTCTAGCCGATAGGGTCATGCATCAATCACATTCCGTTGTCCCTCCATAGAAGCCTTAACTTAGGTAAGATATAACCAACGAAAACCATCTTAGGTCTAGCGGACGGTAGTACTGCATATCCGGTAGGGATAATAAAAACATGGTAGTACACGTAGGAGAATTGACTCTTTTGGCGGATTTCCGTATGCTAGACATGAATAAGGACCCGACATGCCCATTGCTTGTAGAAAGAGGATTCTTAGCTACCGCTAGTGCCATCATTGATTGTAAGATGTCCAAAACAGTGGTAGGAGAAGGGAGTGCTAGGTCAATTTACGATGTCAAAAAGCATACTTACTATAAAGAAGAGGAAATCCCACACTAGATTAGGTTGGATAGAGCACAATATAGATATGGACCTTGGATTAATAAGAACTTCATAGGTCCTCAACGGCCTTTTTATCTAGATGAAGCCTTTCTTAGTAAAGTAACTTTCCATGAAAAATAATTGGCTAGGGACATGGAAGTGAACCCGTTCAAGGACGCCTTAGTATTTAGGAAGATGACCGAGTTCCTAGTAAGCTTGCCTGTCAACCTTGTCATGAATAAGTGGAAAGTTGAAAGCGATAAGCCCAAGCATAGGTGGGATTGGGATAGACCACCTAGTGATGGTAATGGAGAGTGGCACATTAGGATAACGATCTTTGACCCCGACGGAGAGAAATTTGAAAAGGCATATCGAACCAAACATACTACAAGGAACTTAAATGATAAGTTTGATCCTTATGACATTCTTGAGGATAAGCTTACTTATATCAGTACGTAGGGGAACGACTTCGAGTCTAGCTACAAGACTCATAAATAAAGAAAAGCGCTTCGTGGGAGGCAACCCATGCTTAATTGTTTGCTTGTTTGTGTCGTGTAATTTTATTGATTGTTTATTCTCATGTTTAAATTTGTAAAAATGCTTTATTTTGTTTTTTACATCGTCTTAATTACATATAAAGGTATTTTATATAAGGGATAAGTGTAGGGAGGATTACACACGTTTTCAAAAGAAACGTGAACATGAGAATTCCAATTAATTAAAAGATATACATGTGTGTTTGTTCGAGTCATAATGTATGTTTTGCGTGAAATTTTCCATTTTAAAGATAAAATGTTCCGAGTTTTTTCCGTAAAATCGCAGACCGGTTTCTGTCGGGATAACTGACGGCATATGATCGCAACCCCGACGACGTCGAGGAGCAGAAAAAGCTTATTATTTTTCTCGTTTCTCGAGCTACTTATAAATTTTTGAATTTTCCAGTCTTAATTTTCGGAAAATCAGAAACATCCATTCCACAAGCATTATATCCTAGTTTAGTAGAGTCATATATATATTGTTACCACCGATTTTACGTGAAGGTTTCATTTGTTTTCTTCAAGTGTGCAGGTTTAATTTATCAACAAGACGATACATAAGATGAGAAGGAGCTTTTCACGCAAACATTCTTCTTGAAGAAAGATGTAACCACCACTTCACACGGATCCTACCGAGCTAATGGGGAGTATTAGTTTCTTTCGCTTTTAATTACCTTCCATTATCATTACTTTGATACTTTCGGGAACATTGGGACAATGTTCAGTTTTAAGTGGGAGGAAAATAAACGGAACTTTGAAACTATGCTTATCCTTGAATATTTGTTTTGTCCAATTGCATTTGTGTAATAAACCATGAGAAATATCGGTTAGGGTAATTTTGGCACCAAATTTAAATTTTTTCATGACATATAGGAGTGGGCCATTAGTCTTAATAAAGCGTCTCATGGATAGGAAATTATATGACTAGCACAAAAACCCTTTATTAATTCCACCCAAAATGTGAGGATCACCCTTGGATTTGTAGGAATTAAAGCATTCATCTTTAATGCTTAGAGTGTGAACCGGTAGTATAATAGATTCTAGAACTTGTTTTGTGATGCATTCCGAGATCGCTAGTAAGACTACACTTGTGTAGTTAGGAATAACTAAATGATAAGAGGCATTAGGATAACCCTTGTTTGATACGTAATATAATTACTTCTTCCACATTGGTTGAGTAATTTCCACACCTTTGCGTTGTACTCATCTTTAGTACACGATACCCCTAGTTAACCCCTTAGAGCCTATCCTTTTCGCAGTTCTCGTGATATCTCGGTTTTCCAGAATGTCAATGAAGAGCATTGTTTACAATCCACCCCCAAATGTACACCCAAATCGCCTTAGCCTACCTTGTATGCACTCACTTTTAGTGTATTATTGTTATCACACTAAACCCTTAGTTCAATTATCTAGTTGCTTGCATAAGTTGCTAAGTCGAGTTATATCCTTTGTACACAGTTTTAGGACGATTGGGACTCATGTGAAAAGTTAAATTTTATGAAATGACGGGAAGGGAACGTTAATTCAAATTCCATTTATTTGCATAATAATGTACTCCAAGTGTTTTGATCTTTTCAATTCAGGTCAAATTAGTGTTAGAGTAATAAAAACTCAAGTGTAGGGATGTGCCTATAAATCCCTATCATTTTGATGTATCGTAGAGGATGGTAGAGTAAAAGTGTATGAAAAAAAATCGAAAAAAATAGAAAAAAAAGAGAAAAGGAAAAAAAAATAGAGTGTAAAAAAAAAAAAAACATACGGGCTACCATCCTACATCTATCTTTAAATTTATGTTTGTTTGTTTCAGTTATCTAGAGTTTAGAGTGTCGAGTCTTGGCTTAGCAACGCCATTCTTCGCATGCTTGTAACATAAAGATTTTTGACTTGCCACCACTAAATTGCCTATCCCACCAAACCCTTTGTTTCCCCACCGTAAGCCTAACATTACAACCCTTTAAAAGACCTATTGGATAGTCTTTCCTAGGTGCTTACACCAAAGTGATGGAGGTTTGATCTAGTCTCAAGCCTATGGTAATCTATGTACTAAGACCTGTTAATGAGTGTTTATCTTCCATTTCCAACTTGTTATATTTCATATACACCCGAGAGATGTGAGTATCCAAACACCCCATGTGAGGTGCTAGTATGTAATTTCCGTGCTTGTTATGATTTTTGCGAGGCTTATATGTGTTGTGGATTGTTCTAAACTAATGCTTCATGACCCCCTAATTTATAAATCAATTGGCTAAAAGCACATTTGCTTGAGGACAAGCAAATACCAAGTGTAGGACCTTAAATCTATCAACCTTATCACAAACCCAACACGTTATGCGTAGAACATGAACAACACAAACACAAACATATGCGTAAATAAAGAAGGAAAGATTAAGATGATGGTGACTTGATGTTAAAACCGTGTATATGTATAGAGAAAGATGAAAACAATATGTTGTATATTCCAAAGAAAACACACACACACACACTCAAGCACACCCCTCAAATGAGACTTTGAGGGGTTTATATAGTACAAGTGACTTGATGCCCTAAAAGGCTTTCTATGGGCTTTCGTGGGCTTGGACATGGGTTGGATTGGATATAAGGCAAGCTTAACTAAACTAATACCCATTTAGCTTAGTCCAATCTACGAGCCCGTTGACTATTCTAGCACGATATCTAACACACGTTACAAAGTTCCTAAATGTGAATGACCATCACTTCTAATAAAACTATTAAGGCTAACAATCTCCCCATAAGAGGTGATCATTCAAAAGATGCTCCACTTGATTTGGTCTTTACTTTTCCCGAGCTTGAACTTTGTGCGTAGATATAGAATAGTCTTGATTATTTGTTCCTTCATGCTTTGTGATCAGATAATGTGGTTGTCTGCCATTGTCAACTTCGTTGGTTTAGTGTCTCCACGTCTTTCTCCACCATGCTCACACTTCTATTTGTCTTTTGGTTACCAATGATGTGGTTCTCGAGTCTTTAAACTTTGTAGATTCTTTGACATTGACCAAGAATCATCTTTAACTTTGAGTAGCCTTTGATTTTGATGAGAACTTTCATGTGTTGTTGGTATGAGCATGTGGAGAGTCTCGCACGATCAATCCGCCCGAGCTTCCATAAGAAGAAAACATAAAAAGCAGGTTAGTAATAAGAGGATTTGGCACTTACAAGTTTGAATTTTGAGGGTGTTATGTGATTGTGTGAAAACACGTCTCTAATTCTCTGTAGGTCGCTCTCGAACTGGAGTCCCACAAGTGAGATAACGCGATGTACCGAAATACAACTCTGAGTTCGGATGAGTCGCTAAGGTACATCAAGCATCACCCCACAATCAGACCGTTTGAGACACACTAAGCGTAATCCACGGGGAGTTACGAAGTGACTGTTGTCGGTCGCTTGATGTTGACCCGGCAGAGTTTCCATTCAATCACTAAGGATCACAATTGTGAAACCTCTCATAAATGTTCGGCAGTTGCTAAGATCCGCATAGGACTCTATAATATATCACTTGTGTCCTTATTGATGAACAACAAGCGATGTCATGTCAAGTGTTCCTATGAGATCTTTTGATGAATCTCGTGGCTCTAGACTCAATAGTGCATTTTGGTTTTTTTGAGCGGAGACTAGGGAGAGGGTCTCCTTCTTCAATACCAACGATCTCTAAGAGAAGGTCGATAGATTATGTAGGGTTCCCAGTGAAAATGAAACAAATCCTTTTGAGAGAAATTGAGTGGCTAGAAGGTTTAGTGCAGTGCGTCACTAGGTCCATGACGTCTTTGTCTTCAATACCAGTGTCAACTTAGTGACAACTAGTAGCAGATGAATTGAACCCGGTTTCTGCCCTAAGGTTGAATATGGAGGGCTATATCTTTTCACCCTTTCTTTTACATTTCCTTTTAATTCTTCAACCCCTTCTTTCTCCTTTCTCACATTACTCCTTTTTTTCAATCATACCTAAGGACTTCTAATACTAGCTATTGGTGATGTCCTTTGGTAGATCCTTCCGTCTCTAGCGGATCATAGGACGAATTTCCTATCCTTAGTCACCTTATAACTCCATGACTGTCCCATGTTGCCATAAAACCATTTTTCTTGAAAATCTCTCAAAGTGTTTATGATTGAAAACATGTTTGGAGCATTTTGAGAGTTTTATATTTTCAGAAACACTCCCCTTTCACATGTGCTTATAATTTTTGACATAAATCTGCACACAGAGGTTTGAGTTAGCACTTTTTGAATTGATCGGCTCATGATAGACAATTCCCCACGAGACACGGTTACGTTGCTAAGTTAAAGAGTTTCATTGTCAGTTTTTAGGTGACAACTAGCTCTAATAACTAACTTGAAGATGTAAACACTCCTTGAAAAGGAGGTTAGACCCATGAAAGTGCATGTCTATCACAAGTTTCTCGAGATGGTACATTTACTAACATTGATTCCCGTCAATTCATTGGTTCCGTTTGAGTCAAGCTCATTTTGAGATTCAAACAACGATTTTGATCACATTTTAATCACGTCTCCTCCCCCTCAAAAATAGCATATACGTGATATTTTTGATATCAACGGATTAAACAACATTTTAGAATCTTTTGGGGAGACAAACGGATTTGATTAAACAACATTAAAGGGTTTTAGAGGGAGTTATCTTGAGCACAAAGTATTTTGAAAGATTTTTAAAATCTTTTTGAACAATCTTGAAACAGGTACTCAAGATGATGATGATTTCTCACCAGTTTTAAATGTAGTGCACTGAAGCGTACACTCGATTTTTCTTTAAAAACACGAGTTTTGATTTGAAATAATCAAAAGTCGTCATTTTAGTCTTGGTTTTGTACTGAAGTATACGAAAGCCATTTTATGAAGAAATTTTGAGAAACGACATGTTTTGAAAAACATAAAAGAACTCTCGCTCAAGCATCTGTACATGCCCGTATCATTGTTGAATGACATTTCTAAAATGTATGTAATATCGATTATACGAGAGACATGTCGTGAGAAGAATATTTTGGATTTTGATTTTCTATTGTTTTTGTATTTTTGAAGGTTTTATATTTTTATATTTTGCTTTTGTTGGTTTTTCGATTTTGTATTTAGTTTTTCAAAATATTCTGATGAGCTTTTTGGAAAATCATTTTCAAGAAGATTCGAGAAGACGCTCTAACTCCTCGGGGTTAGGCTTCGATTCCAATTCATCGAACTAAATTGTCAAACCTTTCTTTTGGAAGGGCTTTAGTAAATATATCGACGAGTTGGTAACTGTCTTCACGAAAAATAATTCAACAAGTACCATTTTCGACGTACTCTTTGATGAAGTGGTAGCGGACGTATATGCTTAGTCTTTGAGTGATGAACTGGATTGCATGATATGGCTATGGCACTTTTCGAGTCACAATACATAGGTATTTTATCGAAAGTAAAGCCATAATCATGAGTTGTGTTCTCATCCATAGAACTTGAGCACAACACGCAGATAGAGACACATACTCGCCTTCCGCGGTTGAAAGTGCAATGCAATCTTGTTTCTTTGAAGACAAGTCGACTAACTTTTCACCCAAAATTATGCTCCTCCGGATGTACTTTTGTCGTAACTTGATCACTGCGTGGTCCGATCGAAAAGGCAATTAGATCAAATCGGATTCCTTGGATACCAAAGTCCCATGTGAATGGATGTCTTGGTGCGAGAGATCCTTTAGCCTCTTTGAGGTGCGGTTCGGTGAGCTTTGCTCAAACCGTGCTAATAAGCAAACAACAAAATGAATATCCGTCGACTAGCGATGAGCTACATGAGAGAACCAATTATGCTCCGATATTTCTTGGATCAATAGGTTTCCAAACAAATCGGCTCCAATTTTTGGTGAAGTTACCATTGGTGTTCCGACCGAATCACAATTATCCATACCATGATTTTTCAAAATCTCGGTTGTGTATTTAGCTTGATTTATAAAATTCCACGAGGGGTGATGTATTTGTAAACCAAGAAAGAATTTTAGTTCCCCATCATGGACATTTCAAATTTTCTTTTCATGAGATTTTCAAAGTGTTTTGAAAGATTCGGATTAGTGGACCCAAAGATGATGTCGCCCACATAATCGAACAATCAAAATGTCGTTTTGCATTTTGTGTAAACAAGGTAGGATCAACTGTTCCTTTGGTGAAATTGTTTAGGATAAGGAAAGAAGATAGTTCGTCATACCACGCTCCTGAGCTTGTTTCAAACCATAGATTGCCTTTTGAGTTTGTAGACGAGTCCGGATGTTCCATGTCTATGAAGCCTTACGGTCGACTTACGTACACTTCTTCTTTCGTAGTTCCATTCAAGAATGCGGTCTTAATGTCCATCCGATAAACCGTGATGTTTTTGTGAGTGCGTAGGCTAAGAATATCTGATTGCTTTAAGTCTAGCTACCGCGCAATGACTCTTCAAAGTCTATCCTTCCTCTTGTCAGATCCTTGGCCACAAGACGAGCTTTGTTGCAATTACAGGTCATCTCTTCATCCCTTTTGTTCTTCCATAACCATTTGAGATCAATGATGCGAATGTCAATGGTCTTGGAACCATTTCCCAAGAGTCATGAAGACGGTATTGGAGAAGTTCCTCCTGCATTGCTTCTATCCATGCGGGTTCTGCCATTGCCTCATGAATGTCCTTTGGCTCTATATTGCTAATTGAGCAAAGGTAATTGCATAAGTTGCAATCAGTGGCAAGTTGGCGTCTCGTCTGAATTGGCCTTGAGGGTTCACCAATAACTTGTTCAATTGGGTGGTCTTTTGTCCACTTCAGAGTAGAGGGATACCGTTGGTTAAACGTATGCGAGTTAGATGGTTCTCGTAAGCTTGAAGAAGATTCATCCGATTACGTAGCAAGCGGGTTTTCAAATAAGTCTTCATCTAACGTGCATCGCTTTGGTTTTGGTTTTGCTCATCAACTGCTTTGGTAGAATGGGTGCAATAATTTGTAGTAGATGTAGATGATGTAGATAGAGTTGGTGCATTGGTTTCGACCGTTGTAGATGCATCTTACATTGGTGGTGGTGGATGAGTTTGAGCGTGTCTGTGGAAGATGGTTTGATGCATTTGTCAAGTTCCACCATAGTATTCATAGAACATTAACTCAAGAAATTCTCCATTCTTGTTCTTTAGGATTGTCAAACGGTTGATTGAGCTCTTTGAGGTATGAGTCCCGAATCGATGTGTCCGTAAGTCTGCTGGTTTAGTGCGGGTTCTAGAGCGAGTCTCTCGAAGCCATTTGTGAAATTTCATCAAAATTCACGCTCATCGCTCCATGATCCTCCTAGTTCTTCCGTTATACACCACGAATGCCTCGAGCTATCTCAATATCCAATGAAGATTCCAATATCACCTTTAGCTTTCGGTTTCCCTAGATCTTCTTTGTCGTTTGTCGGATAGCACAAAGCGCCAAACACGTGAAAGTAAGAGATATCAAGTTTTCTATTGTTCACTATTTCATATGGGTTTTATTGAATCTTGGATGGATTAAGGATCGGTTACGAGTGAAACAAGCAAAGGGCAACAAAGATCAACCCATAGAAATAACGGTGCACTAGAATAAATTAGCATTGTGCAGCAGCTTCCAAGAGTTCGATTTCTTCTTTCAACTAGCCCATTCTTGTGGAGTTCTAACAACCGATGTCGATGAGTGATTCCAACATCTTCAAAATAAGCTCTTAACTCCCGATTTGTGAATTTCGTGCCGTTGTATGCTGTTCTTACGACTCTTCCATCGAGCTTGAAGAAGTACTTGAATACGCTTGTAAAGGTGATGATGATGCACAGTGCTTCGTCTTTTGATCTCAAAACCTAACCCATGTATATCTTGAATAATCATCGGCGATGACAAGAATATAATTTTTCCCGTTAATGCTTTCAACTCTCATTGGGCCACATAAGTCCATGTGCAACATATGCAACCTTGCTTCCGAACTAGGTACGAATTTGGGTTTATATGATGCTCTTTTGCTTTTACCTTGTTTGCATGATGGACATAAGTGATCCTTGGTGTATTTGAACTTTGGAAGTCCATTGACGATGTTGTCTTTGACAAGTTTGTTTATGGTGTCGAAATTGAGATGGGATAACCGTCTGTGCCATAACCAGGACTTTGTTCCAGATGCTCGTGTCATAAGACATATTGGTGATGAAGAGGCCATTTGATTTATGTCGATAGCATACAATTTTGTATCACGATTCCCGTTAAGAGATCATGCCATCCAAGTTTCTAACGGCAAGCATTTTCCTAAAGAAACCTCTAAATCAGATCACGAATCGCCTGATCGAGAACAAATTGTGTCCCAACCCTTGGACATAGTAAACCCAAGTGATCAAATAATTTCCAAAGGTAGATCTCCATAACCCATGATAGTCGCTACATGATCATTTCCAAACGTCGGTTCCCATGAATTGCCGACTAAATTGATCGCAGCCTTGATTCAGTCATGTGCTTGGAGCAACTGAGTCGACGATCCAAAGACATATTTCGATAACGCTAATAATAAGAAGAAGATTTTGGAAGCTGTTTGATTTTGGTTCCTTTGGGTTAGAGGTAAAATTCGATCACTCATAGAAGTCATCTATTGGTAAGACAGTTCATCACTCATTCTACCATTACGGAGTATGAAGGTTCTACCGTTGGTTTCAAATGTCATCCCTAAAGTAAACATTATGCTCCCTATCGGTAGTGTAAAGCCTAAGTCTCGCGACTAGTCTTCCTATTCGCTTAGCATAAGTTCTTTTGGGAACATTCTTCTTAGCAGTGCTTAACAATCTCATTCTTAGAAACACAATCATCATGAACATTAGTTAAAGATTTCTTGCAAGTTAAACAAACAGATTCATGATTCATTAAACTTAGCAGATTTCATAGGTTCATTACATTCGGATGAAATGTCTTTCTTATTACAAAGCGGTAAATTCCTAGGGTGTTCTTCTACTTTCTTCTCTTTATTCAAGCGACTACTCTTAGAGGCAAGCGAGACTCTATTGTTCCTTGTATTGCTCTTAGGCTTTAGTCTCGCTGCTCCTAGAGGTGCTTCCTAGTCCCGTAGAAGGTAAGGCACACTCATTAGGATTCACATTTTATCTAGAGAAGTGGTTTCACTTTTCTAGTCTCTTTTGAGTGTTTTTCTAAACTTATGTTGTTTGTTCCATATGTTTTATATGTGGAGGCGCATTTATTAGTGGTACTCATCTTAAAAAGGCCGGAGCTAAAACTTTTGGTTTCTCAATAACCGCTTTTCCTTTATCAACATGTTGTTTAGGCAAGGTAGGTGGAGGACTGGTTTGGATAAATCATTTTTCTCATTGACTTTTGGAGGCATAGAAATGTACATTTTGGCTTTAAAACCGGTTTGGGAACATTTGCTTTCTCCGCCAATGGTTTTGTAATCTTAGTATCCACCGCTTTTCCTTTTTGACATTCCAAACCGAGCCTCAAAAAGATCATTTTCTCTTTCATGTCATTGTAGGCACGCCATACGACGCTTGTCATACTTGCATTCCTTAGTTTTTCGATCAAGTTGTTTAAAATATGAGACATTTTCTTTTCAAGTTTCTCAAGTGCTTTTTCATATTTTGAAACAATTTTGGAGGTCTCGACCGAGTCTTTCATGATCTTCAATGTAATATGTTTGTAAAATGATGGACATAATATCGAGTCGAACATCTTCAAGAGAGAGTCATTTAAATTTTCCAAAACTTTGATGTGTTCGACACAGTCATTAGCTTGCTTTACAGTGGATTTATGGTCCTTGACAAAGTCATTGTTTCTTTTCAAAAAGCTTGTTCAAATGAATTACCCTTGCACCGATGGCATTCGGTGAGGGCAATTTGAGTTTCAAAGTACTTTTTATTTTCATTATCAAAACTATTAAACCGTATGTTTGTTGTAATATTGGTTTTAGTTTTAACAATGTCTTGAAGATCCAGAATTCTAGTTTTCACATTTTCTAAAATACTTCTCGCATCACTTGTGTTAAAAGGATTGTTTGAAGACATTTGTTCAATGTTCGAAAGAGAATTTGAGACAACCACTGGTTTTGAAACAAATTTTGAAATAGGTGTTGACTCTTTGTTTGAAACACTTGGTGTGATGGAAAACTTTGACTTTTCTTTTTGATTAACAAAAGTTATTCCGTTAATTTTGTTCCATTTGTTATAATCAATAGGTTTGATTTCCGGATTCTTTTGTTTCATTTTTGATCTACTCTCCTCAGATAGTTCTAACGTTTCAAGAGAATCACGAACAATAATGGGTTCATGTAAAACATTTCCATTGTTTAACACATTATGAGATTTCTGAGCTTTCTTGAGGAACGAAGAAGGGTCGTTACCAAGTGCCATTCTATTATTAGTTTGAAAACGCGGATTTACTTGATTAGAAAGCATCTTGATTGTTTGAGCAGAATGACCCATTTTAAGAAGCAAATTTTCCAAAGTTTGATTTTCTCATTTTATCAAGAATTTCATCAAGAAAAGAATCTTCTCGCTTTGAAAAATCAAGAATCAATCGCTTCTTCTCTTTTTCAAGATTAGAAAACATTTCTTTTTGTTTAGAAAGTTGGTTATTTAAACTTAAATTTCCTTGTTTAAAGATTTAATTTTCAAGTTCAAATTCACATCAAGTGTGTTATACTTGATTTGCAATTCTTTTTCTTTAGAAACCAAATTTCGATAACCAATTTCTAATTTCGATTATTTGTTTTAATGAAATTCAAAGGCTTTTGCATTCTCCTTGTAACTCTCAAGCTCGGCGGTCAATTTAGCATTCAGCGGCCTTAACTTCGCGATTGACCGCTCTAAATTCTCGATTTCAATGCCACGCTTATTGATTAATGATTCAAAATAAGCACGTGTTTCCTCATCGGCCTCAGATTTTGTGCCACACGGTCTCCACTAGGATCCATATCCGAGTCTTAGAGTTAGTATTGCTACAACTCGGATTGTCCTGTATGTATCATAAGTAGGTGCCGATGTCATGTAACGTCGTTCATCAGTAAACACATCAAATATGACATTGTTATAGCATGGATAAGGATTGGTACCTGGATCTGCGTTGGCGTCATAGGCGGGAGGTGCGCCGTAATCAAGTGTCGACTTAGTCTCCTCGAATATTTGCCATGAAGATTAGGTTTGCATTGAGTTCCTCGAGGTCTTCCAAATCATCCATAATAGCCATGAAGTCATGTTCCCAAAGACTCAATTGAAGTCCAGATTGTTCCTTTGTACCAACATGATAGCTTTCAAGATACGCAAGATCCTTCTTTTTCGCTTAGTAGGACAATTCCTTGCCATGTAACCCAATCCTTGACAGCTATAACACTTAACTGATTACCCCGATTCACATTTCCATAATTCTCAACGATCGAGCCGCAACATTCCCATTACGACACCCACCGCTCTATTCCCAACATTCTCGACCCATCCGACACCCGATTCGAACCGCTGACACCCATCTAAAGTCCAAGAGATATCCTGGGTTCGCAATAACTCCAACCATTTGTCTTTGATTACCCATGTTCACACCCTACCGTGCAATTTGTTTTTATGCAGTGTTTGATGAAACTTTAGTCGTTGTTAGTTGGTGGAATAGCGACCTCAATGCTTTACACAAGAATGAAAATGCTTGTGACAAAGCTTCTTCTCGTTCCATTTCAAGATCGGTGATTCCTTGTTCCCCGTAATGTTGTTGTTCGGTGGATAGTTTTGTTGTTGTGGGATGTATTGTCATGCAAGTTGTTGTTAGTGGAAGATGATGAAGCTTGTTGCTTTGGTATTCACCGGAGTTTGAGTCTTTGCAATGAGTGCCAATGGATCATGATTCTTTGCTAATCTTTCTTGCCTCGACTTCATTCACTTCATTTTGGTTTTGTTTCGTAAAATCGCTGAGTTGATCAAAGTTCACTTGATGTAAGTCTTTTGTTTGGTTGACAATAGTGACATATCGTCCCCATTCTTCTCGGTAGATTGTTCAAGAACTTGATGTTGCTCATGATAGTTCGGGTGTCAACTTGTTTCCGATCGACCATTCATTAAAGTGCGTAACCTTCCATAGTAGGATTCAATGGATTCTCCGGAGTAGATGTAAACTTCTCCAAGCGATTAGCGCTTGTTCTCCGTATCTTGTTGACCAATTCGGGCCCATGACAAAGCTGCCTAACAAGTTCCCACATATCGAAAGCAGTTTCACAACCGCTCACTAAAGAAAGATGTCTCTTGGTAAACCCAGTTGGACAATATGAATTGCCATGTCATCTCGCTTCGACTTGTTTCGATCCTCTTCGTAGTATTCGATTCTTTGAAGACAAAGAAATGGTGGGACGGGAGGTGTTGCATCAGCATTTCTAGGGTCTTGGACTTGTTGAGGTATGAAGGGTCCATCCCGAATGGATTTGATCATCAATTTTCCATTAGGTTTTGTCTTGATGTAACAAAGCATTCGACTTATCCATTGAAGATAACCACCTTTTCCAACATAGGAGGATAGTTTTCAGCACCGCATGAATGTCTTGTTGAGTTGCCATTGATGAAGGTATGATATGATAAAGTTGATGCGGGATCGATTCAACGATAAAGGAGTTGTGTTGGATGAAGATTAAGCTCGGTTGTTGTAGTAAAATTTGGTCTAAAACTTAAAACCTCAATAACTTCTTTTCGAGCATTTTAGGACTTGAAGGTTTCATTCGCGGTCTATTCTCCTCGTTCTCATGGTCGCTTTGATGGGTAGATCAATAAAACGGAGTTACGGTTCAAAAGTTATAGCCGCTTGAAGTTTTGCTCAAAATCTTACTCGTAAACAAGTTCTTATGCGAGAAATGAATGCTTATGCGAGGATTGCTTATGCGAGGAGTCCTTATGCGTAAAGAGCTTAAGCGTGGGATTCTTATGCGAAACCTAAGGTTAAACGCAAGTCTTATGCGAAACTTTAAGCGTAGAAGTAAAGTACCACGCGTAAGAGTTAACTTATGCGTAGAGTGTTTACTCGTAAGCTTTTCGCTTATGCGTGAGAGTTGGTTTAAAACCAAAATCCTTTACACCGTCACAAACAGAAAAGATATCCGAAAGTCGGTGTTCCACACTTATCCAAGTGTGGAAGCATCGAGTCACCGTTTGCACGAAGATTCTTCACCAAAAAGTTATGCGAGAGAACTAGGGTTTTGACTTTCTTACGCCGTAAAAATAGGGTTTTGACTTATGTTGAAACAAATGCACCTTGATAGATCTTGAGCTCGTGGATCGTTATATATGCCTATGTAATCACAAGCACAATAAAAGATAATCTCTACTACTTATATTTATCGGGAATATAAACACAAGTAACAAATAACTAAGAACTCGTGATCCTCTATGGATCTTTATATTAACTAAAACCGAGTTTTTCAATCGGTACCTAACTCATTCTAATGTGTTCCTTTTATAGACAAGGAACCCTAAACAATATCGCTAAACCGTTTCCCAAGAAACGATAATCATAAAACTAAATAAGATATACACAATCACTTCCTAATAAAGCTCATGTATATCCACACTAAATAAACTAAACACGGAATAAACACTTCCATAAATGACTAATAACTATTATACTTCAGCAGATTATGTCTTCTAAGAATCCACTCTTCTTCAAGAGAAACACTTCAAAGAAGAATGTCAAGATAATCCAAACTTCACATAATTCCCAACAATCCTCCCCTAAACCGAATTTGACTTGGTTAAGTTCCAGCTTGATAGATCTTTAACAAAACAGCCCAGAGGATTGTGCACGAACAACATCAAAGAAAGAATCCAAATAAGAACATCTCTATGATGACAAACGCCAAATCTCCGGATCTTTGCAAGAACAAATGACAATAGGTACATCAAAACAAATTAGTTTCATACTATTCTCATCACATCGGTGTGTAAACTCCGTGAGAGGTGAATCATTGAAAATAATGGATTTGATGTCTTTACCAATAGCCATCACTATTGGAGTAGCCATATGTTTAAGTTCGTAAACTATGGTACATCGATAACCATCCGATTTATTGGCAAACCAAAGAACCATATAAACGGATTTGAAATGTCTTTACCTTTAGCCGCTTGCTCAGACTAGTCAATTTTAGAATTGGTGAATTGATAACCAAATATGGAAGACCACCGCTTTTACCAAAACCATATACATGTGGGCTAGTCAATTCTTGATTCCAAAAGGAATAAGCCATGGTGAATTGATGACCATACAACACTCAAGAATTAAGCATGGGTGGTTGCATACCCTATGATTTTAGCAAACCATTATGTACTATCAATGATTTGATGTGTCTTTACCAAAGTCAGCACCTTTGGACTAGCTAACTCTTTGACATACACAAAGTATATCCGTGAGTCAAGAGCCAACAAAAGTATACAACAAACCCAGAGAAAAGTTAGATAAACCCAAAACACTTTTTTTTTTTTTTTTTTTTTTAACTAAGAAATAAAGAAACCAAGATTACAAAATAGTACAATCAAAATGAACCTTTATGTGATGTGGTTGATTTTTAATCAAACCAACACATTGAGAAGCATGAAGCTCATCATTGCCAACTGAATTAGGAGGCACTTCCAACTTCGTCTCAAAGAACTGCTCCATAAAAGTAACCGATAAAGGATAGAGCTTATCCGATAGCATACACAAAATCATACCACATGTGGTGCCAACCACATGAACACAAGGCGAGGATAAAATCTCCAACTCTCAATCTCCCACTTATGTGAATTCTTCCAAATAGAATACCCTTTACCATTTGGAGAATGAGAATCAAACAAGACCAAGATCACCCAACAAATATAAACCGAAACCGTTGTCGGATGAAAATTATAATATCGAATGACATGTTCATACAACATCTTCAAATCATGTCTATTCACCAAATGAATAATGTCCTTCAAGAAGTTGAACTCAATAGCAAGATCATCCAATGATAAATAGTGTTAAGCTTCCCACTTTCCAATTAACCAATACCACATGAGTTCCTTCAGAAAAACTTCAACAGTCCAACTTCAATAAAGGTAGATTCATCACCTTGAGATCTAAATAAGGAGTATTTGAAGAATGTTTCTAGCCAGTCCGATAACTCCTTAAGGAAGTAAATTTCCTTTAACCAAACTTTTCGCCTCTTACCAACAATTGTATCGATTCCCTTTTAGAGCATCATCCCGACCCAACGAGTTACCCAAATCCACACTTTGCAACGCCTCAAGAAACCAAAGAAGATTTCAGTAAACAACCACATCGTAAGAAGGAGTAACTTTAGAAGTTGTGTCAAGTATCAACTCGAGAGATCACCTGAGGCAAAACATCATCAAAATTATCCACTATCTCAACTGCTTTTATGTCTCTTAGCTTTAGGAACATCGACAAGTGAAGCAATTCTTTCCAATTGAGAAGAAGAAGTAGAACCGAGGAAGAGAACTTCATAATCACATTATACCGTTTAATCAAAGCATCATCGACAAAGCACCGATTTGCTTCATTGACATACCGTAATTATAAATAGCGTAATTCTTCACAACTCGCCTCATATGATTCCTCTTCCGAACAACACCATTGGTTTTTCTTTGGCTTTATGTCTTTGAGCAATAAGAGCTCTCCTCTTGCAGTACCGCTTCTTGCTTCCTTAGATTACCAAGAGCCACCATTTGATCCGCAAAATTCTCATTATCAAAAGATGCTCCTAATATAAGTTTTGCAAGATTTGGATCGATGCACCTTGAGTAGTATAAGCATCCCATTGATCATCGGTGATCTTAGGAAGTAATGCATCAAGCTCTAATTTTCTTTCAGAGACAAATTAGAATCGGATCGATCTTGAAGAAATTTAGCAACTACACGACTTTTCTGCGATATTTTCATAATCGAGAAAATGACCTAGCTTGAGCTTGATTTTCTTCAAGAAGCTACTGCACTCGAACCAATCATATCATCAATCATGCCTTCCTTTCCTTTGTCAAGATTTCTCAAGAGAACCAATTTGAGCTTGGAAGGAACAATCAAACCAACATCAAGAAACATGTTGAGACAATTCCTCAAGGTGTAGAGAAAACTTGTAAGAAGAATTCAACTTATACATTCTCCCCCTATAAAAACTTCATCATCATCTCATCAAGGTGAAACATTTGGTTTTCTTGTAAAGATGAGGTTTGACCATGATCGAAACAACCTCCTCAACTAGAACATCGCAGATGCATCAACAACGTGTGGCTCCTTAGAAGTTTCAAGAGATACCTTATTCAAATATTGTCTTCTTCTTTTCTAGCAAATATAATAGGCACCTTGTTCTTTGAAGATTCAAAGAATAGGAGAAGAAATATCGATGTAAGAGTCGTGATCACCAAGATTCCCAAAGGATGCATGTCAATCTCTTTGCTCCTCTTCGTAAGAAACTAAACTTATTTGTTTACCCTCCGACCCATTAATTCCTCCAAGTTCTCAACTTTAGTCTCCAACTCCACAATCTTATTACCAAGAGTAGACTTGGTCTCGCAAGTTCCTTCTTAAGATCCGCCACCACCGCATACTTTTTCACTAAATCATATATCGAGGTAAGTGTAATAGATTCCTCACTCCACCAACCGATTCCTCTCAGGTAATGGAGGTTCAATGAACCTTCAGACTAGGTGAGTGCAATCTATCAAGATTAACCTGAACCTCATCAAGAAAAACTTGTGTAGGAGATGAACTAGGACAAGGTCTAGGTGAAGGTAAGGATGCCTCAAGAGTAGCGAAGGACCTCATCAATATCACAGAGAGATTAACATCAAGAGCGTAGGACTCCTATAAGGAGAGAACATCTTACTCCCAACCCCAAAGACCTCACCTAAACGAAGGCCACGAGCCAAAAATCCACCACTTCCAAAAAGATAGAGGTGGTTCTTGGTCTTTCGCATCGTGTTTTGGTGCATCATCACATATCGTATAAGGGAAGAACTTAAGGAGGGTAGATGGATTGCATTTGGTTGAAATACATAGATGAAGCACAAAGGACACATTGTTTTCTCCATCATCATATGTGGTCATTGTCATCATCAACGTTTGCATCAATCCATCCTCTCCATTTTGATCCTTAGCATCTTCGCTACATCTTGGTCATGTATCTCCGACCATCAAGATAGAATGAATGGGTGGTTATGTAAGACTTCACAAATGCATATCCAGATTTAGTGTGAAAGATGTGACGATCATGCATATCCAACAACCGTTAGATGTTGGAACGGATGATATGTAATAGATTAGGATTAGTAGATCATGTAGATGCATTTGATGTTGATAGTACTCATCTGAAGTCAGAACTGTTTCTTGAATGAATGAATGATCAATTTGCTTCAAGATTTCTTTTGAATGAATCATATAACTTCAAGACATCATCTTCGTGAGGAAACAAATGACTCACTTCAAGATTTTGAATTCAAGAGAAACAAGCTTTAGCCTTACTTGACCATATCCCAACCGAACAGTAACAACCATAGAAACAAACACAAACCAACAAGAAGAAACACACTAATATTACATTAGCTTGGTTAGAGTTAGATAAAATCAAACAGATATACAAAATTACATAGCAAATGCAAAGTTATACACAATCCTCCCCGAGGCATATGCCTCCTCGAAGTTTATGCTCCCTTAAACTTTGCGCTATGGTTAATACCGATATGGACCACAAGGTGTTGAAACCTTGGTCCATAAAAGCCTTTGTTAACAATCGCCACATTATCATCAAGATGAATTTTGACCACTTTATCAAATTTTATCATATGCATCTCTTATAAAGTGGTTTCGATTTCAATATGTTTTGTTCGACCGTGAAAATTGGATTTTAACAATGCGATGGTACTTTGATTATCAATAAAAATTGTTGTGTTCATGAAATTGTACCCATAATCCAACAACCGATTTTGAATCCAAAGAACCTATCCACAAGAATTTGCAAAGAACAACATACTCGCTCAAGAGATGAGGTAGCCACGATAGTTTGTTTCTTGCATTGCCAAGAAATCAATCTCTTTCCAAGGAATTGGCAACCTCCAGGTTGTGGACCTCCTATCCAGATTAGCACCAAGATAGTCACTATCACTATAAGCTTCCAACTTAAAAGGAGACTCTTTGGGTACCAAAGACCTAGAAGAGGTTGGCCTTTGAGGTACTTAAAGATCTTCTTAACAAAGATTGAGATGTGAAGTCGGTGGAGTAACTTGATGTCGTGAACAAACACTCAGAAAAGTAATATCGTGCCTTGAAGTCGTTAAATACATCAAAGACCCAATCATAGACCTGCATAAATGAACATTCACGTGTGGATCTCGCTTCATTGTTGGTCTTTGTTTTTGAGCTTCATAAGGTGTAGTGGCGATCCTTACACCTCCATACCAAACTTTTTCAAGATGTCCTCACATATTTGTCCCGACCGATAAAGATACCATCGTGTTTCACGAACTTGAAGACCCAAAAGAAAGTCATCTCCCATGGCACTCATCCGAAACTCTCCTTCATAAGCTCCTCAAACTCCCCGCACCAAGCTTCCTTTGTGGATCCAAAATAATGTCATCCACATACACTTGCACAAGAATAATGTCATGGAATTCTTCTTAAGGAAAAGAGTCTTATCAATGGCACCTCTTCTATAACCATGCTTCGTAAGAAATGTAGAGAGCCTAGCATACAGTGCTCGGGTGCTGATGTAGGCCATGAGAGCTTTGACTACCTTATAAACATGATTGGGATGATCTGGATCTTCAAATCCTTTAGGTTGAGTGACATACACCTCCTCTTCAATCTCACCATACAAGAAGGCTCCTTTAACATACATTTGATAGACCATAAACCCATATAGGATGCATAAGCTAGGAAAATCCAGATTGCCTCAACTCTTGCCACTGGTGCAAACACTTCATCATAATCGATCCTCCTCTTGTCTATACCCCTGCAACTAATCCGCTTTGTTTTTAATGACAACACCTCGAGCATCTCTTATTCTTCGTAATCCATTTAGTCCCAATAGCATACTTACCGTCGTAGTGGTACCAATATCCAAACCTGCTGATTTTGAAACTGTTGCATCTCATCCTCGCATTGCTTCAAGCCAACTTGAGTCTTCAAGAGCCCGAGTAACACCGGTTGGTTCCACTTGAGAGAAAACAAGCAAACAAACAATGTTCATAGTCTGTGTGATTGTCTCTCTGGCGATTTGAGACATATGAGATAAAAGCCACCGACCATATTTAGAACGCGCCACGGACTCTTGTTCTAACGGTGCATGAGGATCACCAATAATATTAGGCGTGGATGAACATTGTTGATCCTTGTAGTAGTAGTGGTGTTGACATCAATGGAGGAATCAAGATTAGTCATGAGGTTCAAAGTCGATATCATAGGAAGGTGTGTTGAAGATTCCCGCTTAGGTTGATGATGACCAAGATCGGAAGGTTTTGGAAACTCGGTATAAGTTTCTCCAAGATCTGTTGACACTCTAGTAGAAATAGGAGTAGAGTCAACATGTCTTTCACCGAATTAGAGAGGTGAGAGAAAGCAGAACCACTTTCGCAGAATTGACGTTTCCACCGATTGCTTCACTTGTACTATTTTCAACATTCCTCTCAAAGATCTAAATTGGTTGCATACTCTTGTTTCTTGGCTCGCCAAATCCTCAAGATAGTAGAATTCATCTTCACCCACATCAAGATAATCTTTAGAAGTGTCACCTACAAAATTGTTGGGGAGAAGGAAGGCACTACAATGGGTTGTTCATCATCTTCGCACCACCGCCGTAATGAGCATCCAAAGTTGTCAGACCGGAAGTTAGAGATGCTTGAGAATCAGCATTTTGGTTAGCCATATGTCTAGAATAACCCAAGTAATCAGTCAAGTAATCAAGGTCAAATGACCAAACATGACCGTCAATCTTGAACATTAGGCTTGTCTTCTAGATACCTCAGATTCAATGTCTCCTCAATCTTCTTAGCGATACATTGTAAACCCCGACGCCTTACTATGAGCGAATATCCCACAATGTAACCATCATCGCCTTTTCATCAAATTTGCCCAATGATCACTTGTATTCAAAATTGTCACTTGACACCAAACGGTTTAAGGTTATGAATAATGTGAACTTTCCCAAAAAGAAGTTCATATGGTGTTTTGAGGTGAGGTCTAGTAATGGACACTCTATTTAGTACATAACAAGTCGCACTAATGACTTGATTCAAAACATGGTTGGAAGTTTAGAGTCCGCTAGCATTGATCTTGCACTCTATTAAGGTCCTATTTTTCTTTCGCCACCCCATTTTGTTGAGGGGTTCTTGGAGTGCTATAGTCCCTTTTATGCCTTTTGACCTCTGTAGTTCTATTAGTATAGCATTCTTGAACTCTATCCCATTATCACACCTAATACCTTTCACCTTTTTGTTCAACTGATTTTCAATAAGGGTAACAAAGTCTGTCAACACGCCAGATGTTTCATCTTTGGTCCTTAGAAAGAATACCCAACAAAATTTGCTATATCCATCAGTGATCACCAGACAAAAATATTTATGATCAATGCTTCTCACTTGAGTTGGACCAAACAGATCCATATGAAGCGGTCAAGAGGTTCGTAAATAATGCTACTGCATGTAACAGAACACCTTTGTATGAGGCTCAGGTCGCTTTCCTTTGTTGCATGCAACATGCTTATGATCATTGGTAAAACTTTGAAGGAAGACCTTGAACAAGGCCCGCTTTAGAGAGTGGTTTATGGTCTTGAAGTTGACATGGGCCATCCTTACAGGCCATTTGGTGGACTCATCCACGGATGCTTCACCACCAAACATGTTAAGTCACCGGTTTGACATTAGTTAAGTTGAATGTATAAAGATTGTGACTACGAGGAACTTTCAGCAGAATTGAAGTTTCTTCCGGGAGTTTGAAGTCTTTAGATAGCACAAGACATTCATCCTCCATGAAGAGTACTTTGTTCTTGGTGTCACGATTGTGAGACGAAAACAAATTGAAGTGTTGAAGTTCCTTGACATAATATACATTCTCAAAGTCCAAATTGAGGTGTTTTGATGGTCCCTTTCCCAAGAATTTTGCCATCACTTCCTCCAAAGGTTACATTGCCTCCTCCTCAATAGGGACAAAGTTATGCATCATATCCTCTGCTTCCGACATACTTCTAGAACAACCATCGCCAACAATTCCAACATCTTTATGCTTAAGGGATGATCCTACAACAACAACAAAATATACAGATAATTAGTACACTATGGAGGCTCAAGTCATTGTCGACTTGAACCCGCCTAATGGATCATATGAGTTGTGCCATGTAGAAGTATAAGATCCACTATTGTTCTTGGGTTTCCATTGAAACTTAGGTCCTTGCTTATTCCAAGAACAACTCACGAGGTCTTGACAATGAAGATCCCAGTACATTTTCCCATCACCATAGGGTTAACATATCTAGGCCAATAACCATTTTTAAAATATTCACCGATTGGTTTAACATATGGTTTTACAACCGGTTTCCTCCAAGAAAAGGAGTATTGGTATAAGTTGCTTGTGGAACATAAGGTGGTATATCATTAACATTGGTCCACTTTGGTCTAGATTTCTAGAATCACCACACCTATTCATTCTTTGCTCATGATAATCACAATCCTTAATTAAATGAAATTTACTTCCACACACAAAACATTTCTTCCGATTAGAAGATTTATTCAAACCAAAAGATGTATTATTACAAGCGTAGTATTCAAACCAAAACCATGAAAAGAATTGTTTTAACAAGATTATTATGCAAAGAATTAAATGCAAGTCTTGTGAGGCAACTGCCTTGAAGTGGATTCCTTGGCAAAGAACTCGACATGCTTATTGGTAGGCTTGGGTGCAAGGTGAAAACTTGGGAAGGTCGACTTGTCATTTGAATCACACTCTGAGACCCTTGCTTGGAGGACTTGTCATCATTAACACAAGAGACAAAGTCATTAGAAGAAGTATCGTGGTCTGCAAGTCCCTTGACTTTCTGCCATACAGATGGTGTGATCCATCAAAGTCATTAGGAATGGAAAGGTCAATGGGCATGTGCTCACCTCTAATAGGTCCACGAACAGCATGTAGGTCACCTTCTTTCACAAAATTAGCTAGGCCTCATTGATGTAGATTTACGTGTGTCATCCCTAGCATCTAAGCCCACATATTTTTAAAACCTAAAGCCACTCAGAGAATTCAAGCTTGACTACTATAAATAAAACCAGCTAACTTATTTCCATTCATTATCCATTCTTTATGCCTAGCAATTTCCTCATTAAGTTTCTCCTTAAGCTCTAGATTTTCTGTCTCAACATCTGCTCTTAACTTCTCAGACCATTTTAGCTCATTTTTAGCACATTCGAGATCCCTTTCTAAAACACCTATTTTCTCATCATACGCTATTTGATTCTTCTGAAACCAAACCTTTTGTCTTTCTAGTGTTTTTAAAGCCTGTTTATAAGCTTCTACTTCCACATAGCATTTATTATATTTAGGTTCCAAAATATCATAAGCTTCTTTGAGTGTATTATAACGCTCACTACAACCAAACAAACAGTTTTGTACCTGAGAGATGCCCATCAAGGCAATCTGATCATGCCTATCTTCCAAGTACGACTTGCAATCAAACCAACATTATCATTACCAGACCATCATTATCATCCGCTCATGTCGCCCAAATCCACATTGCTATCAAGAGTGACCAAAGCGCCTAATCCCTTTGAAGTTCCCGCCTCTTCGACATCGCGATAAGAAGAGTATCTTGTCTCATCACCGCCTTTCTTGTCTTTGCATTCTCTAGAGAAGTGACCCATCTGCTGACATGTGAAGCATTTAACCTTCCTCTTGTCAAACCTTGCTAGATCTCGTCCTTTGAATCCAAACCTTCCGCCACTTTTACCAAAGTTCTTGATATCCATGGAAAGCATGGCCACCTGCCACCTCAGCTTCATCTCTTCCATCTCAATCGGGTCCACCTGATCAAAATCCTCATAAGCCAGATCCTGCTGAGGATCATAATCAGCAAAGAAGGATCCAAGAACATCTTCCATAATGTTACTCGATTTAGAGTGAGAACTTGATGAAGGAGCAGCATAAGATGATGATGAATATGGGCTTGGACCATAACTCGTCTTTGGAGTAGAGGCTCCAACGAATGCTGTGTGACTTGCAGAAGAAGATGATCTAAAAGGGCTTCTTACATCATGTTCAAGAGCTTTAAGTTTATGGTACAGCTCATCAAAGGTAATCATGTCCAAACCACCTTTAGCTTTTAAAGCAATGCTTACGTAGCCGTGGATGGAGGTAAAGACCTCGAAACTTAGAATTACAATCATCATTATCCGGCTTTGCTCAGAGTTGATTCAACCGACTTAAAATCTTGTGAAACTTGTCATAGCCCTTGTGTATTCCTTCCTCTTCGTAGATTTGAAAGTCCTGGAACTGTTGTCTCAAAGATGGACTTCTTCGCCTCCTAGACTCCTCATTCCCACCGAACTTTGCCTTAATTGCTAACCATATATCCTTAGCATCTTGCATGAAGTGAAAATCACTCAAGTGATCCTCAGAATAGCTTGTAGAAGAATGGTTCGACCTTGGTTTCTCTCTCGAACCGCCAAGAACTCTTCAAATAGATTTGGGGAACATTCATCATCTTACCCGTAGCATCCGTGGTAGTTCTCTTCAAACTGCTTCCTTCAAGACTATCTCCCATAGATTCCAATCAATGTTGGACATCCAGCTCGCATCTTCATCGCCCAAAGATCATATTCCTCCCTTTAAGGTAAGGAAACTTAGCATTGCTATTAGAGAGACTTAGTTGTTGCAGATGGGTGGAGTTTTGGTTGTTGGTGATTTCAAGATCAACATCCGAACCGTGCATGATGATTTTGTTATGGTTGTATGGGTGTTCAAAAACTTGTCCTTAGTATCGTAGAGACTCTCACGAGGCTCGATACCACTTGTTGAAACAAATGCACCTTGATAGATCTTGAGCTCGTGGATCGTTATATATGCCTATGTAATCACAAGCACAATAAAAGATAATCTCTACTACTTATATTTATCGAATATAAACACAAGTAACAAATAACTAAGAACTCGTGATCCTCTATGGATCTTTATATTAACTAAAACTGAGTTTTTAATCGGCACCTAACTCATTCTAATGTGTTCCTTTATAGACAAGGAACCTTAAACAATATCGCTAAACCGCTTCCCAAGAAACGATAATCATAAAACTAAATAAGATATACACAATCACTTCCTAATAAAGCTCATGTATATCCACACTAAATAAACTAAACACGGAATAAACACTTCCGCAGTAAAAGACTAATAACTATTATACTTCAACAGATTATGTCTTCTCAGAATCCACTCTTCTTCAAGAGAAACACTTCAAGAAAGAATGTCAAGATAATCCAAACTTCACATAATTCCCAACAACTTACGCGTAAGAAATTTCGAGTGATTCAAACGATTTCTGATGCACAAACAGCCTTGAAAACACTCAAATAACACAAAAGTTTTGACCTTAATCACCCAAAGTGCCTTGAAAGCTTATGCGTAGAAATGAACTACGAACCAAAAACGAGTTTAAAACTGAACCAAAACACGTAAAGCTTCGAACTTTTTGCAAAAAACAGAAACTTTAACACTATATAAACCTTAGACTATAAGAATCTTGAAGATTTAAGTGCAAAAATTAATGTTTTATGTGTGACAACTTTGAGAATGAAGACTACGCGTACACTACAAAAAAAAATTCAACCAAAACACTCCTAAACCATTGTTAGGCGATTGATACCAATTGTAGGACCTTAAATCTATCAACCTTATCACAAACCCAACACGTTATGCGTAGAACACGAACAACACAAACACAAACATATGCGTAAGTAAAGAAGGAAAGATTAAGATGATGGTGACTTGATGTTAAAACCGTGTATATGTGTAGAGAAAGATGAAAACAATATGTTGTATATTCCAAAGAAAACACACACACACACACACACACTCAAGCACACCCCTCAAATGAGACTTTGAGGGGTTTATATAGTAGAAGTGACTTGATGCCCTAAAAGGCTTTCTATGGGCTTTCGTGGGCTTGGACATGGGTTGGATTGGATATAAGGCAAGCTTAACTAAACTAATACCCATTTAGCTTAGTCCAATCCACGAGCCCGTTGACTATACTAGCACGATATCTAACACACATTACAAAGTTCCTAAACGTGAATGACCATCACTTCTAATAAAACTATTAAGGCTAACACCAAGTGTAGGGATATTTGATAAGGATTTAAAAGGTACCTTTTTGAGGGTCATTTAATCCCTTAATTGATCACTTTGTATCCATTACTACTTAATTTCGCCTTTTCACTTTTAGGTCTCTTGAAAGCAAATTGTTGGAATGACACTTATTCGGACGAAAAGGCGCGAATATACTGAAGAAAATGGCCAAAGTCAAGAATCAAGACACTCAAGTCACCGAATTGAAAGGGACAAACAGTTCTATTTATGACGCCTTCGAACAATTTTTGTGATGACTCAAGAGCTAAATTGCTTATTTACAAGTGACGGCATCCGGTTTTAAAAGAGTAGGCGTCAGCTCAAACGGCCTAGATTTAATCTAGACGACGCCGAGATCAAGGAGAGCGTACACGGGCATAAAGTGACGTCGTCACAATGATAACGTGGCCAAGACAAAAACCTAATGACGGCGACCCGACGGTGTCACAATTAAATAGTGATGCCGTCGCAGTTTGTAACACTATATATAGAATCCGTTTTTAGGGAGGTAGTTTTGTGGAGTAAAAACCTAAACCAAACGAAGGCGATCTTGTACAGTATTTTAGGGTTCCATACCCTATGTTACATCAAGATAGGTGTTTTACTTCATTAATTCAATTATGTCTTCAATTGATTGTGTGTATGCTTGCATGTTCTCCATGTCCGGCTAATTTACTTGTGTGTTTGCTTAGGTAATATGAAACCTAGTTATTGAATATTGATTGGTTTTCTCTTATCTTAATTGTGATTGACCTAGTATTGCGATAGGTCATTCGTTGTGCTATTAATGCTTGATTAATCTTTGTTGAACCTTAGCATATAGTTACTATTGGAATTGTAGGCTAAACATCTAAAGAATACCTTAGTGTTAAGTTTATGAATCCTAGAGATTTCGTAGTCATTAACCTTTGGTAGCTTCAAAGAGTTAGGATAAACGATACCCTACGACCTTAGAAACAAAACGCGTTAAGAATAAGGACGTGACTATTCAACCATCAATAGGAGATAACTAGGGAGTAATAAAACCTAAGTAAACACATTTTTAATCATCATACGAGCACACAACAATAGACATAGACTACCCTAGCTTAGTTAATTAGATAATTAGATAAGTAGAGTAATTGGTAGAAATACCAACCCCAAATCCAAACCCCGAGATTCGTACCTTTCCATTTCCTAAAAATATAAAAAGATAAAAATAATCTTCACAACCCCAACCTTAGCGTAGTAACTTCTTACTAGCATTCCTATTCCCCAGAGAACGATATCAATACCCGTGGCTTACCCTAATACTACACTACAACGATTAGGTTCACTACCTAGGGTGTTGAAAACTTGCTCGATTTAAAAGGAATTTCCTTTGAACCCGGATGCGATGTGTAAGCGCATCACCAAACCATTGTCAAGAAGTTCATCACCAACTACTCATTCACCACCACATGATTCTATAGTAGCACCTCCATCATCTCCAACAAGTACATCACCACCATCACCTATCAAGTCTCCACCTAAGATCACCCTATCGGAACTTCTTCAAACTCCGAAAATAACCCCACTACTCGTGTCTAGTCCACAAACTTCCAACCCAAAAGAACTAGTCTTTTTAACACCACTAACATCTCCAAACACACTTTACAAAGATCTTGCAACTTCACCACCTTTAGCTCCCATTATCTTACAACAACATCTAGGTTCATATATTCCACCACTTACCAACATAATGGACTTTGATCCATTTTTTCTAACTTTTCCACCACATATTCCGCCTTCTACAAATCATACTAACCCGGAAACCATCCACACACAATACCCACATCATTTACATTGTGAAAATTGCCAAATCCACTAGGGAACTTGCAATGGAAATTAGGGACGAGATGCGATTCATACTTAACCACATCCTTGATCGCATCAACATCATCACTCACCAAAACTTCCATCATTAACCTTATGCAAGCATGGAAGGAATGATATTACTATTTTCTCTATGTTTTTTTTTTTCTTTTGAGTCATTTTAAAGAACAAACCTTGTTCTTATTTTTACATATTTGTATGTGGCCTATATACCAATACACTTTGTCTTTTATTACAAGGCTTTGTTTACATACCTTGGCTCTCCATCGTGTTCTCGTCAATCACAAGATTATATTGCATGTTACTACTAACTTTTCTTTGTGGGTATTATATTTTCTCACTTGACGCCTGTTCTAGGGGAGCTACCGTCAAGGGGAGTTAGTGATTCGTGGATTATACTCTTTTTCCACACTTTATTTCTTCGTTAGGTTCACTTTTTGTTTCGACAAAAAGGGGGAGAAGAAGTAAAACTTCATATGCTTCAAAACATACATCTAATATTAAGTTTTACTCATCTTAACATTATATTTTGTCATCAACAAAAAGGGGGAGATTGTTAATACAAATAAATCGTAAAAACGTTTATTCATATTTAGCGATCTCTTTGTGTTTTGTTGATAACAAATATAAAGTTATTATAAGTAAAATTATAAGGATACATCGTAAAGCATTTACATATATAATCATTTAACATTAATTGTTGTAATAATTCATTTATTGTAATAGTTTATTAGGATGGGTAAAAACCATAACCCATGACCCATACCCATGGAGCATATCCATAACCCATGGAACTAACCCATGACCCATTGACTAGATGCATTGCATCTTCTAGATACATTGTATCTATTTGGATACCCATGGTCTAAATTCTATGACCCATGAACCATGATCCATGACCCATAACCCATTTAGGGGGGGCGTCCTACGGATCCCCCAGTTTACACTGGACGGATCCCTCATGTAAGGGATCTGTGGGTTCCGGGCAACAGTAATGATTTTTTGCCTATAAATAGTGAGCCATTTCTTTATTGTAACTCACCCCTCTTCTTACAAACTCTCTCATATATTCTTTCATTCTTCTAATCTCAGATCTCTTGATCATTCTAGTAGATCTTCTTTCTTTTGTTGTGATTCTCATATAGGTCCTTCTCAAAGGCGAGATCACAAGTTACTACAAGTCATCCAAGCAAAGGGTCCTTGATTGATTTGTTCCTCCACAAGATTTCTGTAGCAAGATCTTGTATTTAATATTTCACATAGTTGTTGTGTTATAGTTGTGTTGGTTTGGTCCTCTGTGTTAAGGACTCGATATTTAGCTTTGTACCGGAAAAAGTGTAAGCGACGTTGTGAAGGCTTCTCCGCCAAGTTGAAGGAGTTTGTTGACATAGTGGTTGAACTTTCGAGTAGGTGACTCGGGGAGTGGAGTAGGGCAAGGAAGGTGTCCTTGTAGTCGAACCACTATAAATCGGTTGTGTCATTTCTATCCTTTACTTTACTTGCTTTCTTTACTTACATTACTTATTGATCTATACTTTCTATCCATCCATAAGATTTCACATAACATCAAATCTAAAGTTTTTGAAACTAACGTAAAATCGACAAAACTATTCAAACCCCCTTCTAGTTTTACACAAACTAAATCATACTCTGCAACATATTTGGATCATAAACATCAAGCAATCCACTTAAATTTGCAACAAAAACAAAAATAGTCCATAGAAGATGATAAGTATTTAAAAGGTACACTTTTGAGGGGTCATTTAAGCCCTTAATTGATCACTTTTGTATTCGTTACTACTTAATTTTGTTCCTTTTCACTTTTTAGGTCTCTTGAAGGCAAATTACTGGAATGACACTTATTCGGACGAAAAGGCGCGAATATACAAAGAAATGGACAAATTCAAGAATCGAGACACTCAAGTCTTTGGAATTGAAGGGAAGGCATCACGGCTTAATTGCGACACGCTATGACACACCTTGAGACGACTCAGAGATCAAATTGCTATTTTCCATGTGACGGCATCAGGTTTAAAAGAGTAGGGCGTCGCAACTCAGACGACCTAGATTTGGATCCCGACGGCGTTAGAGGTTGAAGCCGACGGCGTCACGAGCATAAGGTGACGCCATCACAGAGTTGATGTAGCCAAGACGAAACCCTAATGGCGGCGACCCGATGGCGTCACAATTAACGAGTGACGCTGTCGCATATTGTAACTCTATATATAGAATTTGAATTTTCAGTATTTTAGAGAGGTAGTTTTGTGGAGTTAAACCTAAATCGAACCTAGGCTGTCTTGGGCAGTATCTTAGGGTTCCATACCCTATTTTACAACAATATAAGTGATTTACTTCATTAATTCAATTATGTCTTCAATTGTTTGTGTGTATGCTTGCATGTTTTCCATGTCTGGCTAATTTACTTGTGTGTTTGCTTAGATCTATGAAACCTAGGTATTGAATATTGATTGGTTGTCTCTTATCTTAATTGTGATTGACCTAGTATTGCGATATGTCATCCGTTGTGTTTTTAATGTTTGATTAATCTTTGTTGAACCTTAGCTTATAGTTACTAGTGGAATTGTAGGCTAGATATCCAAAGATAACCTTAGTGTTAAGTTTATGAATCCTAGAGATTTCGTAGTCATTAACCTTAGGTAGCTTCAAAGAGTTAGGGATAAACGCATACCCTACGACCTTAGAAAACACAATGCGTTAAAAATAAGGACGTGACAATTCAACCATCAATAGGAGATAACTAGGGAGTAATAGCATCTAAGTAAACACATCTTAAATCATCATAAGAGCACACAACAATAGACATAGACTACACTCACCTTAGTTTAGATAATTAGATAATTAGAGTAATCGGTAGAAATACCAACCCCCCAAATCCAATACCCCGATATTCGTACCTTTCCATTTTCTAAAAAACATAAAAAAGATAAAAATTAATCTTTCTCAGCCCCAACCTTAGCGTAGTAATTTCTCACTAGCATTCCTATTCCCCTAAAGAAAGATATCCATTCCCAAGGCTTACCATAATACTACACTACAACGATTAGGTTCACTGCCTAGGGTATTGAAAAACTTGCTAGACGAAAAGGAAGTTCCTTTGACCCCGAACGCGTGTTGTACGCGTATCAAGTTTTTGGCTCCGCTGCCGGGGAATAGATAGCTAGTTAGATTTCCACCTCGTTTTGGTTTTTCAATTCATGTATTTCATACCTTTGAATATTGAATTGATTTGCATGATTAATATGAGCGGCTAAGCACCCTTTGGTGTTAGCCTAGTTATGATTCCTTAATTGTTTTGTTTGCATGCATAGTTCTTTGGTAGTCACCCTTGATTCAGTAGTTTTGAATGGCGGTAAAGGCCAATTGCCTAGGAGATATGACCAACTGACCCTAAGTGAGTGGACTGAGATGGATGATTTCATCGGTATTTGATATATCTCCTTTCCCAAACCTTCTATGGTTTGGGGAGATCAAAACACAGAAGAAGAAGCATGGTTTAGGAGCATGAATAACGAAGTTCTCGTCTACGATTTCCTTTGTATTTGAGTTTGGATTCCTTTTATATTTTTCTAGATCTTATATTATGAATTCATGTTATTAATTAAAGTTTGCATTTATGTTATTGTTATTCTCTATAATTCTTTATAGACATTTGCTAGTCTTTTCATAGATCACTAGCCTTAGTAGTATTATAAGCTTGGTAGTATCTAAAGGACTGGGAGATATGACCAATAGACCCCAGTCTGATAGATAGCGACGTATGGGAGGAATTGGCCATAGTACGACCACTCTTCGCGTGCGAATTGACCAAAGGATCACTTATCAAGTGGAGGTATTTAAGAGGTTAGGGGGAATCTAAGTTCCTAACGGCCGGGTTCCCACCGTCTAGATCTAGTAGCTTTGGTGCTTAATGACTGCTATTAGGTTGCCGAATGATCCCGGGTGACCTGCTCATCTTGGTGAGGAATCTAAGAACCATAGGCCATGACAAATCGACCAAATGAGTCTGGTGATAATTAACCACTATATTGAATATTCTTATCGAGAATCTATTCATATTCGCATTCTTTGTTAAGCTTTGTTTATCTATCTCTTTTACCTAAATTTCTGGTGTCTGTGTGAGCAGAATATTAGTATATCTATGAATGATAACAACCTTGTCTACCGTTTATTATCTATGTTTTATCTAATCATCTTAGTTCTTTCAAGGTCATAGCTCTCTTGGGACGATACTTGGATTTACCTAAGGCTTTACTACATCTGATCGGGTACTCTGCCCGTTAGTATGTGTCTATCCTAAGTTATTCAAGTTTTATAAATATAAAAAGCAGGATGAAATAGCACATCAACTTTTTGGCGCCGTTGCCGGGGAGCAGTTAATGAAATGATCTAAGGTATTTCATGTTTACCTCATTAAGAGATTTGAGCACTCCCGTAAGGTATGTTTCTAATCTCTCCTATTACAATATTACATAATTAGAATTCTGACGCTATTAGTTACGGCGTAACTATTTATTCTAGTTACGACGTAACCATCTTGCAATTTATTATATTTCTTAATAAAATCTTTTTGACTATGTAGTTACGACATAACTAATAGCGTCAGAATTCTAATTATATAATTGATGCAGGTTTTACTGACCAGGTCTTAATATTTATCGTATCTCGCGATACCTATGGTCTACCCCAGTGCACTAACGGCAGTGTACCCGGTCGCGTGTAGTGTAGTAAATGGTAAAGCCGAGGTCATTCCAAGAGCTATGTGTGTTGGATTATTACTAAGTCTAATTGTCACAGAATAATAATGGTTTCGATAGGGATTTAATTAATTAAACAACTAGTGCGTAATAAAATAAAAGCGATAAATGGATAAAGGTAAATCAATGAGAATAGTGGTGCTAACCTAGTTAATCCTCCTAGCTAGTTATGTCTACGCTCACCTACTTCCAATTACTTCAAGTGGGGTCAAATTCGAGAGGACAACATTTGGTCAATTCGCCTAACCTATCAAAGAAAGATGCCACCACAGAGAAATCAAAGCACCATCATAAGTCCTATTGTTCCCGGTCCCCAAGCCAAGTCATTAAGTACCGCTACATGCTAGATTCAAAATAGTGAGTGCCCGATTAGGAACTTAGACACTACACCCCCAATTCTTAAGTTCATCCAAACGATAGGTGATCGGTTGGTCAAATCGCACAAGTAGAAAGGGTCATCATTGGTCATATCTTACCCTTCCCGCTCTCATCCGCTCACCCAGCAGTTGGTCATATCTCCTAGGCAATTGGCCTCACCGCCATTCAAAACTACCGAATCAAGGGTGACTACCAAAGAACTATGCATGCATACACTTAGAAATAATTGTACGGAAGTAAAGGTAAACGCAAACAAAACAATTATGAATCATAACAAAGTTAGCACCAAAGGGTGTTTAGTCGCTCATATTAATCATGCAAATCAATTCAATAATCAAAGGCACGTAAATACATGAATTGAAAGTAAAGAAATATAAAACGCTAAAGCTTATCGTAATGGAGTGACTTCTCCTGGAAATAGCTCAGATGCTCCCTAGACCGCCTTTGAGCTTTTTCCCACGTTCTCAGTGTTGTGTGTGGAATGGGATGATTAGAAATGCCGGAATTGTGGGGTATTTATAGGCTGTGTCCGGGTTACGGCGTAACCAATATAGGAGTTACGCCAGAACCTTCTATTTTTCGTAAATGCACTAGATCGCTAGTTACGGCGTAACCTTCTTAGTGGTTACGCCATAGTCTTCAATAAACTCGGTTACGTTGTAAGTGATGCAAGAGTTATGGTGTAAGTATCGTGGCGTGGAACCTCTTTTGACCTAATGGAGTTACGTCAGAATCTTTGGGAAGAGTTACGTCGAACCTCTTGATAAGTTGGTATTCGTGTCACGCAATAGTTACGGTAATGTGATAGAGGAGTTACGCCGTAACTTCTTCAAAATAGGCATACTGTGATAAATCTTTAGTAATGTTTCTATTTCCGCGTCTTTGCTCCAATGCTCAGATTTTACCTAAAAGTGGAAAACAATGGAAAACAAGCGTAAATCCATATAAATGATATAAATAACGAGCATTATCGGGGAAATTGACACTAATATTCGGACTATTTGATGTTATCAAATATCCCCCCACTTAAACTCTACTTGCCCTCAAGTAGACCTTGTTAGATAGATTCCTAAAAGATATTTCCCAAAACCGAAAATATGAGTTTACAAACCTTTATGCTAGAATAAAACAAAGCCAACACCTTACGAAAGTGGGAACAAACACTCAAATCTCTCAACTATTCTAAGTGTCAATTTGGGTGATCACTCAAACGCACAATCATAGCATGTATTCTATCACAAGCTTGGCGGTTACACAAATCTCCACCACTAGAGTTAAGGGCTAAACAATTCTCGAAGGCAATATGGGCGACACGACAAAGGTTAAGGGTGACTTGTCATTACTAACATGTCACGCGAAGTGGACAAAATCAATGATACATGACCAAATCCATGGCCAAGACACCAAAGATTGTCATTGCATCACCTAGACACGCTCATGACTAAAGGGTAGGATAAGACATGGATAAATAATTGTGTAAAATGAAAACAAGAAGGTAGTCTAAATCTATAACCAAGTCATCACCACTTACCGTCACGCCCAAAGATCACACAAGCTAGCCACTTGTGAATGGCTAACCGTAATAAACTTTAAACCGCTTAGGCGATAAAACCAATACAATGAAGATAAAGGTGAGAATATAATGAATTGGCTCGTAAGGGTCGTTAAGTCCCACATGAGACTCAATGGTGTGTAAACACTTGGTCGATGATAGAATGATCACTAAGGATAGTGATCAAGAAAGGTTTTGATGAATTATTACACCACCGATTGATTGGAATGGAATCAATGGACTGACGATGATAGAAATTGGAAAGCACAACAATCGATATTAACAAACGAAACGTGGACACGCTTAAAAACTACGTAAAAAACGATAAAATAAAAAGTGAAATCTAAGAAATAAAAGACCTAAAAATATGAAAATGACATTTTGGAATCCTAAAATAAAAGAAAATTATTAGAAAAGAAAATTATTTTTATAACTATTTATTTAATTATTATTAATTAAAACTATTTTAACTATTTAAAATAACCTAAAATAGAAGAAAATACAAAATAAGGCTAGAAAAATAAAATTATGATTTAGAAAAATCTAAAATATTATAAAACTAATTTTAAAATTGAAAATATATTTTTACACTTTTATTTATTTATTACTAATTAATTACTATTTAAAATTCACTTAAATACTAGAAAATATAAAATAAACCTGGAAAATGAAATTTTAACTTGGAAAAATCTAAAATATGATAAAACTAATTTTAAAACTGAAAAGATATTTTTATGCTTTTTAATTATTTATTACTAATTATTTAATACTTTTAACTATTTAAAATTTAATAAATACTAAAAAGATTAGGAAAATTATGAAACTTTTTCTAAAAATAACTTAAGGTGACAGAAAACTAAGAAAAATATAAAACTAGATTTGCTTAATAATAAGCTAAAAGAAAAATCAAAAGCTAAAATCTATTAAATAAATGCTATCACTATATTTAAAATGATGTTTTTCTGGTTTTTCTTTTGAAAACTACTTAACTACTTAAAATAAGAAACTTTTATGAAAACAAAATTTTACAAACCAAAAATAAGCTATTTGAGTGAGCTTATGAGCTTAACAGATTTGCTTATGAGCTTATTTTGGTGAAATAAGCTCAAACAAGCTTGTAAACCTAAAACAAAAGTTAAATAAGCTACAAATAGGCTAATGCTACTTATATAAAGCTAAATTACAATTATAAGCACACTAATAAGCTAGAAATAAGCAATAAGCACTTATGCTAAACCGAAAATGGATGAACAAAAGGCCATTGCATTTCTAGCAAACAAGCTTCAAAATGAAAACTTAAGCTTGGAACTTCAAGATGGCTTGGTTGGCTTTCCAAAGAACCAAGTATCACAAGCTTAGACCAACAATTAAGCTCGTGTGAGCTTTTCAAAATTGGACCACTCATCGTGCACAAGGCACCATTTTCAAACAGTGGTCCAAAAGAAGCTAGTTAAAAAGCACTTAATAAGCGTAATAACAAGAACTAGTATTTTTCTAATTAAGTTTAGCAACTAAACTTTAATATTCCAAGAGCTTATATCCTAAATCTCAATATTAAACACACAAGAAAATTAGCTTTTTAATTCAAAAACCACCAAATGAAAATTTTGACTTTATAAAACTCACTAAGTTTGACTTAAATGAACTTTGATTTGATCCCGTGGATTGAATAAGTTGTATTAAGGTAAATTAAGATGGTTTGAGCAATCTTAACAACTTATGAACACAAAATCATGACCATGAATCATTAAAATCCAACAGACAAGAAATGAGATGAGATCAAAAGGAATTTTGACTTTTCACCAAATGACCACTGGTTTTTCTTGTTGATTTGAGATATTAGATACTAAAGTGACACAGAACAAGCAATAATACTGTCTTAAACACTCTTTAGCACAATTAACAAACTAAAATCAAACACTACTTATTGAGACTGATTTGAAGATTTTCAAAGCAAATGAGTAATTTAGACCATGCTACTTATTACAAACCTTATAATATCATTTATTAGAACTAAATAAACATCAATCAACAATATAACAACATAAAACTCACCAATGATCTTTATGATATTTAAACTGTTAAAATGAAATTTTTATAAACTACAAATTAAAAGGAACAAGTTATCTATTTTATTGGTTAATTTGACTTAACTATCACTAATGAACAATAAGAAACAGAGATTAAAGCTACTAATTAACTTAAACAGCTTAAATGCCAAAATGATCAAAAAGGCTTACAAGATGGATCCAACTAAAACCAAGAACAAGGACCAAATATCACCCCTATTAGCTTACCACTAAGCTACTAACCCAAGGCCATCCAAAATTCACCCTGCTCCAGCTGTGAACACCATTACTTATGATTTTTGATTTTTCAACTAATTATTTGATATTTTTGGTGATTTTTCCTTTTGATTCTAAACTGAATTTTAATGTATCTAATAGCTTTTATAAGCTATCTAGAGCTTTATGTGCTATTTCACCAAAACAACAACTAAAACAACATTCGAATCATATGAGATTTTTGAAATTTGAAAATACACAAACCGAAATTGGAACTTGAATACCGAATTTTATTATTGAAAAGGATTGAAAGTACACTAAGAATACTTAAGAAAGTATTTGAAAGCTAAGAAATATACTCGAAACTTGAAATTAACTAAACGACATAGAAACTTAAAATTTACACTAGATAGATTGATACAATGCTTCTCCTCCTCCTCTTTATAGACTTTTGAGACTCTTTGATGACCTCTCGAAACAATCCCACTTCATCTCGACCATTGAAATCATCCAACTCATCATATCCGTCCATTGGATTTTTGGCGCCAATTTTTTTTCGAGAGTGTTTTTGATATTAATGGGTTTTGGAAGATGTGGAGGTGGAGGGGACAAGGTAAGTGAGGTGAGGAGACAAGTGGTGTGTTGAAAAGTGGAATACCACCCGGTTTCGGATTTTGCCAGATGTGAGGAGTAACAAGAATACCGGTTTCGCTGGGTTGACTTTGTTTGACCATTTATTAATATAACGGGGTTGGTTGGGTTTGGGCTAAAGACCGCCAAGGTTGACCTGGATTGGATTTGGGTATTTAATAATAAAGAGGTCCGTTTGGTTTAGTAGCTAGTTAACCACAAGGACCAAAGTTGTAATTCCACCAATCTTGAAGGAATGATCTTGCCAACTCTCCAAACTTATCACAAGGACCAAAATTGACAAACTTTGATAGTACAAGGACCCTTTTTGCATAAAATTCCATTTTAAAATATCCAAGGACTAAATTTGACATTTTTCAAAGTTTAGGGACATTTTCTGCCATTTGACCAAAGAATCATTCAAGGACCAATTTTAACAACTTAGAATATTTCGTGGACCTTGAATGATAAAATTCCACATTTTTGAATTCCGTGGACTAGATTTGACAACTTTTAAAACTGGGGACTAAACCGCCAATTTTGCAAACTTGATACATTTTTCATCCGATTTTGATCTTTTTGCATTTAAAACACATAAAACATCGATTTGTGATATTTTCATCATTTTGATGCATTTTGAGTGTTTTAGATGATTTTGCGCTTAGATTGTACAAAATGATGAGTATTTAGACACTCATCAATCCCCACACTAAGATATTGCTAGTCCCTAGCAATGTTTTAGAACTTTAATGGATTTTAAAACTCTTTACCAAAAGCCATCACTCGAGTAGCCAATTGTTTTGATTCAAGTAAGAACCTTGGTACAACGATAACCAAATGATTTTGAGCAAATCATAAGTCAGAACGGATTTGATTTGTCTTTACCGTAAGCCGCTTGCTCGGACTAGCCAACTCTTAGATAAATTATCACTATTATCTTTGGTGAGTCGATTACCAATTATGGTTTTTCCATCGCCTTTACCACAAGCCATAAACTTGCGGGCTAGCCAACTCTTCACTTTTAGGATATGGTGAGTTGAATACCATACAATTTTGGGCAAATTGCAAGTCATAAACGGATTTGATATATCTTTACCAAGAGCCGCTTGTTCTCGGATTAGCCAATCCTTTTGTTTTTAGACATGGTGGATCGATTATTATATGTCGAGTAAGTGAAAACACTTACTCCAAAAAAAAATTTTGGCCAAAACGGGAATTGGGTGGATAATACATGATAAAATTCGTGAGAATCCCCCACACTTAGAAATGAATATTGCCCTCAATATTCAAAGTACCGCATGTTATGCGAAACAAAGAACGAAAAGGGAAATACTACGGCCATTATTTGAAAGATTTTTTTTTTTTTTTTTTTTTTTTTTTTGAAAAGATTTTATATACAACATGGGCAACTCCCCACACTAGGGTGGTAGAACGAGAAAGAAGATGTAAATATGGGTGAAAACCCATATGGTGTGTGCTAATGTTTTTGATTCCCGAGTCATTAGCTTGACTCGATCCCCGCATTCATTGGTTCATGGGGAAAGTTTGTAGATCCGGACAACCATGGATGGAATGTCCTCTCCAAAGTAATGCTTTAATCGATGACCATTCACTTTAAAATTAGGACCATCGGGTTGAGATAACTCAATGGTACCATAAGGATAAACCTTAGCGATAGTAAATGGACCGCACTAACGGGACTTGAGCTTTCCGAGAAAATCTTCAATCTTGAATTGAAAAGAAGGACTCGATCACCAACGTTGAAAACGCGGTTCTTGATTTTAGAGTCATGAATCTTCTTTGTCTTTTGCTTGTAGATCAAAGAGTTCTCGTATGCTTGATCACGAAGTTCATTTAATTCATTCATTTGAACTTTTCTCGTGATCACCACCGTCTCGAATATCGAAATTTGCATGCTTTAAGGCCCAAGATGCCTTGTGCTCTAGCTCAATCGGAAGATGACATGCCTTCCGCACACTAGCTTGTATGGAGTACACCCGATGGGTGTTTTGTAAGTCGACGGAAGGCCCGAGAGCGCCATCCGCTTTATCCGACCAGATGCACGATTTTCGCCATCGTCCTTTCAAGAACTTTTAATACCACGGTTGGAAACTTCCACCGCCCACTTGTTTGGGGTGGTATGCGAGAGAGACGGTGGTAACACCATACTTTTGCATGACACGATCAAATTGGTCATTGCAAAATGTGTACCACGATCACCGATTATAGCTCTCTGAGTTCCAAACCTAGCAAAAGAGATTTCAAAATTTCACAACAACTCGGGCATCATTGGTAGGTAAAGCTTTTGCTTCAACCCATTTTGACAAATAGTCAACACCACGAGTATGTATTTGTTACCTCGAGAAGATGGAAATGGCCCCATAAAGTCAATACCCCAGATGTCAAATATCTCACAAACTTGAATGGCATTTTATGGCATTTCATTTCTTTGAGATATATTTCCGTGACGCTGACAAGCGCCATGTGCTTTGACAAATTCATGGGCATCCTTGTAAATTGTGGGCCAATAAAACCCGAATCAAACACCTTTTGGCGGTGTAGTTTGACTATGATGGCCCCTGTGGTCCAAAGATGGCAAGTCGTGAGAATGTCAATAGCTTCTCGTCCATAAACACACCTTCGGATGACTTGATCCGCACAGATTTTGAATAAGAAGGGTCGTCCCGTAAATAATGTTTAACATCCTTGAAGAATTTGTTCTTCCGTTGGGTCGACATCCCTTTCATTATGAAGTTACCCGCATGGTAATTTGCAAAGTCAAGAAACCATGGGGTAGAAGAATTTCCACTAAAAGAAACCGCATTGAGTGTCTCGAGAGGAAATGTTTCATTTATTTCCTTTTTCTCGAAAACATCTTGGTGAGGGTTTTCTAGACGGACAGATGATCGCCAGCCTAGATTCTCGCCTCCTTTTTATCACGATGATGATATCAAATTCTTGCAGGAGGAGAATCCAACGGAGCAATCTCGGCTTTGCATCTTGTTTTGCAAAGAGATATTTGAGAGCCGAGTGATCCGTATACACCACACATTTGGTCAAGATTAAGTACGATCGAAACTTCTCAAACGCATACACCACGGCTAGTAGCTCTTTTTTCGTGGTGGTGTAATGAGTTTGAGCTTCACCATAGTTTTACTTGCATAGTGGATAGGTCGAAAATGCTTGTTTCACGCTGCCCTAAGACCGCACCGATAGCAAAATCACTTGCATCGCACATGAGCTCAAAAGGCAAGTCCCACCGGGAGCAACGAGAATGGGTGCTTCAAGAAGCTTTTTCTTCAATGTTTCAAAAGCTTCAATGCACTCAGTGAGAAGATAAAAGGAGCATCCTTTTCAAGAAGATGGGTCATAGGCCGAGCGATTTTAGAAAAATCTTGTATGAATCTACGATAGAAACCGGCATGACCTAAAAAACTCCTAATACCTTTGACGGTAGTAGGATGAGGCAATTTAGCAATAACATCTACCTTTGCTCTATCTACCTCAATCCCATTTTTGGAAATCTTATGGCCAAGGACTATGCCTTCTTTGACCATAAAGTGACTTTTCTCCCAATTTAGACAAAGATTGGTGTCTTTACACCTTTGAAGCATTTTTTCTAAATGGGAGAGACATGTTTGAAACGAATCCCCAATGACCGAGAAGTCATCCATAAACACCTCCATTGTTTCCCGATCATGTCGTGGAAAATGGCCATCATACATCGTTGGAACATGCCAGAGCATTACATAAGCCAAAAGGCATACGCTTGTAGGCAAAAGTTCCGTATGGGCAGGTGAATGGTTTTCTTGATCCCGTGGATCAATGGGAATCAAAGTAACCCGAGAAACCATCAAGGAAACAATAGTATTCATTCCTCGCTAATCTCTCAAGCATTTGGTCCATGAAGGGTAGAGGAAAATGGTCTTTACGGTGGCATCATTCAACTTACGATAGTCAATGCAAACACGCCATCCCGTTACCAATCGAGTTGGAATTAACTCGCTTTCTTCATTTGTGACAACAGCTTATGCCACCCTTTTAGGAACACAATGAATTGGCTAACCCAAGGACTATCTCGAGATCGGGTAAATCAATCTCGCATCAAGAAGTTTGATAACCTCCTGCTTGATAACATCATGGATTTTTGATTTACTCTTCTCGATGTTGAATCATTGGTTTGAAGTCATCCTCCATCAAGATTTTGTGAGTACAAAACTCGTGGTTGATACCCTTAATGTCGGAGAGTTTCCAAGCAATTGCTTGCTTGTGTGACTTCAAGACCTTTATGAGAGCAATTTTTCATCTTTACTCAAATCTCTAGCAATAATGACGGTAATTTATCATCACCTTCTAGAAATGCATACTCGAGATGAGGAGGTAAGTCCTTAAGCTCAACTCGTGAAATTCTTCGCTTTCTCAACCGACTTGACTTCCTTGTTATGAAGCTCGACGGGAGGGAGAGGAGGAGAAGTGTCCCGATTTAACAACTTTTCAAGAAGAATATCTCCTCTAGATTAATCTCATTTTGATTAATCTCATCCGAATTGAATCACTAGTGTGAGGGGTTGATGATGGATCATCATTAAGCAACTTCTCAATGAGAAGTATGTCCCCTCAATGTCAATTGAGCGTGATCAATTTCCCATGGAATGTAATCACTAGCCAAGTATGCTTCAATCTCTTCCAAGATGAAGTCTCTTCCTCAAACGGAGTGATAGAAGGAGTAGAATTGGCTATGATAGGTTGAGAAGATGTGGTGGGATCCCCACTCACGTAATTATGAGAATAACCAAGAACTTCTTGAGAGTACTCTTCGTAGCAACATCAATGATATCTATTCGTTAACCGACTCGTAATCATAGTTTCATGGAGTACCTCAAGTTTGATCAAGGTTAAAGGTGATGACTTCATTACCAACACGTAATGTGATTTCTTGCTCAAATACATCAATGAGAGCACGACCCGCTCTCGTGAATCCTCGACCAACAATGAGAGGAACCCGATGATCGGCATCAAAATCAACAACCACGAAGTCACCGAAATGGAACTTTCCTACTTTACAAATACGCCCTCGGCAATGCCAAGAGGACGGATATGGAACGATCGCAAGCTCGAGAGTCATGCATGTAGGAGTAAGTTCCTAAGAGAAAGTTTCTTCCATATCGAATAAGGCATCGATTGATGCTTGCACCAAGATCGCTAAGGCAAAGCATTCAACCATTCCCGGAAATACACAAGGTAAGAGAAATTTTCCAGATCTCCAAGCTTTTCGAAGCTTCTTAGGATAACCGATGAGCAATTCTCGCTAAGAGGAGTTTTTGCCATTTCAAACAACTTTTCCTTGTTGCTTAACATGTGTTTGAGAGTTGATGCAAACTTGGGCATCAAGATGATAGCATCCGCAGCTTATGTCAAATGTAACTCTTGGAAAATTTGGAAAAATTTGTCCATTTGATGACCGGCTTTCTCATGAGCTTTTGCTCATTCAAACGTGATGGGTAAGGAATAGAAGATTTGGATTGATTTTCAACAGAGCTACCGGAGGTTCAAAACAACTCCGGATTTGACTTGGGTTTCGGACAACTTGAGGTTGGACTACCAAGGTAGGACGCGGTACTTGTGGGCTTGAAAATGCACCTTGTCCGTTGTATCCTTGGTAACTTGACTCATTTCTCCTAGTGGAGGAGGCATTGGAGTCGAGGTCCATTGTGTGTCTTAGGTTCACTTTCCACTACCTTTGGGAGAGAAGAAGAAGAGGTAGTAGGAATAGCAGTCCATCATATGAAACACCACGTATGGTCGTGATCGCTTTGCATCGCCCCGGGTTAGCGATCGTGTTGCTCGGAAGTTTTCCGAGCCCGAGGGTTGATCATTTAAAGACTTCTTAAGATCGCGATCCGACCGACCAACAACCTGCTCATTTCATCTTGGGATTTCATGAATTGTTTCAATAACTCATCGATGATGGTCCGTTGGAACAATGGCGGAGGTGGATTAGAAAATTCGCCTCTAATGTTAGGATTAGGGCCTTGATTTTGAAAATTTCCTTGATTAGGATTCATATTCCCATGAAATTGATTCCCCGATTGAAATTGTTTTGATTAAGGTTCCTTGATGTTGGAAACCTTGATTTGGTGCGTGATAGAAATTACCTTGGTTTTGATAACCTTGGTTCATTCTTGGTTGGTTTCGATTCGGTTTTGCATGTTATGATTCTCGTTAAAACCGGTGGTGCTCGATTAGTGTTAGCACGGTAGTGTGGTTCATTTTGAGGACGGTATTGATTACCTCCCGATGTGAAGCACGGCCAGAGCATTGGCTTCAAATGGACTACCATCGGTGGCAAGACAATTGTAGTATGCATGAGGCCACCACAAGTAACACAACTCTCGACTTTCTTCACTTCACCATGTGTTGGTGTCGAGTGAAGGTCACTTTCTTTTGGTTAGCAAGAACCAAAGCTCGAATAATATCTCGTGAGTTTGTCAATCTTAGCATCGGTGCTAGATGTACTCACGGAGAGATGAAGAAGGTCCAAGATGAGACCGATATGTCTTTGCTCGGAAAGGCGGACCGGGACTTGTTTTCAATAATTTGCAAGGCTTCTTTGGTGGTCTTGCTCAGAAATTACCTCCGCGGAGGCATTCAAAGAGTCTTGATTAGTCCGGTTGAGACCATTGTAGAAAGTATCCATTTGCATTAACTCGTAAAACCATGATGCGGACATCATGGCAACTCTTTGTAACGATCCCATGCCTCCCGAATGATTCATCAAATCTCGAGAAAATTTCATTATCTCATTCTTAAGACTTGTGGTTCGGGATGGAGGATAGAACTCGCTAATCTAACTTGGTGACTAGATCTTCCCATGTCTCAATAGAACGAGGGGTTGTTTCTCGCCAATTCCGGCTTGTCCCTCTAGAGAAAATGGGAATGTAAGAAGCTTGATAGCTTCATGTGGGACATTCTTGTACTTGATGGTAGATGCAATCTTGTTAAACCATCGAATGTGTGCATGAGGATCATCCCGCCAAAACCATAGAATTGGCTTTGGGTTACTAGATTAAGCAACCCGTTTTGAGCTCAAGGTGTCGCCCACGATGGTGGGACAACAATAGCATCTCCGTAACCCTCGATGGGTGCTTGGAGAAGCTCATTCATCGGCTTATCTTCCGCCATTACGACGTGTGGTGGTGGTGGTAGACGCCTCACCACGGTCAAGGAGCGTAACGCCCTCTACGCTCACGAGGAATGTTTCCAAGCTCGAAAGTGGACTTGTAGAATCGAAGAACGAGCGCGCATGCACTAAGTATAAAAATCAATTTTCAAAACAAATGCGAGGCAAAACGACAAGTGAACTTAACCAATAATCACAAATGAAATGGCTTATTTGAAAAAGGTACACCAAATCACAAGGACACAAAGGCAAGTTTTAAATGTTGTTCTAGAACTTATTATGGTCACACCCCGCTAGTAGGTGTATCGCCTTGATTTGCGGTGGTTGATTTTATGTATATATTAAGTACCACCGAAAAGACGAGGTATAGATTTGTGCAAAGGGTTTAAAAACTTTTGGACAATATTTTTGGTATCGTCTCGCTTAACCAAATCGTATCTCTTTAAGAATCACCTCAAAGAAAATACAAGATAGAAAACGCTCCGATTGTTTTGTTGTTTTATATTTTTTTGGTGTTGTTAACACTTTAGGAAAAGTGCTAATGAACTTTTGAGATTTTGATAACTTTACAAAAACTTTTACAAACGGTGGTATATGTGCAAGAATGGGTCTCGAAAAAGGTTTAACACACGCTAAAGCCTCCCCAAGCCGGCGCCTAAAATTTGATTGATGCCCAAACCGTCAAGTTTATATCACACAAGCTAGCCACTTGTGAATGGCTAACCGTAATAAACTTAAACCGCCGTAAACCAATACAATGAAGATCGAGAATATAATGAATTCGTGGTCGTTAAGTCCCACTTGAGACTCAATGTGTGTAAACACTGATCGATGATAGAATGATCACTAAGGATAGTGATCAAGAAAGGTTTTGATGAATTATTACACTACCGATTGATTGGAATGTAATTGGACACGAATTGGAAAGCACAACAATCGATAAAACAAACGTAAAACTTACGTTTAAAAACTACGTAAATAAAATAAAAAGTGAAATCTAAGAAATAAAAGACCTAAAATATGAAAATGACATTTTTGGAATCCTAAAAATAAAAGAAAATTATTAGAGAAAGAAAATTATTTTTATAACTATTTATTTAATTATTATTAATTAAAACTATTTTAACTATTTAAAATAACCTAAAATAGAAGAAAATACAAAATAAGGCTAGAAAATAAAATTATGATTTAGAAAAATCTAAAATATTATAAAACTAATTTTAAAATTGAAAATATATTTTTACACTTTTATCTATTTATTACTAATTAATTACTATTTAAAATTCACTTAAATACTAGAAAATATAAAATAAACCTGGAAAATGAAATTTTAACTTGGAAAATCTAAAATATGATAAAACTAATTTTAAAACTGAAAAGATATTTTTATGCTTTTTAATTATTTATTACTAATTATTTAATACTTTTAACTATTTAAAATTATAATAAATACTAAAAGATTAGGAAAATTATGAAACTTTTTCTAAAAATAACTTAAGGTGACAGAAAACTAAGAAAAATATAAAACTAGATTTGCTTAATAATAAGCTAAAAAGAAAAATCAAAAGCTAAAATCTATTAAATAAATGCTATCACTATATTTAAAATGATGTTTTTCTTTTTTTTCTTTTGAAAACTACTTAACTACTTAAAATAAGAAACTTTTATGAAAACAAAATTTTACAAACCAAAATAAGCTATTTGACAAGCTTATGAGCTTAACAGATTTGCTTATGAGCTTATTTTGGTGAAATAAGCTCAAACAAGCTTGTAAGCTAAAACAAAAGTTAAATAAGCTACAAATAGGCTAATGCTACTTTTATAAAGCTAAATTACACAAGATAAGCACACTAATAAGCTAGAAATAAGCAATAAGCACTTATGCTAAACCCGAAAAATGGATGAATAAAAGGCCACTCATAAATTTCTAGCAAACAAGCTTCAAAATGAAAACTTAAGCTTGAACTTCAAGATGGCTTGGTTGGCTTTCCAAAGAACCAAGTATCACAAGCTTAGACCAACAATTAAGCTCTGTGTGAGCTTTTCAAAATTGGACCACTCATCGTGCACAAGGCACCATTTTCAAACAGTGGTCCAAAAGAAGCTAGTTAAAAGCACTTAATAAGCGTAATAACAAGAACTAGTATTTTGCTAATTAAGTTTAGCAACTAACTTTAATATTCCAAGAGCTTATATCCTAAATCTCAATATTAAACACACAGTAAATTAGCTTTTTAATTCAAAAACGACCAAATAAAAATTTTTACTTTTATAAAAACTCACTAAGTTTGACTTAAGTGAACTTTGATTTGATCCTACTCACTGAATATGTTGTATTAAGGTGCATTAAGACTGGTTTGGGCAATACTAACAACTTATGAACACAAAACCTTGATCATAAAACATGGAAATCAAACAGACAAGAAATGAGATGAGATCAAAAGGAATTTTGACTTTTCACCAAATGACCATTGGTTTTCTTGTTGATTTGAGATATTAGATACTAAAGTGACACGATAACAAGCAAGAACAAAGATCTTAAACACTCTTTAGCACGCTTAACAAACTAAAACCAAACACTACTTATTGAGACCGATTTGAAGATTTTCAAAGCAAATGAGTAATTTAGACCATGCTACTTATTACAAACCTTATAATATAATTTATTAGAACTAAATAAACATCAATCAACAATATAACAACATAAAACTCACCAATGATCTTTATGATATTTAAACACAAAATGAAATTTTATAAACTACAAATTAAAAGGAACAAGTTATCTATTTTATTGGTTAATTTGACTTAACTATCACTAATGAACAATAAGAAACAGATATTAAAGCTACTAATTAACTTAAACAGTTAAATGCCAAAATGATCAAAAGGCTTACAAGATGGATTTGGTGAAAACCAAGAACAAGGACCAAATATCACCCCTATTAGCTTACCACTAAGCCACTAACCCAAGGCCATCCAAAATTCACCCCGCCCACTGTGAACACCATTACTTATGATTTTGATTTTTCAACTAATTATTTGATATTTTTGGTGATTTTCCTTTTGATTCTAAACTGAATTTTAATGTATCTAATAGCTTTTAGAAGCTATCTAGAGCTATATGTGCTATTTCACCAAAACAACAACTAACAACAACATTCGAATCATATGAGATTTTGAAATTTGAAAATACACAAACCGAAATTGGAACTTGAATATCAATTTTATTATTGAAAAGGATTGAAAGTACACTAAGAATACTTAAGAAAGTATTTGAAAGCTAAGAAATATACTGGAAACTTGAAATTAACTAAAACGACATAGAAACTTAAAATTTACACTAGATAGATTGATACAATGCTTCTCTGCTCCTCTTTATAGACTTTTGAGACTCTTTGATGACCTATGAAACAATCCCACTTCATCTTGACCATTGAAATCATCCAACTCATCATATCCGTCCATTTAGATTTTTGCGCCAATTTTTTCTCGAAAGGTGTTTTTGATATTAATGGGTTTTGGAAGATGTGAAGGTGGAGGGGACAAGGTAAGTGAGGTGAGTGAGACAAGTGGTGTGTTTGAAAAGTGGAATACCACCGGTTTCGGATTTTGCCAGATGTGAGGAGAAGCACAAGAATACCGGTTTCAAGGGGTTGACTTTGTTTGACCAGTTATTAATATAACGGGGGTTGGTTGGGTTTGGGCTAAAGACTGGGCCATGGTTGGACTGGATTGGATTTGGGTATTTAATAATAAAGAGGTCCGTTTGGTTTAGTAGCTAGTTAACCACAAGGACCAAAGTTGTAATTCCACCAATCTTGAAGGACTGATCTTGCCATTTTCTCCAAACTTATCACAAGGACCAAACTTGACAAACTTTGATAGTACAAGGACCCTTTTGCATAAAATTCCATTTTAAAATATCCAAGGACTAAATTTGACATTTTTCAAAGTTTAGGACTTTTTCGCTTATTTGACCAAAGAATCATTCAAGGACCAATTTTAACAACTTAGAATATTTCGTGGACCTTGAATGATAAAATTCCACATTTTGGATTCGTGGACTAGATTTGACAACTTTTAAAACTAGGGGACTAAAACGCCAATTTTGCAAACTTGATACATTTCTCATCCGATTTTGATCTTTTGCATTTAAAACACATAAAACATCGATTTGTGATATTTTCATCATTTTGATGCATTTTGAGTGTTTTCGATGATTTTGCGCTTAGATTGTACAAAATGATGAGTATTTAGAAACTCATCACAAATACATCGAGCAAACTCAGCATACCTCGTCTATGGTCTCGAAATGATGCAAAGGCCAAGTTCTAAAGTTTACAAGCTACCGGCACACTCATAATTTGGTGGATTTGGGGTAAAATATAGGAAACAGATAAGGCTAATCTTACCATGTAATATCAAGGGTTGTATGTGCTCGGCTAAGGTCTAATCTAGTTAGGTTCAAAAAACATGTCAAAATTTTAAAATGGCATAATTTTTCAAAATAAACTAGAAAAATGAGGGCTAAATAAAGTTCAAGAGATAATTCTACTCCCGTCCCCCACTTGAATTGTACAAAGTCCTTTTGTACTAGGCATTAAAATAAAGGTGAAGAGAAAGGTACAATTAGGCGAGAACTTCCCTGAAATTTGCTCCAAGAAGAAGAAGGCCCACGAAAAAGAACCGTGCCTTCGTTTAAGCGTCATTAGAAAACTTCAATCCCTGAAATCACAATATCGACAAGCATAATTCTAAAAAGAAAAAAAATGAAAGAAAAGAAAAACAAATCTAACTCACTTTCGAGGAATCACGGTTTGCATTTAGCTAATGCAACAAGTTTTTAAACCACTTGGTGTCCCAAGTGGATGAGTGAAGTCTCGTGAGGGTTTACATGGAACACACCCACAAAGTTCATTTAAAACTAATACAAGGTTACCGTATTTTAAAATGAAAGAATTAAAGAGGAAAGTTACGTCAGAATTACTAAAAGGGAGTTACGCCAGAATCGCAAAACCTGGTATGAGTTGTCAGTTTAGTAATTACGTGTAACCACCGAGATGGTATTACGCCGTAATAGGTAATGCGTCAAGAATTTCGCCGCTAAAATGTTGGTTATGGCGTAATCACCAAGATGAGTTACGCCGTAACTCATTCGAATCAAGAATCGCAGAAGAATTAGTTCCTTGTTTCGCAAAATGGTTAGAAAACACAAACCCAATGTAAAGGAAATAAAACAAAAGAAAGGGATAATTCGGGTTGTCTCCCGAAAGAGCACTTTTCTTTATTAACGAGTCTTTAAGTTAGACTCAGAGCCGCGGGGCTTCTATGGGGGCCTTTGAACATCCCCGACTTCTTCCATGTCTTTCATTAAGTTGCGCCTAACCCATCCGACATTTGTGGTAGTGCGGAGATATTCTTTGGTTTCAATTTTCCGTATCTTGCAAAAATTTTCTTCAGGCCCCAAATGGTATCGCGTAAACTAAAATTTTTCGGCTATAATAGGTGGCAGCCTCTTAAATGGGATGCCGAGAAGCTTGCATCTTCTTTTTTCGTGTACTTCATCATCTGGGTCAATGAAACCGTCTTCGCCTTGTAACTCGAGATAATCGAAATTGTCATTGTCGGAATCGGTGTCTTCAAGTTGGTTGAGTATTTGCTTGCATTCTTCATTTTCTACCTTAGATGAATCTTTGGTGTCTCCTTCTGTTTTATGGTGGAGATCGTTGTTAGGTTGATCTTTACTCATACACCCTTCCCAGATTTTGTTTTTAGTTAACGCGTTAATTATTCCGTATTTGATTTTGACCCAATCGTCGAATCCGAGATCATCCGCCAAGGCGATTCGTTCTTTTCGAATCATTAGTCAAGTCCAAAGGAATTGCCTTCCCAGCTCTCTCAATGCCGCTTCCTCCATCACATTCATACTCAAAAGGGTTCTTGGAACCCCAAACTTTTCCGTTCGGTTTTAATTTGTTCGCACTAATGATTTCAACTCCTTCGTCATTGTCATCTTCGAAGGAATATCATCGAGGGCTTAATGCTTTTCCCAAGAATGTGTTTCTCATATATGAGTTCAGTTATGAACGAGTTGAATTAATTATCGCATCCCGAATCTTATCGAATACCAATCACCGAATGATAGATTTCAAAATCAATGTCGTGCCTCCCGTATTCATGTGGGCATATTCAAACTTCGTTCTTCACATTACCTCCTCCGTTGCAATAATCACGAAAAGGATTGCACGCTGGCAAGCGCTAGTAATCTCATCTTCCATGATCGATGAAGGGTTTGTAGTAATGCTTAATGGCGCCCTTCCACTTCGTTAATTGAGAACTTGGCTAACCTTTCTTTGTCGTTTAGTGTAGTCCACTTGTATATGTCATCTTTTATCCTTTCTTTATAAACACCACCATCGCAGTTTTTTCGAGGATCACATGAGGCCCACAAGCTGTAGCATTCTCCATCGTCAATTGCAATAGCTTTACACCAATGACTTCTTTTTTTAGGGTTGTCGCCCTTGGTGCCCGTGTCTTTGCTTAAATTTGGGTTACGCCGTAACTCGATTGTGATTACTGGCGAACTCACTTTCACCATCGATCCGACTCATCGTAGTACTTGTTGTTATCGAGAATACACCTTACATATAGTGGATTTGCTCTTATGTTCTTCGTTTCTTCTTTGTACCGTCGCCAAGCTTTCCAATTAAAGTTTCCAAGTTTTTAAGTGGTATGTCATGGGAAGAGAGGCTTTGTTTGTATTATCTTGAAAATTTTAAGCCATTCCTCTTGCTCCTTTTGCCTCTTAGTAGTGTCTACAAGGTACTTGTTAATAATTTCCTCGTGTAAGCTCTTTCTCATTACGCTCATAATACGGTGGGGTCCTCCACGAAACCCATTATGATCATCCCGTAGAAAGGCCTATTCTCCATATTTAGCTTTTCGATCGTATCTTCCTTGTCAACTTTAGGACGCTTTTAGTTAAATGTCCCCCATTACGCTTTTCACAACCGACTTGGATGGCATGAGCAGTTTTTTGATTTTCAGCATATCTCTACCGAGATTTTCAAGTTTACTAGCTATTGTTGCAATTCCTTTAAAACTTCCGCCTTGGTTTCTTTTGCTCCCACCGTCGTGCCATTTTTGAGAGTGTTCCGCCATTTTTTGAATGGCTTCAATTGCAGCGGTAGGAGTCAGGTTTGGGATAGGTCCTTGATAGTCCAACATTTGCTTTGTAGTTACGTTTATTCCTTTGTAGAAAATATTGACCTTCTGCTGGTTATTCAGATCATTGGTAGGACACTTATAAAGAAGATCGTTGTATCTGTCCCAAGCTTGATACAGAGTTTCACCAACCTCTTGCTTGAAGTTATGAATTTCTTCTAATTTCTTAGCCGTCTTTGATGGAGGACAATATCTATGAATGAAATACTTTTTTAAGATAGGCCAAGTGTTGACAGTCCCTACAGGTAATCGATCGACCCATCTTTTTGCAGCTCCCTTATGAGAAATAGGGAATACTCGTAGCATTATAGCATCGTGTGAGACTCTGGGAATTTTGAATAGGCTAACAATGTATTCTACATTGTCTACATGTTCATGGGCATCATCGGTGATGCTTCCAGAGAAGGGATTTGCATCCAATTCCCTCATGAATTGAGGTTTGATTTCGAATTGAGCATCTTCTACAATGGCTGGCCTAACAATCCCTGGCCCTTGTTCTTCTCTTGTCAACGCCAAATATTCCTCAAGAGTGAGGTTATCGATGTTACTGACTTCCATGGTGCCCTGAAAACTTGAAATATGATCGTGAGAAAAGTTTAAAACGAAATGAAAGAGTTAATATCAATCCTAATATAACTCCCAGCAAGCGCCAAAAACTTGATGCGTGTTTTCTCGACTGTGTCTTAAATTTATAGTGTCTCGCAATACCTATGGTCTACCCTAGTGCACTAATGGGCGGTGTACCGCCTTTATGCTCCCCTAGACCCGCCTTGAGCTTTTTCCCATGTTCTCGAGTGTTGTGTGTGGAATGGGATGATTAAAATGCTTGGAATTCGTGGGTATTTATAGGTTGTGTCCGGTTACGGCGTAACCAATATAGGAGTTACGCCGTAACCTTCTATTTCTTCGTAAATGCACTAGATCGCTAGTTACGGCGAACCTTCTTAGTGGTTACGTCGTAGTCTTCAATAAACTCGGTTACGCCGTAAGTGATGCGATGAGTTACGGCGTAAGTATCGGTGAGTTGAACCTCTTGACCTAATGGAGTTACGTCGAACCTTTGGGAAGAGTTACACCGTAACCTCTTGATAAGTTGGTATTCGGGTCACGCAATAGTTACGGCGTAATGTGAGAGAGGAGTTACGCCGTAACTTCTTCAAAATAGGCATACTGTGATAAATCTTTAGTAATGTTTCTATTTCCGCCTCTTTAGCTCCAATGCTCGTAATTTACCTGAAAGTGGAAAACACTGGAAAACAAGCGTAAATCCATATAAATGATATAAATAACGAGCATTATCGGGGGAAATTGACACTTAATATTCAGGACTATTTGATGTTATCATTTAGGTTCCCTTGCTTGATTCCTTTCAAGTAAGTTTTTTTCTCATTTTTAGCTTCCTTGTAGTCTATCCCCCTTCTTTGTGTTTGTGTTCGTAAAAGCTTTTGCATTTGTCACTATGGCAAGTGAAGTTGCATTTGAATCATTAACAAATGAGGAACAATTGAATTTCGCAGATTGGATTGCTTTTTATTGTTCTAATGAATTTGTGAGTGATCTTAGAGATATCCAAAAGGAGACGGGTGTAAGGTTGGATGTATTTGATAAATTTTGTGCTTGTGTGGCTTCTATTCAACGATCATTGTTAGAATCAACTCCTTTTAGTGAGACCTTCTGGAAATTTTTTGAGAAAAGCCTCCTAAGCATAAACCAGCAGTTGTCACAACTTGATGAAATGGATAAGGATGAATTATCCAACCTTAGGCATCATGATCAAAAAGACCTAGTTTTTAAGAACATGGAACCTAAACCCGAACAAGATTGTGAGATGGTTATAGTTGAACTACCTAGTTGCATGCGTGGGATAGATTTCACCAAAACATATGACACGCGTGAGGAACTTTAGGCAAAAAGAACATAGTGATCAAATTTTTGAGAATGATTCTTATGAATCGGACCAAGAATTTGAAATGGCTAAAGAAGGATTTGAGATACTTAGGAGTGTATTTGGGTTAGATCATACTAAAACACATGATGAACATTTAGGAGATCTAGATATAATGGAGAATGAGGTGGAAACTCCAAGCCCACAAGCCCTACCATCACTTGAGGAACACACGTCGCCTATAACTTACCCGGAAGAAGTAGAAGAGACTATAGGAACCCCGATTGATATAGAACCTTTGGACCAAATGCCACTAGAGAATGTAGGTTTAGATGCTTGTTGTCATGACCTCTCTCTTAGTCCTAGGGAAGTTCCTAATTTTGATGAACCGGAGCCTCAACCAAAAACCTTACCAAATTTTCCGTCTTTAGATGTGAATCTTGAATTGAATTAGGCCCCAATCCACCCATCAAAATAAATAGTCCGGGTAGTTGCTTGATAAAGGTGGTAGACTCTAGGCCATGTAGAGTGGAAGCTAATATAGGTGTAACCCATGACCTTACACACTTATATCACCCATTCATGGTTGATAACAAGAAACATTATGGGTTTAAACCGGGTTTATTAGGTCAAGATGGATCCTTAACTAAGAATATTTTGAAGTTGATAGAAGATGATCCATTTTTAGGAGGGAGATTTGATTCACCCACTACACCAATAGAATTAGTTAAGGTTATAATGAACGGAGCACACTTCTTTGAGCATATAAATCACCCATCACCCTCTCCTTACGTAGCAAATTTCCACCGTAAGGGTGTGTATCGCTACTATCACCCGCACTTAAGCTTAAGTGTAGAAAAAACTTCCGCTTTCTCCGTTAAATAAGGGTAGAGTCAAGCTCGTGACTCGAACAAAAACAAGCGCTTCGTGGGAGGCAACCCATGCTTAATTGTTTGCTTGTTTGTGTGTCATATATCTTTTATTGATTGTTTATTTTCATGTTTAAATTTGTAAAAATGCTTTATTTTGTCTTTAACCTCGTCTTAATTACATATAAAGGTATTTTACAAAAGGGATAAGTATAGGGAGGATTACACACGTTTTAAAAAATAACGTGAACATGAGAATTACGATTATTTAAAAGATATACATGTATGTTTGTTCGAGTCAAATGCTTGTACCGAGTCATAATGGACGTTTTGCAGAAATTTTTCTAGATTCTAAAGATATAAATTTTCCAGAATTTTTTCCAGAAAATCGCACCGCTTTTGTTCAGATAACTCGACGTCGCTGTGGTCGCAACCTAACGGCGCCGGGAGTAGAAACCGCTTACTACTTTTTCGTTTTTCGAGCTACTTATAAAATTTTGGAATTTTCCGTGTCTTAATTTTCCGTAAAATCAGAAACATCCATTCCACAAGCATTATATCCTAGTTTAGTAGAGTCATATATATATTTTTACCGCCGATTTTACGCGAAGGTTTCGTTTGTTTTCTTCAAGTGTGTAGGTTTTGTTTATCAAGAAGAAGATATATAAGATTGGATGGAGCTTTTCATTCAAACACTCTTCTTGAAGAAAGATTTAACCACTACTTCACACGGATCCTACCGAGCTAATCAGGGGAGTACTAGTTTCTTTCATTTTTAATTACCTTCCATTATCATAACTTTGATACTTTTGGGGAATATTGGGGACAATGTTCAGTTTAAGTGTAGGGAGGGAAAATAAAATGGGAACTTTGAAACTATGCTTATCCTTGACTATTTTCCTTGTCTAATTTCAATTGTGTAATAAACCATGAGAAATACTGGCTAGGGTAATTTTGGCACCAAATTTAAAATTTTTCATGACATGTAAGATTGGGTCATTAGTCTTAATAAAGCGTCTCACGGATAGGAAGTTATATGACTGGCACAAAAACCCTTTACCATTTAAATTCCACCGAAAATGTGAGGATCGCCCTTAGATTTGTAGGAATTAAAGCATTCCACTTTAATGCTTCGAGAGTGTACCGGTAGTATAATAGATTCTAGAACTTGTTTTGTGATGCATTCCAAGATCACTGGTGAGACTACACTTGTGTAGTTAGGAATAACTAAGTGATAGGAGGCATTAGGATTACCCTTGTTTGATACCCATAATATAATTACTTCTTCCATATCGGTTGAGTAATTCCCCCACACCCTTGCATTGTACTCATCTTTAGTACATGATACCCCTAGATAACCCTTCAGAGCCTATCCTTTTCGCGATTCTCGTGATTTTTTGGTTTTTCGGAATATCAATGAAGAGCATTGTTTACAATCCACCCCCAAATGTACACTCAAATCGCCTTAGCCTACCTTGTATGCACTCACTTTTAGTGCATTATTGTTATCATACTAAACCCTTAGCTCAATTATCTAGTTGCTTGCATAAGTAGCTAAGTCGAGTCATATCTTTTGTACACAGTTTTGGGATGATTGAGACTCATGGGAAAAGTTAAAGTTTATGAAATGACGGGAAGAAACGTTAAATTCAAATTCCCTTTATTTGGGTAATAATGTACTCCAAGTGTTTTGATCTTTTCAATTCGGGTCAAATTAGTGTTAGAGTAATAAAAACTCAAGTGTAGGGATGTGCCTATAAATTCCTATTATTTTGATGTTATCGTAGAGGATGGTAGTGTAAAAGTGTATGGAAAAATAAATAAATAAATAAATAAATAAATAATAAAAAAAAATAGAAAAAAGAGAAAAAGAAAAAAAAAGAGTGGTGATAAAAAAATGAAAAACATACGGGCTACCATCCTACATCTATCTTTAATTTTATGTTTGTTTGTTTCAAGTTATCTAGATTTTAGAGTGTCGAGTATTGGCTTAGCAACACCATTCTTCTCATGCTTGTAACATAAATATTTTTGACTTGCCACCACTAAATCGCCTATCCCACCAAACCCTTTGTTTCCCTACCGTAAGCCTAACGTTACAACCCTTTAAAAGACCTCTTGGATAGTTTTTCCTAGGTGCTTACACCAAAGCGATGGAGGTTTGATCTAGTCTCAAGCCTATGGTAATCTTTGTACTAGGACCGGTTAATGAGTGTTTATCTTCCATTTCCAACTTGATATATTTCATATACACCCGAGAGATGAGAGTATCCAAACACCACTTGTGAGGTGTTAGTATGTAATTTCCGTGCTTGTTATAACTTTTACGGGGCTTATATGTGTTGTGAATTGTTCTAAACTAATGCTTCATGACCCCTAACTTATAAATTAATTGGCTAAAAGCACATTTGCTTGAGGACAAGCAAATACCAAGTGTAGGGATATTTGATAAGGATTTAAAAGGTACACTTTTGAGGGGTCATTTAAGCCCTTAATTGATCACTTTTGTATCCGTTACTACTTAATTTCGTTTCTTTTCACTTTTTAGGTCTCTTGAAGGCAAATTGCTGGAATGACACTTATTCGGACGAAAATGAGCGAATATACGAAGAAAATGGCCAAAGTCAAGAATCGAGACACTCAAGCTGCTGGAATTGAAGGGGACGGCGTCACGGCTTAATTGCGACGCTGTTGCGACACACCTTGAGACCACTCAGAGAGCAAATTGCTATTTTACAAGTGACGTCATCAAGTTTAAAAGAGTAGGGCATCGCAACTCAGACGTCCTAGAGTTGGATCCCGATGGCGTTAGAGGTTGAAGCCGACGGCGTCACGAGCATAAGGTGACACCGTCACAGAGTTGACGTGGCCAAGACGAAACCCTAATGGCGGAGACCCGACGGCGTCACAATTAAAGAGTGACGTCGTCGCATATTGTAACTCTATATATAGAATTCGAATTTTTAGTATTTTAGAGAGGTAGTTTTGTGGAGTAAAACCTAAATCGAACCTAGGCTATCTTAGGCAGTATCTTAGGGTTCCATATCCTATTTTACAACAAGATAAGTGATTTACTTCATTAATTCAATTATGTATTTAATTGTTTGTGTGTATGCTTGCATGTTTTCCATGTCCGGATAATTTACTTGTGTGTTTGCTTAGATCTATGAAACCTAGGTATTGAATATTAATTGGTTGTCTCTTATCTTAATTATGATTGACCTAGTATTGCGACATGTCATCCGTTGTGTTTTTAATGCTTGATTAATCTTTGTTGAACCTTAGCTTATAGTTACTAGTGGAATTGTAGGCTAGATATCCAAAGATAACCTTAGTGTTATGTTTATGAATCCTAGAGATTTCGTAGTCATTAACCTTAGGTAGCTTCAAAGAGTTAGGGATAAACGCATACCCTATGACCTTAGAAAACACAACGCGTTAAGAATAAGGACGTGACAATTCAACCATCAATAGGAGATAACTAGGGAGTAATAGCATCTAAGTAAACACATCTTTAAATCATCATAAGAGCACACAACAATAGACATAGATTACACTCACCTTAGTTTAGATAATTAGATAATTAGGGTAATCGGTAGAAATACCAACCCCCCCAAATCCAATACCCCTAGATTCGTACCTTTCCATTTTCTAAAAAACATAAAAAAGATAAAAAAATAGTCTTCCTCAACCCCAACCTTAGCGTAGTAATTTCTCACTAGCATTCCTATTCCCCTAGAGAACGATATCAATTCCCGAGGCTTACCCTAATACTACACTACAACGATTAGGTTCACTGCCTAGGGTGTTGAAAAACTTGCTCGACGAAAAGGAAGTTACTTTGACCCCGAACTCGCGTTGTACGCGTATCAGAAGATTACTGGTTGGTGATAGTATTTATCACATATGGCAAGAAAGAAACATGAGAATTTTCCAAGAGAATAAGAACATATGTGGATCTGCTACAATCAGAGATATGGAGAAGAAGTGGAATGTGAAGATAGTGATAAATTTATCTAAAGTTGCTTGATGTGTTGTACAAAGAGTCTTGTAGCTGAGAAGTTGATGTAGGCTAAACAACAAGATAACACAAATCGAGCCTGTTGATTCACACAAATACCGATAGTTGGAATGTAAGAAGGCAGGGAAAAGGCACCTATTTGCTGATCCCGATGGCAATATGTATTCTTGGGAAGTTGATGACATGGCTAACGAGGGTTATGAAGAAGCCCCAATATTTGATGAAGATGTTGAGTATGGAGAGGAAGTTGTGAATGGAGATGTGGGGGTAGCTTTGGTGGCAAGGCGCTCTTGCATAACACCAAAAGTTGTTGGCGATGATTGGCTCAGGCACAACATCTTTCAGTCGACATGTACTATCTAGGGTAAGGTGTGCACCTTTGTGGTTGACCGGTAGTTGTGATAATTTGATATCTCAAGAGGCGTTCAAGTTGGGATCAAGACAGAGACCGGTTCCAAACCTTACAAGTTACAGTGGCTTAAGAAAGGTGGTGAGGTTACTATTTCCAACCGTGTCCTTGTTCTATTTTCAATTGGGATAACCTATAAATATAATGTTTGGTGTGATGTGGTTCCCATGGATGCTTGTCACTTATTACTGGGTAGACCTTGGGAGTATGATCGCAACATAAATCATAATGGGGGAACTAATACTTATAGTTTTCTATTTGATGGTGTGAAGATAACATTGATGCCGAATAAGCCCAATGAACTAGTTAACAAGCCTACTGGTACTTTACTAACCCTTTCCCAATTTGAGGACGAGTTGGAGCAGGGAGATGAAGTTTTTGTGCTAATAGGGAAGGAAGTGGCTGAAGATAGCAAAATTCCCGAAGCTATGATTCCTTTACTCAAGGAATTTTCTGATGTTTTTCCTGATGATTTGCCTGACGGGTTGCCCCCTTTGCGTGACATCCAACATCATATTGATTTAGATCCTGGTTCACAATTGCCTAACATGCCACATTACAGGATGAGTGGTGAAGCATGAGGAATTGCGACGGCAGGTGGAGGAACTTTGTTAGGTCACCATGTTTGTAACACAAGCATCAATATAAGAAGTGTAGATAAAGAAGTGATCGGTTGAATAAGTCAAAACACTATGCGTATGAATGAAAGAAAGGATATGCGTAGATAATGAAATGAGATGAACAACCAACCATCTAAGGATGGTTTACATGAGGTATTTATAGGAGGGAACTAGGGCAACACACCAAGTTCTCATCCTTTCCTTATTGGGCTTTGCATAGGCTCATGGGCTTTCTTCATAAGCCTAGCCTTGATTACTAACATAAAAGCCATAATTAAGCTAACTATTACATATTAATTACTAACACTTGAATTCTTGTTTAGGAGTGATTACAACAATCTCCCCCTAAGTGTTAGTGATTGATGATTTGATCTTTAAACGTTGTAGGTGCTGATGTGATAGTAGCTTTGACGTCTTCTGACATTCTTCTTTCTAGTGAAAAGAAGTCCCTTGATTCGAAGAATCTCCCCAGTGTAGGGAAATTGTTTCCTTTGAAGTATTCTACTTTGACGTCTTCATTATCTTTGTTCTTTGATCTTTGCTCTTTGTGGTGGTAGTGATAGTATGTTGTGGTTATCTGCATCAGGTTCGCCCGTTGCTCGGTGTCTCACGCCTTTCTCCAACATGCTCACACACTATTTAACGTTGGATTTCGACATCGATGTAGTTCTCTTAGTCTTTAAACTTTGTAGATTCTTTGACGTTGACGAAGAATCATTCTGACTTTGTGTTGCCTTTTGAGAGAACTCCAATTAGTGTTGTTGTGGGTATGAACATGTGGAGAATCTGCACGATCTTTTCCACCCGCAAGCATCCATAAGAAGAAAACATAAAACATGGGTTAGAAATAATCCAGCACTTACAAGTTTGAACTTCGAGAGTGTTAACATGTAAGATATTGGATTTCACAAACACTCTAAACCATGATCAAAGTAGGCGTATAAGTATGTTAGAGAGAAAGTTCTAGTGAGAGAAAGGAAGAGAGTTGGGAACTATAGTGAGAGAAAGAAAATATTATTATGAGCTCCAACTCTCTACCTTGGGAGGTAGAGAGTATTTATAGTCTTACATAAACGCCACACAACGGGTCATGGATCGTGCATCTGGTGGGTAAAGACCCGTCAGTCCTCCACGGTGTTACAAAACTAAATACTACTTAACTTAAAATAACTACGACTACGAGCTTTTAACGTTTACATATACTTGAGGTGACCGACTCTTTAATACCGAATTTCTAATTCCTAACAATCTCCCCAAAGGAGGTCACCTCAATCATGCACTAAAATTACATAGAATACAAACAGATATTACATTAAAGATTGTTCTTGCATTCATGATGTAGTACTTTGCTCGAAGCTCGTAGTCATTGATTCTTCTCAATGCATGTTTGGTTAATCCACGTGGAGGTCTTTAACGATCCACGTGATAATAATTTTGAGCCACTTTTGAGATCATCGCCTATGAAAAATCTCGAGACATCCATTGTGGTGTTGGAATTTTGTGATGTTGTGACATTCGGACCGACATGCTCACATTCGGATCATGATATCTTCTCATCGAGTAACGAAAGCTTTCGTTTATTCATGATATTGGCGCAGCAGTAGCGAAGCATGGAGTGAAAATATCGAGTCATTGATGCACTTATCATGATTTCTTTTGAGATGAATGTGTAGTGTGAGCATGCGGCTATGGATTGACCGCTTCATTACGATCAAGCGCAAACGTCGGGTGTACCGCATAAAACGATTAGCAATAAAGCGCACGATAGTGTCTTTGATCACTTCGTTGAATTGAGGTACACGCCCACGGTTCCCGTTGATCAAGACAATCACCGCTCGTGATCGTATAATTCAAGAATTTCCTTGACGGGGTTTCGCAATGCTCTAGTCGTTCTCAAACCGAACATCTCAAAGAAGACAACACGGAGTGAGTGAACCAATAAGTAGAAATTCACCGATTGTTGAGAAGAGATTTGAAAGACAATCGTGTATTGCTCAATAGAAATTGTTTTGCAATACAATGAAGGTTTTAATGAAAATCAATTATCAATCATAAAACACCTTTTGATTTGAAATATTCGAACACGGTCAATGTGCTAAAGAAAAGAGTTTTAAGCACAATGATCGGTTTTCAAAGGTATCCGTCAATCCATAACTCGAACTGAGATTGATTCAAAAGATTGAATCGCCCCATTGTTTCTTCGGTTGTCACATGGTTGATCTATTTGATAGATCTCACATGCCACCCACCGTGAGCTTGTTTGATGTTGGCTCCGTAAGGCTTTCCATCTTCATTGTGAGTATGTTTGCATATCACTCGGATGTTCGGCAATACCACAAGGATAATGCATAGGACTCAAGATAAAATCTCTCTTTCCACATTATGTGAAATGTAGAGTCTTCAATGAAAGTGTCCTAATGAGATTTATTGATGATCTCGTGGCTCTAGACTCAATATGTGCATATTTGGATCCCGTGTGGGAGAGTAGGGAGAGGGTCTCCTTCTTCAATATCAACAATCTCTAAGAGAAAGTCGATAGATAATGTCGGTTCCCGTAAGAATGAAACAAGTCCTTTTAAGAGGAACTTGAGTGGTTTGGAAAGTTGAAGTGCGGTCGTCCTTTGGGTCCATGAAGTCTTGTCTTCAATACCGATGTTACCATCGGTAGCATATGAATTGAACCCGTTTACGCCCTAAAGTTTAATATATGGAGGGCTATTTGTTTTCACCCTTTTCTCATTCAATTCTTTTAATTCTTCAACCCTTTAGTGCTTACCGATACTTCATAGCTAGAACCTTGTTGGGTTTATTCCAAGACTAGCTCGGTCTCATCCGCACTCTTCCCATATCTCATTTTTCTCCTTTTATCATCATACCTAAGAACTCTACACTTACTAGTGGATAGTCCACGGTAGATCCCTCCGTTACGGCGGATCATGGGAACAAATACCTAACCTTATCATCCTTATATCACCGTACATAAAGTAAAGTTGGTCGGTCTATTTGGTATTGTTCATCCGCCATTTGAACCAATTGAAAACCATTTGAAAATCAATCTAGATACTTGTGATGTAGTATCAAAACATTTTGTACCGAATTATTTTGATATTTTTAGAACAAGTGCTCCCCTCAACATGTGCACCAAATGTTTGAAATCGTTTTGCACACGGAGGCGAGAGGAAGAATTTACTTCTTTGATTACCATTTTCTAAAGATATCAACATCACTTCCCGATCAAATCAAGTAGATAAAGCATTTCAGGAAGGATGAGGTTTTCATAAGTTTGCTCCCCTCAATATGTGCTTACGGGTTTGAAAAGAGTTTTGCACATACTAGAGGAACGCACATTGAGATAAGTGATCACGTTTCAAATCATAGGTGTAAGATAGATGCTCCCCTCAACATGTGCATGGAAAATTTGAAATCGTTTGTCACATGTGGGAAGGAGAGCATGTTCATCCTTATAAACCTATCTACCGAATTATCGGTTTAAACCAATTTAAATCACACATTCTCCCCGATCACAATTATCAAATCATTTGAGATTTGTGATCTCTTATAGATTTAAATTGATTTTGAAAGCTTTTAAGGAGAATTGTGACATGATTATGAAAGCGTTTTAATCGATAAGGATCGGATTTTAAGACTTTAAACTCCATTGATAAAAACATGCATGAATATATTTTGAAAACAATTTAATGCCAAATAACTTTTAATTTAATTGAAATCATTTTCCCTCAATCAATGACATAGGTTGTTGATTGAGAGATTGATATTTTGACAAATAAGTCCAGATGATTATCAAAAATAGAGTCCGAGTTATATTTCAAAACAATTTGTTTTCGTGCAGATAACATGTTAATAGAATCGAGCATGGAATTTGGTTGATAAGAAGGCTTTTGATGAATGTTCAAACAAATTCTCAAATCTTGAAAACATGAAAAAGCATGGCTCTGTTCTTTCTTTGAAAAGCGGTTCTTGCACGAAATGACAATAAACCATTGTTTCTCTTTCTCTCAAATTAATAATTTTTTTTTTTTTTTAAGAATTGAACAACATCTAAAGTCCGTGTCATTCTTTGAATGACAAAGACAAAGACCGTAGATATTGTCGAACCGAGAAAAAGCATAACAAATTGACAATATTTTTATAATTTTTTTTTTTTTTTTTGAAGATTTTTGAATTTTTCGATTTTTATGGATTTTGAAGGTTTTATATTTTTCTATTTGATTTTTGAAGGTTTTATAATTTTGTATTTTGTTTTTCGAATAGATATATACAAGAGATAGATGAAGATAGACCTTTACTCCTCGCCTTCCTCCCAAGACGTTTGAGCGTTCGGTTGAAGGCTTTTCAAGCCAAGACGTGGAAGAATAAACTCAAAACGTTCTCTTGGAAGAGCTTTGGTGAAGATGTCGCTAAGCGATAATCGACCTCACAAAATAGAGTTCCACCACACCTTTTTCCACTTGTTCCTCGATGAAGTGATGTCGAATGTCAATATGCTTTGCTCTTGAGTGTTGAACGTTGTTGCATGAGAGAGCAATAGGACTTTATTGTCACAAGACAGAGGATTTTGTTGAATTCAAAGCCATAGTCGATAATTGAGATCTCATCCATAAGATTTGAGCACAACAAGATGACATGGCTATTTATTCACCTCTGTAGAGGAAATAGAAGTACTCATTTGCTTCTTTGAAGACCACTCACAAGCTTATCACCCAAAAATTGAGCACCTCGGACGCATTTCGACGTGTATCTTGACAACTGCATGATCGGCATACGCATAGGCCGTTAGAGACATACCGGTGTCCTTGGCACCAAAGTCCCATATTGATGGTTCCTTGGAGATACCGAAGACCCGTTTACCGCTTCAAGGTGATTTTTAGTAGGCTTAGCACGGTATCTAGAACACATGCACACAATGAACAAGATGTCGGTCTCATCGGTGTGAGGTACATCGAGGATCCAATCATACTACGATATTTCGTTTGATCTACCATGATCACGAGTGGTCCTCATCCGACTTGGTTCGTTCAATCATGGGAGTGTCAGCGATGTCACTAGAATCAAATCCAAATTTCTTTAACATCTCATTTGCATATTTAGATTGATTTATGAAAATGCCTCCGGGGCTTTGTGAAATTTGTAATCCCAAGAAAAATGACATGTGTCCCATCATTGACATTTGAAATTTTGAACCCATTTCATTAGAAAAATGATAACATTCCATTGGGTCGGTCGAGGCAAAATAATATCATCAACATAAATTTGAACGTGAATTAAGTGTTTGTCGACTTTACGGTGAACAAAGTAGGATCAATCGCTCCTTTGTGAATCCAGAGATAGAAGAAACTTTGACAACAGATCATACCATGCTCTAGGAGCTTGCTTCAAACCATATAGGGCCTTTTTCAAGCGATAAACATGAGTAGGATGCTCAATTCACAAAACCCTCGGGTCGGGTCGACGTAAACCACTTCTTTCGGATCTCCATTAAGAAATGCGGTTTTCACGTCCATCCGATAAACAACCATGTTCTTGCTAAAGATTAGCCAAGAAGATTACGATCGCCTCGACACGAGCAAGCTGGAGCAAAAGATTCCTCAAAGTCTATACCTTCTTCTTGACGATAACCTTTAGCTACTAACCTAGCCTTATTTTTCAAAACATCACCATGCTCATCAAGCTTCACTTTGAAGATCCACTTAAGAGCAATGATCATAGCACAACTGAGCTGGTACTAATTCCCATACATCTAATCGATCAAACTCATGAATTTCATCTTGCATGGCATTGAACCAACTGTCTTCATTCATAGCGGTTTAACATCTTTAGGTTCGATCTTTGAGAGTCTGAGTTAAAGAAGCATCATAAGGCATCGTGCAAGTCGTTTACAGTGGATACCAGACGAGAAGGATTTCCAATGATGTTGTCTAATGGATGATCGTGAGTCCATTTTACGAGGTGTTCATGTGGTAGTTGTTGAGGGATCAAGTAGCAGAGTCGATGTCTCAAGAAGATGGTTCGATGAAGATTCAGAGCAAATATGTTTTCAAATGGAGCATCTTCGTGGAGTAGCAAGGGATTAACTTCATCATTGATGCGTAAACATTTCCATGATGTACATTTGAAGAATGATGATTTGTTGATGAGATGAAGGATCAAGAACAGCGCTTCTTGACTTAAAGATATTGAGGCGAGGATTGACTTCATTCATGTGAATATGAGCACCTCTGTTGTAGGAATCGACAATTCATTAGTACTTGGATCATAAAGTTCATCAAACATAGGATCAAACAATTTCTTTAAATCATCTTCGATGGAGGTACATATGGAGTTTCTTGAGAAGAGTTTGGAACAAGGGATGAACCAATGGGACTGCTTTTGAAGTGCGGGTCCCGAGCTGGATTGTCCCGGAGCCATTTGACCGGTCACTCATCAAACGTAACATGAATTTTTCCATGATATTTCGTGTTCTTTTGTTGTAGATTCGGTATCCCTTTTGTTTGATGAATACCCTACAAAACTCCAATGTCTCGCTTTAGCTCTAAGTTTGCCTAAGTCTTGACCTCATTAGTTAGATAACACAATGCACCAAACACACGAAGGAAAAGAGATTAGGTTTTCTGTTGTGGACAAGTTCATATGGAGTTTTTCCATGAGCGGTGTGAATCGGGGAACGATTTTGTGTGTAGCATGCGGTGGCAATAGCTTGACCCGGAGAAACATTGGAACCTTTGAGTAAATCAAAGCATTGTTCTAGCGGCTTCTACAAGAGTTCGATTTGTCTTTCAACTACACCGTTACGTTGAGGAGTTCGTGGAACACTTCTTTGATGGTGATTCAATGCTTTCATAAAATTGATGAAGTTGTTTGTTAACAAACTCGGTTCCATTATCTGCTCGGATAATTTCGACGGTTTTGTTAAGTCGAACTCGCATTTGTTTGATGAGTTTGATGATGATATCGGAGTTTCATCCTTTGTCCTTAAGAACTTGACCTGTGAATCTAGAGTAATCATTAACCACAACTAACACATATTTCTTCCCAAAGATATTCTCGCACTCTCATTAGTCCACATAAATCCATATGAATTGTATGAAGAACTTCGTGAGCGAGTTAGTAGGTTTGAGTTTATGGGCATACTTCTTGCTTTTTCCAATTGACATCTTGAACCAAGATGATCCTTTTCATACTTGAGTCTAGGTAAACCTACAACTAAGTCCTTTACGGTGAGATCATTGATGGTGCGAAGTTCAAGTGATTGAGACGACGATGCCATAACCATGACTTTGTTTTAGAAGCCTTTGACAACAAGCAAATTAGAGAAGACTTCATCATATCTTCGATAGAGATGGTGTATAGATTTAAACCACGTGGACCTCTTAAAAGTTCCTTACCATCAAGTTCTCTAATGAAGCGGTATGTTTTCAAGGCTACTTCTAGATCGTAGTCGCAGAATTGACCAGCAGAGAACAAGTTATGACCAAGACCTTCTACATAGTAAACCACGGAGATAATGTTTTGCCAACAACATAATATCCATAACCCATGATTGCATCGAAATGATCATTCCCGAATCTAATCGTCCCAATGAATTTGCTCACGAAGTTCATGAGCGCGACCGTCGCCATGATCATATGCTTGGAACGACTGAGTCCAGTACCACGAGCGATTTGAATGATCTGCGGTTGAACCTGCACAATAATGGATAATCGGATAATTGGGATCCCCATGCTAGAATGGGTTCCATTTGGTTAGTAACAATGGTTGGAACACCCACATCGAAATAGAATCATTCATATAAGAAATTAAGGCAATGGAATCATTATGAATAGATGAAGTACTAGTGTACAGTATTAGCCCTATTCAAAGTGTGCTCACTTCTTGGGAATAGTTCTACCAAGAGGCATCCATTTTCTAGTGGGCATTGTGCGATTAGTCTTGTGACCAACGGTATCCAATGATAGCCTATCTTACTAAATGTTCTTCCTGTGGGTTTCCACCATTTTCTAACTTTCTTCGTTTTGCCTTTTAGCCTTCTTAGCATGATTTTAGCATTAACAATATTAAGCGGACAATTAACATCATTAGGCAAAACATTAACACCACATTCATGATTAGAAATAGAATTCAAGCAGACATCAATACAAGGTTTGCAAATAGTATCGTAATTGAATTAATTACAAGACACCTATGGCTAATACTAGAATCAACACGATTCGCTTTATTCGCTCAAACTTAAAGTTCCTAAGTAGGTCTTATACTTTTTCCAATGCACATTCTTAGCTTCATGAGGTCGTGTCCTTCCTTGTATTGTCTTGAGACTTTGACCGCTTGCTTTAATGTCACCGATTACTCTGTAGAGGAATGGGAACATTAGTTGGTTTGGCTACTATTTGCTTCACTGTTTAGATGTCTTTGGGATTTGAGCTACATGCGAGCACCACGATTAACTTTTTAACATTTGAATAGTTGGGATTTGAACACCTAGAGGGCACACTCGAGTTCACATTCTTAGCACTATGATTTGAAATCGAACTACTTGAAGGCACATTAGGGTTCACATTCATAACATTTGGCATTGAATGACTTGCATGCTTGGCACTAGGCATAGAACACGGTATCAAGGATTGACTTGCTCACCTAAGGTTTTAGGGCATATTATAATTAGGCATTCTAGAAGTTCTTGAGATCGTTTGGCATATAAGCATGCATGGCCAATTGCATTATCTTACGGTTTCTCTAACTTATCCTCTTCTACAATCTCACCGGAGACATTCTAGGTTGTCCTTAAGGTATGAGAAATATGTTTGAATAGCAAGTTTGTTATTCCTAAGATGAGGAGGAACATATTTCACAGACAAAGCATATTTATTACAGACATGTACCTTTGATACACCATTCTCCCCATTGGTCATTGGCATCTTCCCTTTTACACGACTCTTTAGATTCTCAATTTCTTTTTGTGTGAGGCTACCGTTTCATTATTTTTCTTACGAGTGACCTTTATAGATTCAAATAATTCATTGAAATGACGTTTAACCTTTTCATTTTCTTCAAGAAAACCTCATTTTCCTTTTGTAAAGCATTTACTAAGTTTTGAAGATGAAAGTTTTGAGAATTACGAGAATCTAAAGAGAAGGCATTTGGGGACCGATCACATTGTTCATTTGACCCTTTAATTGAGAGATTTAGGCTTTCAACTTCACGATCGTGTTGCAATGAGCTTGAATCATTCATCACGTTTGTTAATTTGAAAAATCGCATCAAACTCGGAGCATCCGAGGATGTCTTGATATTTGAAGTTTTGACATTTTCTTTAAGATGTTGATATTTTAGTTGTAAATTAAAATGCTCAACTTCTAGTTTAGAAAATGTTTAACCAAATTGTCGTGATCGTCGACTCAATTTTCTCATTTAGTTCGTAATTAGTTTTTCAAGCTCAATGACACGATCATGGGAGACTTTCAGGCAACGAGATAGTTCATGAAATTGGGAAGCATTAATAGAATAATTTGTAGCGATGAAAACATATCTTGAGCAACACATTCAGTAATAAGATTCTCATTTAATGTATGCAAGTTCTTTCTCTCAATCTCATTATATTTTAGTGCTCGCTCATAGTCATTAACCTCAACTATCATTGCATCAAACTCCTTTTCCATTTCTTTAATGTCTACGTTCATTCCCTTTTAAGACTTTCAAAATGATCTTTTAGCGGTTTAAAGAAAGGCATGACTTGATTAAATAACATTCTTCGTTTGCTCAAAACCCTTTCTCCTTGATTATACCGATTGGGTGTGATCCTTTTCTTGCAAGTTTTGCAAAATCAACAAATAGTTGAAAGATAACATATTGACTAATTAAGGTCTTGCTTTTAGTGGCAATTGTTCTAGGAACAAGATGCATTGGTGTATTAGGAGGATACACAGTCGCTCTAGGCATTTTCAAAGGGAGGTTTGTTTCAACAATATTTTCGACTTTTGCTTATCTAAATCCATTTTCGGAAAAATTGTTGGGAGTCAACAATGTATGAGGCTTAAACATGTTCAAGGAAATCCGGTTTTCCTTCTTGTAATCATGAGGTGTGATCTTTATTTTCTTTTCTTTACATTTAGGATCATCTAATTTCTTGTTCATCTTTTCCTAGTGACTTCATCGATTTCTTATCTTCATCGATTGCACTCAACGTAACTAGGTTTCTTTAGGTTTAAGGATTTCATTGCCATCATAAAGAACCTTATGAGCATTTCTAGCCTTTTTAATGACCTCTGGATTTGGTTCCTCAACAAGAGGAATGCTATGCTTATCGCTTAAGACTCTATGCTTAGTGATCATGTGAGCGATCTGAATGGTGTTCCTTGTATGTACAACTTGTTTTCAAGTTTGTTTTCAAAGTTTTGATTAGAAAAATCTTTCAAGAGTTTTGATTCCTTTGCATTAAATTCTTGCTTAAGCATTTTCACATTTTCTTGAAGTTCTTGTTTTTGCTTAGCGGTTTAGAAAGCTTTTCTTGCAAGGAATTTAACTCTTGTTTTAATACTTCTTCTCTAAAATTACTTTTTCTAATGATTGTACGCACTTGGTCATCCATTTCACGCTCACGGTGGTCAACTCAAATTTTGCACGTTGTTCATAAATAGCAACACGTTCTTTATAGGCATTTAGTTGAAATTACAGAATCATCGAAGCATATGCGGTGAATTCATCAAAGACATAGTCATTGTTGATCGCAGAAGATGCATCACTTGGTACAACTTCACTTTCACTTTGTTTCACATATTGATCATATTGGACAACATTGATATTACCCATATTTTCAATATTTGATTCAATAGTTTCGAGATGATTGTACTTTGTCATGCATCTTTTACACATCGACATCATCGTATAGTTTTAATACCTCGAGATGAGTTTGTCATTGGATGGGCCGACTTGTGGTGAAGAAGAGACCTTGGGAGAAACCATTGGAGTAATGCTAGCCATAAAATTGTGTGTGCGATGGGTCCATCATCCACATCAGTCGTATGCATCACTATCGGTGACTTGAAAGGCATTCGATGATTGTGACCTATCTCTCGAATTGGTCGCTCATCCACATCAAGATCATAGGTCTTGGCATTGCCTCAAGAAGAAACAACAACTCCTCTTCATCAAAGCAAAGCACCATTATCCCGAGCTTGTACAAGCAAACATCTTATCTCTCAAGTAATCGGCGATTCGTGGACGTTTTGGAGATGTGCGCCTTGCAATGTGTCCTCACCACCACGTTATAGCATTTGATCGGCTTAGCTTGACCTTGATTTCCATTCCTTCCTCGATTCGATTATCAACATAACCTCTACCAGCTCCACCTCTTCCCGATCATCTTGTCTTTCTGAGCTGGTTGCACCACTATCCTCCCATCTCGATAGTAGCTTGATTGTGTGGGTTAGATGTTGTTACGAGATTTTGTTGGTTTGTGGAGAGAATTCATGTTTTGACTAATTAGAAGAGCTAGTTGATTAATGATATTTCCACGTGTGCATCGGCATCGACTTGTTTAAACATAGGATCGGGAATGAGTTTGTGATTACCATTACCCATGGGTATGACTTGTGAGGCTTTGGTTGTGATTATGATGTTTGAGTAGAAGGCGGTTGAGTCATTAGAAGAGCTTGTCTCTCCACGGTTGGTTTTGAGGCGATTAAGAATCCTTTTTCAAACATAGCATGTCTCTCATTACGAAGGAGGAAGGCATAGAGTTGCTCATAGTTTGTATTCTTGATCCTTTAGTGAGCTTCACAAAGTGACAAACTTGTGCCATTCGGGATTCATGTTGTTCACAAATTTAGAGTTCATTGAATGTTAGGCATAGTCATTTTGATGTTCCTCATGTCATTCACTAGCTTATGAAATCTCACATAGTACTCATAGACACTCTCATCCGGTTTCATCTTGAAGTGTTCAAATTCATCATCTGTTGTGATTCTCGGTCTTCAATAGTTAGCTCGAACCGAGAGAAGCATCTTGACATTATCCCATCTGATTTTGCCTCGGTGTTGTGATTGATAAGCTTGTAGATGTCTTTTGGTAGACCTTGAAGTATAATGTTAGAAGCTCGGATATCCGCATCGAATCTCTTTTCTCCTTATCATCAAGCTCATCATACATCTTTGGTCCATCCATTCCGTAAATCGAGTTCCATCTTCAGAAGATCAAGTACATCTCTAGTCGTCTCAACCCGATATGGTCCTTCATCAATGGATTTGAGAATGTTGACTCCATTTTCCTTTCCAAGACAAAGACAATCTGATTCGTTGAGCCCAAGAGTCGTAGTCGATTACATCAAGCATGGGTGGGCAGTATCTCGAACCATTGCTTGAACATCCTCGACAGCAGATGGAGATGATAGTAGGAACGTTTGTATACATGTTTCAAGCTCTACGGATTTTACTATTCTTTGATTAAACCGGAAATTGATTCTTTCACGGGATTTTACTAAACCAAAAGAACAACCGTAAGAATGTATCACGAAGAAGTAACAAGCCTAAATGAATAAGTACCTAACTACACAACTCGCTTAATTAGCAACTCGCAAGTAATCAACTCGCTTAATAGCCAAGTCGCATCAAGATCAACTTGCAACACGGTCAACTCGCTAATGAATCAAGTCGCTAAATAGCCAACTCGCTTTAGTATCAACTCGAACACAATCAACTCGCTTGAACACTAAGTCGCTTAAATTAACTCGCTAGCGCTACAACTCGCTAACTAGCTAAGTCGCTTTAGATCTCAAGTCGCTTAAAGAAACAACTCGCTTAGAACCCAAGTCGCATAAATATCAACTCGCTAAACAGCTAAGTCGCATGTACCAACTCGCATCAAATAACAAAGCAAATCGCTTTGAAGAAACACAAGTCCGAGACACAACTCGCTTAGTCCTTCTTTCACAAATAACCACTTTATCAATCCAAAACAACCAAACCACAATGATTTAAGCCTTCCAATTCAAAACATAACAACATATGATGATCCTAAACACAAAAGTACAAGCAAAATTCAAACTTTACCACTAGAATTTGTCCAAATGAATCAAATTCTCCTAAACCCTTAATACACCAAAAACCTTATGAAATCCACCAAAACAAAGAGCATAAAAGATGAGTGATCAAACCATGGCTCTTGATACCAATTGTAAGATATTGGATTTCACAAACACTCTAAACCATGATCAAAGTAGGCGTATAAGTATGTTAGAGAGAGAAAGTTCTAGTGAGAGAAAGGAAGAGTTGGGAACTATAGTGAGAAAGAAAATATTATTATGAGCTCTAACTCTCTACCTTGGGAGGTAGAGAGTATTTAAAGTCTTACATAAAACACCACACAACGGGTGTGGATCGGGCATACAGATGGGTAAAGACCGTCCGTCTCTACGGTGTTACAAAACTAAATAATACTTAACTTAAAATAACTACGACTACGAGCTTTCTAACGTTTACATATACTTGAGGTGACCGACTCTTTAATACCGGAATTTCTAATTCCTAACATATGACATAGTGTGAAAACATAACTCTAATTCTCACAAAGGCTATTCTGAGGCGAGTCCCACAAATGAGATAAGCGACATACCAAGTACACCTACGGTTCAAATGAGTCATTGAGGTACATCAAGCATCACCCCACGATGTAGACCATTTAAGACACACTAAGCGTAATCAATGGGAGTTACCAGTGACCTCACCGTCGTGGTTTGTTTGATGTTGACCACAGTAGGAGTTTCCATTCAATCACTGAGGATCACAGTTGTAAACCCCTCATAAATGTTCTCGATAGATTGCTAAGATCTATGAAGGACACGATAATATATCACTTGTGTTCTTATTGTTGAACGACAAGCGATGAATTATCAAGTGCTAAGAGATCTTTTGATGAATCTCGTGGCTCTAGACTCAATAGTGCACTTTGGTTTCCTAAGCGGAGACTAGGGAGAGGGTCTCCTTCTTCAATACCACTATCTCAAGAGAAAGCCGATAGTTTTGTAGGGTTCCTGTGAGAATGAAACAAGATTACATTGAGAGAAACTTGAGTGACTAAGAAGGTTTAGTGCATGCGTCACTAGGTCCATGGCGACTTTGGTCTTCAATACCGGTGTCATCAAGTGACAACCGGTAGTATATGAATTGAACCCGTTATGCGCCCTAAGTTGAATAATGGAGGCTATTTCATTTCACCCTTTCTTTACTTTTCTTTTTAATTCTTCAACTCCTTCTTTCTATGATTCTCATTTTCTCCTTTTTATAATCATACATAAGGACTTCTAGATTCTAACTATTGGTGGAGTCCTTGGGTAGATCCTCCGACTCTGGCGGATCATAGGATCAGTTATTCTAACCTTAGTCACCTTATAACTTCATGACTAACCTATGTTACCATAAACCATTTTCAAGAAAAATCTCTCAAAGTGGTTATGGTGAAAGCATTTAATACCACTTTGTTGAGAGTTTAAGACTTAGCAGAAATACTCCCCTCGCACGTGCTTAAGTATTTTGACAAAAATCTGCACGGTGAGAGAAGAGCACGCACTTTTGAATTGATCAACTCAAGATAGACAATCCTCCGCGAGACACGGTTACGTTGCATAGTTAAAGAGTAACATTGTCAGCTTTTAGGTGACAACTAGCTCTAATAACTACCTTGAAGGTGTGGACAAACCTTGAAAGGTTGTCAAACCCGTCAAGGTTCATGTCTACCAAGAGTTTCTCGAATGGTACATTCTACTCGGACAAGTCCTTTGCGAGACACGTTTACATTACTAGAGAACTAGCTTGAAATTATTACCCGTCCCAGACAAGTCTTTTCAAGTTACTAACATTTAAGATCTCGTCAATTCATTGGTTAAGTGCAGCACAACGATTCATTAGCAATTCACAACATATTTCTTATCACATAATTTTCTCCCCTCAAAATGGCATATAAATGTTATCTTTGTGAAATTTGATATCGAATATGTCCATTTCGAGTTTTGTGGGAAGATTACCACGAAGAAAAATTTTGTGAACAAAGTTTTTAAGCAAATACTCCCCCTCAACAAGTGATATTAACTTTTGAGGTCTTGAAGAATCATAAAGGGAAGTGTTTGTCCTTTTGAGCAAAACTTTGAAAAGTGAAAGTTTTGATAAGTTTTACTCAAAAATAAGAAGCTTTCGCTCCTTTTATAGGATTATGGCACTGATGCGTACCACAGGGTCCTTTCAATATAAGTACGGTTTGTACACTGTTATGTGTGCACAAGCCATAGTCAGTTAAAATCACACATCCAAAATATGATAAGAGAAACAGATTAAGGGTTATTAGGAGTCTCAGGTAATCCAGCAATAACTCCAGGAATGTGTTCTGGACGATGATAGCTTGAGAGAGATATGATGGGACGACCACCTACGAAACTCTCCAAAGTTCTGAAATGATCCCTTCTGAAAAACCTTTCATCAATCCGTGTGATGATCTTCTTCACATCCCTTATCTCCATCGAATTCCATCTCTTAGGTGACCTAATGCCTTCTTGTATCGCCTTTAACTGATAAGCTAAACCATCCCTGACTTTCTTCAGTGTATGATCCCCAAATTTATGAAGCTCTTTGCACGCCATTAAGCAATTTAGGTGTAGTTCACTACGGTAGACTACTCCAAATGGTTTGCTGATGAAGGTGTACTGAGGAAGTTGGTTTATGTCAGGAAGTTCTAGCTGTGGTTTAGTGAGATTAACGCGTTTCTGATAAGATTCTACGGCAAGTTGTATGTCTTCTACACGTTCTTGGATCACTATGCTTTTGATGTAGATGAGTAATGACTTGATGTATTCGCGTTGGACAGTTGTGGAGAAATGTCGCATTCGTCCTTGCACCTTAGCGAGATACATATCTTTAATGTCATTTAGCGATAGTCTTAGAAAATCCGCTTCACAGAAGTCATAGTCCTCTTTGTCTTGTCGTTTGACCACAATGTTCTTGAGGAATGTGTAGTCCCACTTGACGACAGAGTAACATGTTTAATTGCCATGATCCGTTTGTCACTAAGTACTTCCTTTTTAGATGTAAGAACACAGCGACTTCAGTAGAAGATTCTTGGCGTTCGGGGCCAATGATGAATCCATACATCGCATCAAGGTCATACTTTTCCACTTTGGCGACAAACATATGTAAGGCTTCTTCCTTGATGTTTGGATTGTTAGAATAGATTGTTCTTTGGAAAAGGAAATGTGAGTGACGTAGCGTACTTCCTTGTAACATCGCTCACCGTAGAAGAAATTCGAGGTCATTGTTGAAGAAGTAGCGGTATGGAATTTGAGGTTGATCCGATCGGCCAATTGTTGGTAGAGGTCCGGTCGATCGTGTAGTAGGGAGCTTTGTCTTGTCTTGTGAAGTTGATGTTAGCTTGGGATTGATCCAATCGATATTGTTTGACATGGCTCGGGCAATGTTGTCGAGATGGTATTCGACTTCAATTTCACTTTCTGAGCTGTCTTTAAGCAGTTGGAAGGCATCATTCTTGATTCTCTTTAGCTCAGCCTTAGTCATCTTCTTCACTTTAAACTGTTCCTAAATCAGCTTCACATGCTCCATAGTACGGCCATCTACCATTTCTTGACCTTCTGGTAGTGAGGGAGTAGCATCAACAAGTGTAGAAAACCAGTCATATTCTGCGGTGTCATCTTCGTCTAGCAATGAGACAACATTGGTATTTGTCTTCTTTTTCTTTGGCTTTGAGGAGGATCTTTGGTTTCTTTGTTGTGGCGGGAGGGTGGGTTGTTGTTGGGGCTCTGGGATCTCTTCATCGTCACCACCGGTGTATTCGAAATGATCACGGTTTTCTCTGTGGATGGTGGTAACTCGAGTCTGAGGTTTATCGGCCAGAGCGTGGAGGAGATCGTCTCTCGGTTGGAGTCCTTTGGGGTGGTGGAGTTATAGAAGATGGTTCACCAGTTTTCTTTGGGCGTTTAGGCTCTTTGTCTGTATCCGGATCCTCATCGTCTCTAGGACGCTTAGCCGTTTTAGCTGCCGCTCTGCAACCCGTTTTAAGTTGGTATTCCAACAATGCTTCAAACAGTTTACCTTCGTCAGAAGTAAACTTTGCAGATCGTTTAGACATTTGAAGTACAAGCTTGGAGACCAATTACGCATCGAGAAAGCTATAGGCTCGATTGGGTTGATAGTAGCAGATTAAGGCGTTGATCCGATTGTTTGTTTCGCCAAGCGCATGAGATTCGGATAGAGTTTTACGGTGCACATCTCTTTTGTCACTCACGGGACGGCGTCGAGAAGAAACTTGTGAGTATATTCTCTAGCCGTCTTCTCCATTTCCCTTTGGAAATATCCTTTGAGAAGCTTGGATATGCTCCTTTCACTCAACATCTCGTTTATCCGTCTTGAAGAAATTTGATTATGTCGACTAGTTGATCTGACTTTTTGTTGGTCACGTCTTTCTTCACGACTTGCTTGATGACTTTGACAATCTTTGTCTTAGCTCGGGATATCAAGAGTCGGTTGGTTTCTTTCTTGACTTGGATGCGGATCTGGTTGTACCTTTGGATGATGGAGGTGAAGAGTGAGAAGGCGAGTCGATGATGATGAGACATGAGGAGGCTCGGGGTCCTTTGGTGGCTAAGAAGTTAGTTCCTTGGGCGTCTTGGACTATCTAGAAGAAAATCATCATAATCAATATAGTCATCTTTTCAGTTGCTTGATTCTTGACCTTAATCAGCTTCTTCATCTTCTTGAGCTTGAGCTTCTTTTCTGCATTTTCATTAGTCGCAACCTCGGCATCTTCATCATAAATTTTCTCAAACTTCTCCATTTCTGGTTCCTCAAAGTCATATTTGATAGAATCCTCAAGTTGCCTTTGTTGTTGTTCGTGGGTGGCGGTAGCAGTTTCCTTATCGGGTTGATTAACCGCATCGAGAAACTGGTGTAGATAGTGCACCACCACTTGACCCTCGAGGCCACGAGTTTGTTCACGGGTAAATTCACGAGCAACATGTTGGAGTCTTAGATTCTTGACTTTTTCCTATAGTCTCTGTCAGTGGTTCTTCATCCGAGCTCTCCTCTTCCTCCGCTCGAATCGGGTTTTACCTTTATCGACTTTTGGACTTAGAGGTTTTGCAGCGATTAGTCGGTCATCAATGGGACTTTCTGAGTAGGTAACCTCTTCATCGGTGTCAGTATCCTCTGAGTCCTCACCCTTCAGTTGTGGTTCAGGTTTGAGAATAGGGATTGCATCCTTTGACGGAATTTTCCTTTTGAGAACATGAGTCCTCTTAGGATACTTTCAGTTCTTGTAATACTTCCAGCACTGCCTCTCCTGATTTTCCTAGTAGGTGTACCAGAGGACTTTTCATCAAGGAAACCTACTTTATGCCTTCAAGCGCTACGGATATCGTTTATGCGAATAGAGTCCTTTGATAGCATCGATGAAGATGATCCGCAACTTGCACCTTGTTTCTTCGTTGTTGAGTCCTTCGTCGGCGGTGAGTGTGGGCTCATACAACACGAAGTGTTGGTTGGGGTCATCAAGTCTCGAGGAATATCGAGTTATACCCTAGAGCTCTTTGGATCAACAGTTTGGTGTATCGATATCACGGGATCTTGGTGCCGGGCTTTTTAAGGTAAGACATCATGTCATCCCATATCGAGCTTCAACTTCTATATGTTTCATGTTGACCATAGCCCAAAATATTTGTAGTTCCATGAGCTTGGGATGCTCATGACCACTATCACGTCCGAAAAGCAGTTGGCAATCATTATGTGTAGGGTTCTCCATGGGTGGGTAATGTTCTTGAGATCTCTGGATGAGTGCTTTGTGATTACCGGTAGCTTCATCATAGCCGATATCGACCATGAGCGGAGAGCGACCTCTTCCGTTGGAGTAGCATTGTATTGATGGGCTCGATGGCGGGAATAAGAAGAATAGCCCTCAAATCTGCTTTGGCGTGATGGTGACTTGTTTATTGTTAAGCGTCACCGTCATAACACTTTGACCTTTGATCTTATGTATTGTATGCCAGAATTGGTGAATGTAGATCTCTGGCACAGTAGCAGAATGTGTGAGCATGTTCTGGTAAGGGTGAGTCTTCAGAATATCCACTGCAATATGACACGAAGAGTCGGAACAAGTGAAGTTATCAAAATCAACTCTGAGGTTGTTCTTTCCGATCTTCATTGGGTAACCATTAGGGAAGATATCTTCAACAGTGAGAACATTTGGTGCATCCACATTTTGCATTAGAACGTCCATATCGTGATCTGAAAGATATTTAGCCAAAAGAACCAACATATCGAAAGACATTACGTTAGTTAACAGTTGATTTTATTGTCTATTTATTGAATGTGATTTGTCAATGATTGTTACGAGTCCAATGTCACTTGTTAGTCCAATAGTCCAAAGACGTCATGATAAGTTTCGTGAGTAGATTAACTTTGAGGTTTAAAGTCCAAGTTTTCACTTATTTTCACAACTTATTAAACATTTAAGCTTATTAATGACATTTTGGTTTTGTGACTTTATGATTTATTTATTTACAAGTTTGCACCCGTAACAATTCATAATTTTGGTTGATCTAAGGCTTAGGCGTAAAATTACAAGCTTATGCGTAAGCGATGAGTGGTTATATGCGTGGCATAAGCTTATCGTGGGATCTTGACATGCGCGTGAAATGTTACACGTAGGAAAAGATGGCCTTAAGCATAGAGCTTACGCGTAAGCGTATATGGAACCTTACGCGTAAGGCTTACTCGTAAGAGAGAACCTTATGCGTAAAGGTTATTGTTAATGCATATCCTTCACAGGATACGTGTAGTCCCCTTTGTAGAACCTTACGTGTAAAGGTTACGCGTAAGATTACTCTTACGCATAATGTTGGGAATAATCTGTTACCACTGATAGTTGTGGAAGACACTGGTGTGTATTGCACTAGCAAAGTGAAGCGATACCACCGCCGACATATTATTACCATCGCTATTGGATAATTGTTAGGAAAGCGTGTTTAGATAAGTATAGAAAAGATCTTGTGTATATTCTATATTGTTAGCTTTATACTTATCTTGTAAAGGACTCCTTGTACTATAAAAGGAGGTCCTAGGTCATTGTCTTAGGTACGAATTTATATACGTATCATTCACATAAGCTTCAAGGTGTAACCCTAGTGATAAGCAAGATCACTCGTATTATTCATTAATAATATTAGAGCTTAGTTTTGTGTTTAATTTGTGTTCACTTACAATACATCATATAATTCGTCTTCTAAGTATTACTAAGTAAATTCCACGTGCTTATTAATATTATACAAAATATCACTGACACAAGGTGTGTGTCCAGATCCATCAAGTGGTATCAGAGCAAAGGTTCTGATATTTTGTTTTAGAAGATCCAAGGAATACGCTTAACCTACTCACTCAATGGAGATGGAAAACAACCAGTCCAACGCTTCTACTCCAAGACTTCCTAAGCTCAAACTTAATGAGTCTGAGATGTGGAGGATAATGATTGAGAAATACTTTCTCATTCATGACTATGCTCTATGGGAGATCATCTTAATTGGTGATTCTTTCAAGCCAGTGACTAGTACTTAGAAGGTTGGTGACACATATGTTGTGACAGTTTCTGTGCCTGAGACTAATATTGAAAAAGCATTGAAGAAGAATGATCTAAAGGCTAGAATTTTATTATTGATGACTCTCCCTAGAGACCAGATCATAGCTTTCATCAAGTTCAAGACTGCTAAAGAACTTTTTGAAGAAATTTGCTCAGTGTTTGGTGGTAATGATGCTACAAAGAAGACACAAAGACATTGTTGAAGCAAAGTTATGAAAACTTCTCTACTTCAACAATGACTCACTTGATAGCATCTTCACCAAACTCCGTAAGATTGCTACTGGCGATTGTGTTTGGCATTGAGGTGAAAAGGAAGACCTCAATTTAAAGTTTCTAAAGTTTGCCTTGAGTTTCAAACTAATGTTACGATGCGGGAAGACAAGCGAGATATTGAAACAATGAAGCTCAATGATCTTTACAACAACTTCAAACTCATTGAACAAAGATTGAATAAAGTGAGAAACTTGGTACAAGCTTAGCGACTTGGCTTTGATGTCAACCTCTGTTGTGGTGATGATTTGAAGATGGCGATGATAATGATATGGCACGGTGGTTCTCTGATTTCCATCGGTAATGTTAACGTTACCACCTGCGAGTTCAAAGAAAAGATTGCGGTATTGGAGATCATACCTTTTATGCTTTTATCTCCACTCAAGTTAATGGCTCTATATTAACTCATGAAGACATATAGCAAATTGATGAAGATGACTTGGAGGAGATGGATATTAAATGGCAAATAGCTCTTCTTAGCATGAGGGCTAGGAAATTCTACAAGAAGGCGGCAAGCCTATTCACATCAATGGTGGTGGCTGCAGGCTTTGACAAAAGAAAGTAGAGTGTTTCAATTGTCACAAGTTGGGTCATTTTGCTGGGAATGGAAGACCAAGGATGAAGGACAACATGTCTACTTGGTACAAGCAAAAGAAAGAACCAAGCGTGGAAGAACCAAAGGCAATGTTGGCAATTGATGGTGTGAGCTATGATTGGAGTTTCATGGTCGATGAATAAGAGGAAGAACCTTAAGATGTTGCTCTTGTGTCTCTTGAATTTTCTCTCATGGCTTTCTCGACTACGAGGTACAAAACTTTGAAATTTGTTCTAAAACATGTAGGGCTGCTAGAGAATTTGAAAGGCTTAATGATCTATATTCTAATGAAAGACAAGAGTTGTATACTGCTAATTATACTGTGTCAAACTTTAGGAGAGCTATAGCAGTATTAGAAAAACAAATAGAGCACTATTGTTAGGAATTGGAAATTCCATAGTGAAGTGTCGGTCACCCCATCTATAGTCCAACATATGTTAGCTCGTATATATATCGTTATTTACTATTTTATTAGTTAGTTAATAGTTTAGTTTAGCGTAGTGTAACACCGTGGAGGAAGGACGGGTCTTTACCCACTGTATACCTGATCCACAGGCCGTCAGGAGGTCGTGTAGTCTGTAAGTATAAATACCCCTTCCATCCTTGGAAAGGGTGGTGCTTCTCATAATCTAACCTTTACATTTTGTTAAGCAAGTCTCTACCAAGAACACCCATCTCTTATCTTTCTCTCTCTAAATGGCTAACATGTATTTCCATCATCAAAGACCACCCGAATCATCAAACAACACAATATTTACGATCCTACAAATGGTATCAGAGCCATGGTTATTGTGTTGTGTTGATTTTGTGTGGTTTTGAATAAAGTTTAAACTGTTTTGGTACTGTTATGGTCGGAAAATTAATTGTTTTTTCTGAAAACAGTTTTTATACTTGTTTGTTTGTATCCAATTTGGTTTGTTTGTGTGTATCCATTTTGGTCAAAAAATTCATTGGGTCTTGTCAAGATTTCTACCTGTTTTGTGTCAAACTTGTCCAAACAGTTTCTTTTGCTTCATCTTATTTCTGTGACTATTTTTGTACCAAAAGTGATATATTAGTGGTCAAACATTGGTTAAAGGTGGTCATTTAGAGGTCAAAACAAGGTCATATAAGAAGATTTCATATGCATAATCTGGGTAACTTTGAAGATGAACGTAAAATATGGTCGGAATCTCGCCGGAGCAAAAAGTCATGTCTGCTGCTGGTGTTTTTCTCTTAGCGAGTTGTGTGACTATAATGAAATAGCGACTTGTCCTTTATAATGGAGGCGAATTGTTGACTATTGAGTCAACAGCTGTAGCGACTTGTCATGAGGCTGTTATAGCGACTTGTCATGAAGCTTTTATAGCGACTTGTCAAAATGAATAAAAGCGACTTATGTTTATAAGTTAGCGATTTGTGATGTAATATGTGAAGCGACTTGACTAAACCGTTTTGACTATTGAGTCAAAAGCGACTTGTTGACTCAAACAAAACCATGACCAACAATACCAAATATCAGACTCATGCGACTTCAGGCTAACACCATCATCAGTCTATATACGAGCAGAAGGACATCACGACTGTTCTCTAACCAAAGCAAAATCAACTCGCAACTTTTCACAACCAATACATCTATCCTATCCCAACTCATCTCATTCAAAACCAAGACTCAATCAAATTGAAAATCATTCATAATCTCAGATTTGTTTCATCGTTCCCTTTAAATCTTTATAAGATTTTTTCGTTGAACAATAATAATCATAGATCATTTACAAGACAAAGCTTCAACAATATCCGAATCAACAAGAAAGACTATAACAAGTATGTTATATCTTATCTTAGACTCGTTCATGACTTCAAAAGAAAAAGAAATCAAACATATGAATACACAAACGCAAAGTAACCTACCCGAGACCATCTTTCAGATCTTAATGACGAGTTCTTGATGAGCAGAAAATATACCTACCTTGAAGCCGGTCATAACCCTAACTATCCCTGTGGCGTACAAGCTTGGAACCATGTCAAGACTCTCAAACCATCCCCGTGGTGAGTTCACTTTGATTAATTTTCAGAGGTTGGAACTGATTTGTCCTGAAGTAATATTAGGGTTTGGATGAGATGTGATTTGGTTATAAAGGACTACTGATATCGTGATGGGGGCGTTTAATGGTTAATTTGGATTGATTGATTTTCTTGTCTCCTGTATATGTGTCGTTGTGAGAGTATTCAAAAGGGAGGCGAATTAAAATGTTGAGAGAGGTTAGCGTTTGGTGAGATTATTTAGGGTAGGTGATTGAAGCAGATATGTGAGGCGTACCATTTATGGGATTAGGGTAAAAAGTGAGTTTTGTTGCGTTTTTATACCATTAAATTAGGGTAAAATGGGAGTAATAGAGAGTCACGTATTTCTTTCATATGAGATGGGCCGAACATTACTTGTAATTTGATGTTGGATCTGATTTGCATTTGTGAGCCGGATAAGTGCTACAAACGATTTACTGGGCCAAGTTTCATGAAATAGACATGGTATACGATTGGTGGATGATCCGTGCCAAACTGTCAAGTTTTCTCACGCAAGCTGACCACTTGTGAATGGCCAACTGTAAGAAACTTAAAATAGCTCAAGCACAAACTCAATGAAGATCTGGGGAGTATAGTGTTTCCCGGTCGTTATGTCCCAAATGAGCTATCGAAGAATCACCAAGCGATATAGTGATCGAGAGATTTGAGCGGAAAAAGGTATTGATATTACTATAACTACGAAATAGCAAACAAACAGAGGCTTAAATGCAAATTAAAGAAAATTAAAAGATAAAAATATTAAATAAACGCTATCACTATTTGCAAAATGATGTTTTTGATTTTATGTTTTGTAAAGCGAATTAAAACTACGTAACGTACAAATGAAAAGGTGAAACTTACACAATATAAATCCTAAAAATATGAAAATGATATTTTTACAAACCTAATGATAAAAGAAAATTTATAGAAAAAGAAAATTATTTTTACAACTATTATTCTAATTATTATTAATTTAAAACTATTTTTACTTATTAAATAATAGCCTAAAATACAAGAAAATAGGAAATAAAGCTAGAAAAATAAAATTATGACTTGGAAAAATCTAAAATAACAAAATAGAATTTTCAAAACTATTTTTGTATTTTTCTGATTATTTTTGAATTTTCTAGGAATTAAAAACTATTTAAAACTAATTAAATTACTTAAAAATACAAATTTAACTAAGAAAAATCTAGAAAAATATTTTTGTCTTTTATATTTATCTTAACTTAAGAAAAATGAAAATTATTTTTTGAAACTTTTCTTAATTATTTGTATTTAAAGCTAATTAAAAGGCCTAAAAGCGAATTAAATCAAGAAAAATACTAAAGCGATTTGAAAATGTGAAAAATTCAAGATAACCTTAAAATAATATGAGGAATCTAGGAAAAATGGAAGAACAAGGGCTTGTGTGGAGGATTATGCAACTGCTAAGTCAAGTGCTTAGAAATAAGCACTTGAAATAAGCAAATGGTCTGGCGCACACCAAAGCGCAATGAAGCTATATTAAGCTACAAGAACTCAAAATGAACAAGTCTCAACTGCTCTTAATCACTGAAACTCAAGTTGCTATGATTTGACTTATTTGAGTTTAAGCACAAAACAGATTTTGGGTCTTTACTTGGAGAATAAGCACAAGCAACACAATAATTTGGAAAGGAAAAGCAGAAAGTGGGAACTAAAACTAGACACTGGTGACTATCCTAAGCCAAGGATGAAACTCGAGACAAGCTCAATTGAGCTTTTCCCAAGCACAGCAAAACCCTCAATGGACTCGACTTTCATCGAGTCGATGCACAGGCAACAAGCCCTTGTTGACAAGCAAGTTTGGGTCTTTAGAAAATTCACAAAATATACTAAAATGGACATAAGAAAATAGACCAAGAGAACTTTTAAAACTACAATTTTCATTGAAATTGACTCGAAATGAGTCCAAGAAAAATCACCCTATTTTGGTGGCGAGTTTTCAAGCTTTTGACTTTTTAGCAGTTGAGAAAAGTTGACTTTGGTAAGATTTGCAATCAATTTAAGAACTGAATGTAATATATTATGATGAAATGAAGCTTACGCAAGCTTTGTCTATGAATTTTACACACAAAACAAGATTTTGATTTTATAAAACCTTAACGATTAAAAATTAAAGGCAGTTAGATGGATTTTGACTTTTGAGAGTGTACAAGCACAAAACTATAGCGATTATAAGTTCAAATGGATTCAACAAGCATGAACCAACAAAGTTATCCACTGCATACACCTAAAAGACAGATTAAAGAGCAAATCCAAACACACCTTATACTACTGTTTTGCAAACAAAATTAACCTAAACACTGAACCAACTAACATTAATGATCAAACTAAGTCTATATATCCTAAATACAGCTTAATTAACAAATAAAAATCAACCAAGACCACAAGAACAGATTTTACAATGAAACTTGGAATTAACTTACAAATGTCCTAGCCACTGTGGCTTGAATTCAGTGACCAATGAACCAACTATCCTAAGTATATCAACCCAGATCACACAATTTCAACCCATTTCCATGCTGCATCAACCCATGTCCATTTCTGAATCCAAATTTGACCCAGTTTGACTTTCTTTGACCAAGTACCAAAATTGCTAGAAACTTGAACTTAAGCTTACAAAAGCTATGAAAAGCTTGTTTAAGCTTGTTTTAACTTAAAAGTAAGCTATTAAGAGCACGGACATAGGAATTGGCTGAAATTTTCAATGATGACTCAAGATTATGAAACTTAAGTAAACTTGAAATTGATGATTAAAAATAAAGTACAACGATAATATTACTTGAGATTGATACAAGAAAACAAAAGATTACATCTAATACACTTAACTACAACTTTAATGTTAAAAACGACATCAATGAAATTTTAAAAAACTAAAAACTGCCTCTCTTGCTTCTTCTTGCATCCTTTTATATTCCAAACTTCTTCCCCACTTGTTCTGAGCTTTTCCCACCTCTCTTTAGGACCCTTGGATCAGTTAAGTTGATATTGGCCATAGATCATTTTTTTGGCGGGAAATGGTTTATGACCTGTTGGGGTTGAGTGTAAGGGTGAAGAAGCTTTTAATGCTTCTTGGCATTGTGTGCTTGGAGTGATAAGGAGTAGGGGTGATGATGGAGGTGGAGTGTGAGCAGAGGTGTTGCAGGCAGTGATGATGGTGGCAACCCGTGAGGTTGGAGGGAAAAGGAGAAGTCAAAGGATTTGACTGGGATTTATTATTAAAGGGGGGGTCCAAATTGCATTTGACAAGGGGGTCACTTGGGAAGGCAGGGGTCAATTGGGTTTGTGACAAGGCCAATGGGTGCAAAAGGGTTTTAATTAACACAAGGGTCTAATTGTAATTTCTGAAAATTCAAGGACCTAGGCTGCCATTTTGCAAAGTTGCTCTAAAGGACCAAAAGTGACAAGCTTCCATACTACAAGGACCAAACTTGACATTTTCCAATTTTCCAGGGGCCATTTTTGCCAATTTTCAAACTTAAAGGACCAATTTTGTAATTTCTCAAAACTTTTGATATTTTTCACCAAAGGACTAAATTTGACAACTTATGAATTTAAAAGGACCTTTGGTGATTTTTCTTTGAAATTAGGACTCGGGGACTATTTCGACAATTTTAGAAACTTGGGGACCGAAGCGCCAATTATGCAAACTTAGCTCATTTTCATCGATTTTGAACATTTTGCATCGAAACATATAAAATACAATTTTGGAATATTTTCGGTATTTTGATGCATTTCGAGCATTTTAAGCGCTTTTGATTCAGTTGACCCAAAATGATGAGTATTTACACTCATCGGTGGACCGTTGTAGTATTTCATTTTGGCGTATAATTTGTTGAGATTCATGTATTTATTGTATTGGATTGATATCGATTGGCACATACTGAAAGTATTGTATCATGGGGATATCTCTACGCGGTTTGTGACAATATGATTGAATATGGCGCCTCGTGGATTTGGATCGAATCTCATGATTATTATCGTATGGTTTGAACCGGATGGAATTTTGATTAGGTCTAACGGTATTAGTATTGGATTTTTGGGATAATTTTTTATAAGGATTGACTGGGCTTAACGGAAATGCTTCACCTGGACCGACTATTGGGATAATCTTGGGTTGGTTTTGAATGCTACTATGATGAAAATGTAAAATGGGCATTTTAATTAGGAATTATGATGAGTTAATTGATACCCAGAATCATTAATGCATTAACATTTGTCGAATCGTGTATACAACCTAAACCGGGCCTGTGTGATTTTCGAGTAAGACGGAATGGATGGATGTTAATTTTTGCAATTGAATCGGGTATGTTGTCTTTGTGAGTGAATGGATTTTTGATCGGATGATTATTGGTGATACAGTAATTTGATGATGAGATTTGACGAATATGAGTTTTGATGGTATGAGGTTTATGAGATTTGGACTTTATAAGATCTATTGAAGCATTTTGATGATGTGTTTTGATTGATTCGTGATTTAAGGGTGAGAATTGTTGGGGTATGCGATTTGATACTTTGGTGTTTATTGGATGGTTGATGATATTGTTGATGTTGTAGAATGAACCGTTTATGAACCGCTGCATGTTCCTTAAAATAGATATTCATTTAAACCGAATTTGTCATAACACATTCAAGTCGACATTGTTTACGGTTTTGTCTTGATTTTGTAAAATCCATGAAAGAATCTATTTCTTGGTTTAAATCATAGACTTGTAAAATCCGTGACAATGGAACATCACGGTAAAAGTAAAGTGCATTTCGGATCTTTCTTACGGTTTATTCTTGGTTACGTAAAATCATGAAAGAATCTATTTCTCGGTTTAAACCATAGAATTGTAAAATCCGTAATGATGGAACCATCCGGAGAAAGGAAAGTGTATTTCGGGATCTTATCGATCTTCGGTGCTACAGTTTCTACTTCGAAGAAGGGATAAAAAGGTGTACTTCATGAATTGGGTGATTGTTTGAATATTCTTCATGGCAATTTGGTTATTACAAGGTTTTACGGGGTTATGTGCTTTTAACCATGGTCGGGATGAAAACCATTATCATAGTTCACTTAAAACGTCAAAGGAGGCTAGATTTGAGCTTTTAACCGGAAGATGTGACAACGGGGTCAATTCACTATTATTTATTTGAGGCTGAAGTGAAATATCACGGGCAAGTGTACTTAGTATTTGAAGGTATCGGGGATGGTTGGATGAAGATTCTTCAAGATCCTTGTTCAAGCTTATTATCAAAAATGAAGACTTGGAAATCTAGTTATTGTTGGGTGACTTTTACCTTTTCTTTTACCACTTGGGGAATTGGGCTCTTACTACCACAAAATAACTATCACTTTAAGGAGTTACGTTGTAGTGCTCGATGTCACATTCAATTGTGGATTTTCAAGAGGTGATGTCGTTTATACTTGATGGTTGGTTGGATGAAGAGTATAGAGTACTTAGAGATTCAATGGTGGATGAAGTCTCGACACGCTCTTTGTTACATATGTGCAAGTTTAAGTCACGAGTTTGGGTTAGTTTACTTGAGGTCAAATTCATCATATTGGGTTTTCTCCATCATTTGTCACAACAAAGAGCCTACTGAATGATAATGGGGTGATTACATGTTTTGCCAAGAAATGATGAAAAAAGAGAGATTATGACGTTTGAACACAACAGTTCAAGCCTCGTACTCTAAAGAAAAGAAAAGTGTACGTTTCAGTGCGCTTTATCTTCCAAAGAAGAGAAATCTTCTTATGACATTTGAACACAACAGTTCAAGCCTCGTACTCTAAAGAAAAGAAAAGTGTATGCTTCAATGCGCTTTATCTTCTGAAGAAGAGAAATCTTCTTATTATGACCATTCTCATCAACATGCTTCATGCTTTTTCCATGCACTTCAGTCATCAAGTGAACCGGACTACTGATAATTACTCTTATTCCACTTGCTCAATATAATGAAGATGGCGACATCATGTGCTAATTTTGAGGGGGAGAAGTTTGAATAGAATACATTTGGATGATAATCACTTGTTTAATCAAGAATGGCATCTCCGTATGCAATTCTTGAGGGGAAAGAAGTGTGAATTTTCCGCATGGTTGATTGATATTTGAGAATATATGGTCAAACGGCTCCTAACTCATGTAAGAACCTAGCTTCTTCTTATCGGATCATCTTTACATGGTGTTTCTTCTATGAGCCGCTGGTTGACATCTTCACACGGGCTGATATGATTAATGACAAAGTGCTTCTAACTGCTGGGCTAATTTCTTTGATGAACATCTTTCTGTTCTTGTTTGATTGGGAGGGATTTGATTTAAGGGGATTTGCTATATACAAGTTAACGGGAATGCATTTGGTGAGAAGAATATGTTGACTTTCTATTCCCCAATTGGACAATCTTGAAGAAGGTCGAGTCTACAGTCGGTTCATTTTCTGTTGCATGTTATAAGACTAAAAGATGTATTGCATTTAACGATCTAAAGACTTCTTCTTATTTTAGGCATTTATTTGAAAGATTTGTTAATACAAATAAGCCGTAAAACCGTTTATTTATATTTTACGATCTTCTAATGTTTTGTCGATAACAAACGTAAAATCATATTAACGAAACAAATAAAATACGTAAATGGTTTGAACTAATAGTTTCTAACATATTCACATTTTCACATAAAACACTAAAACAAGTATAAGTGATTTTATGATTTTAGTAATAGATATGTACAACAACTAGTGTTTACATATTTTGATAAAATATACACACAAATAGTATGTAGTATATTGGGTAATATAAATGGGTAGAAACTTAAGTATCACAACCCATTGGGCAAATACATTGAATGTAGTTGGGTACAACCCAAAGCCCATAACCCATGGATCTTGACCCATAACCCATTGCATGACTTAATGCTTATATCATACATGGATAATATCCATAACCCATGGATCAACCCATACCCAAGTGACTAAGTACATTGCACTTAAAGATACATTGTATCTAGCCAAGATCCATGGTTCAACCCATGACCCATGACCCATAACCAAAATACCCATGGGCAAAAGAGGCGTTCCACGGATCCCGGCTTTGTGCTAGCCGGATCCCAGTGGAAGGATCCGCGGGATCCGGGAAACAGAGGATTTTTCCTCTATAAATAGTGAGCCATTTCTTCATTATTTCTCACCCTTTTCAATACACTTTCTCCCCCTGAGTTAAATCTCACTAACCTTAGATACAAGAGATCTATGTTTGTAGTTTTGTTTTTGTGTGATCTTCTAGGTTCCTCTTAAAGGCAAGATCACCACCTTTGAATTCAAGCAAGCTCAATTCCATGAGTTACCATGCTTCCTCATCATCAAGGCTATTGAAGTCCTCTTGTTGATGATCTATTTCTTTGTTCAAAGAAGTGTAGTGTTGAAGACATTAGTGAAAGATGTCTCAAGTGTCAAGACATAGATATTAGTGAAGGGTATCTATCGTCTATAGGATAAGCACTTGTGAAAGGTGCTTAGAAGTCAAGACAAGAAGCATTAGTGAAAGGTGCTTAGAAGTCAAGATTTGAAGCATTAGTGAAAGGTGCTTCGAAGTAAAGACACAAGACATTAGTGAAAGGTGTCTTGTAGATCTAGTCAAAGGCATTAGTGAAAGGTGCCTTAGATGTACATTCGATATGGTGTGTTTCGATGTACTAGATAGACTAGCATTAGATCCAAGGATATTGATGTCCTTGATGATGTTGTAAATGAATAGATCTCCATTGGGATTAGTCGTTGGTGTAGTGTGGTAGTAGTTCCTCCATTGAAATGGAACTAGGGGCTTAGCCTAGTACCTAATAAAGGGTAGGCGACATTGTGAAGGTGTAGTTCACCTAAGGTGTGAAAAGAACTTGGTGGTTAGCCTAGCACCGTATAAAGGGTAAGGCGACGTTGTGTTAGGTGTGGTTCGCCTTGGTGTGAAAGAACTTCGGTATTTAGCTTTGTCTGGAAAAAGGTTAAGCGACGTTGTGAAAGCTTCTCCGCCATAAGGAGATTGGTGTAGTGTTTACGAACTCTCGAGTAGGTGACTCGGGAGTGGAGTAGGGCAAGGAAGGTGTCCTTGTGGCGAACCACTATAAATACTCGCGTTGTGGTTTTGTGCTTCTTACTCTTATCTTTTCATTACATATCTTTATATGCTTGTTTATCAACATCTAACACACACAACCAAATAGATTGACATAAGTCCATCTAAATAGTTTAAAAGAAAGTTTTAATTGGTAAAACTATTCAACCCCCCCCCCCCCTTCTAGTTTTCCACAATTGGTATCAGAGCTTCGTTACCAAGTTTCTTGAAGTATATTGTACTTTAAAAACTTGATACGATACATGGTTAATTGAAAACTACAAAGAAGGTTTTTCATAAAAACAAACACCATGTCTTTTAAAACTATACGTTTGGATGTTGATTTGACAAACAACATTTCTCTTATTTATTTTTATTTTTTTTATTGCACTAATCTTCCTTGTCATGTTGATTAGTCAAAGCTCATACCCACCAAGCTTTAGGAGTCGCTTGGTAACAAGAAAACCTTCCTTAAGAAGGTATCTTAAATGCAAAGGAGCGGGAATTGTCTAAGTGACATTTGTTGTGTCATTTGTAAAGACATTCCTAAGTGCGCTAAAGGTATGATTTTCTTTTACTTTGCTTGATAATTAAGTATACCTATTTAGGTATTTATATGATTATCTTTTGTGCAAATTAAATGTTTTACATACGTGTTTTATTTCTCGTATAAAGTTGTGGTATATGAAACTTATGTTTTGTTTCTTTTAATCCAATAAAACAAAAACATGAATTTCAAAAATTTCCTCTCATTCAAAAACTTCATCTTCCTCCTCATTCCATCTCAATCGAACCCAAGAAGATCCGTCATCAACATGGTTTACATTGCACTCATCCTCATCGCCCTAACACTCATCGCACTTGTGTTCCCTATGATGAAGTTCACATACGGAGACATTTACTTTGTGTTGTTAATCTATATTGGAGTCATATACCCAATCCTTTGTATCATCCTTAGTATTGAAATGCAATATTATTAATAATCTAGTTTATCTAGGTTATTATTGTTATAATGTGGTTATCATTTCTTTTTATTTATATGTTTTATATTCTTTCGTGATACATTAGAAGTCATGTATGCATGCCAAAAGAAAATGTAGGATAAAACATATTTCGTGGTATAAAAGCGTAAAACCTATGTTTTATCAAATCATTTACATTACTGATTCACGGATCCGGAAGATATACTAGCGGATCCCTTTTGTAAAGGAACCGTTGGATCCGTCCTCTTTGGAAAACAGTTTTCATGCAAGATTAAAACCCACTATCTTTCTAAAGTAATAATCCACTAGAATTTCAAAACCATGAGTTAGCTAAATGCTAAAACCATTGTTAATAAAAATCTAGTAAAAGCGTTAGATTATTATAGGTTGACCATAAACATCACCTCTTATTAACCCATCACTTCTATAGGTTCAACTATGACGCATGAATACGAGTTTGATTTTCACTCACTAGCGTCTACACTCCTAACATCTCTCTTGAGCCCAACACACCTGGCAATCACGTCCGTGGGTTCAATAATCTCGAAACCCGTCACTTCCATGAAGGACGTATTGTAGACACCTCTCTACAATTCGAAGAAGGTATCAATACCTCCTTCCGAACCATAGGATTGGAATGTCTTCTCAAAATTAACGAGAAAATGTGTCCAAGGTTTGTATTGGAATTCTTCCGTCAAGTCGAACTCGTTCTTAACGAGGATCGCTCTCTATCTCTTTGGTTTTACATCAAAAACCAAAAGTTCACTCTAACCCTTGGGAATTTTGCTCACATCCTCCAGATTCCAAATCATGGACAATGTGCCTTCACCGAAGATTGGTCTCTTGATTCTCTCTTCAACTTTCGTGAAGAAAATAGTCCATATTGTTCACATACCCTCTAGGAAGATTTAAATCGCATAATATGCAAACCTCGACCATATTACTCCAATCCAAACATTATCCATACACGGATATCCGAGAAGAGTACAAGCCTCTTGCTCTCATTCTACGTGAAAATGTTTGGAGTATTAGGAAATCGAGATATTCTTCCGCTTGTTGTGCTCGCATGTTGTCTTGTTTGCTAACACAACAACCATACAATCTCGCCTACTTCTTCGCAAGGTAATTGCAAATCTTCAATGCTCAAGAATAAACTCATCCCTTATGGAATGTTCTTGACACGCCTCTATCATAATGTTATGCACTTCCATCCTCAATTTCAAAGTCCGTTATGCGTACTTGTGAACAAGATGATGGAACCGCTAAACATATCTCTCATGAAGACTTTCTTCATTCTTGATTCCACCAATACCCATCAATAACATAATGATCCTCCTAGCGAAGACACTCAAGGAACCTAGTAGTAGTCAAATAGGATCAATTCTACTCTACTCGTGCTTTATCAATGTAATCCTATTTTCTTCATGAAATAAAACATCTTACATTTGATATCTTAGTTTTAGAACTCCTTTAACTAATCTTGGAATATAATGCATTGTCAAGATCATTGCATATCTTTAGTAAAGGTTCTGCCTAGCAGATGGACGGATCCCAAATGTTGTACTAGACGGATCCCTATCTTTGGGGAACCGTGGGATCCGGCAAACAGAAAATGCAATTGCAAGCATTATATTTCAAACATATCCTTAGAACACCTCACACTAAGCTAAACATAGTGTCTTAAGGCAGATTAAGTCCTTATCAAGATAGGTTGATCTTTCCTACTCATTCCAACTCACATAGATCACACTCTAAGATGTTCATAGATCTATCACTTTGTTTTAATCCATCACTCTTCCGCTCTCAAAACTCACACTTCATTTTTTACTTGATCCCTCACATCTAGGTTAGAAATCTTTCAATTATGACAAAATTGATCATAAATCAACCTCACCTCAAAATTGATCAAAGTTGATCAAATCCTAGTTTTCCCATCTCAAAACACTTAGGATATTTTCCAAAACACAATCCTGAGTCACAACCTGATCTCTAGGATCATTTAGCTTCAATTGACACTCTCATCTTTAGTGTCATCCTTGCTCATTCATTGGTACTCATGAAAGTTTCAAATCCTTCCATAAAAGACAATCATTAGCTACATCACTCACCACCTTCAAGTACTTAAGCACCCTTCATTTAAGACACTTAGGAAGACTGAAACACTCAAGATGTTATAGGTCTTAGATTTTAGAAACATCATTTCCACTCTTTCATAGCTGGCGATAGCGGATCCCTAGGATTAGCCTAGACGGATCCCTCCGAGAAAGGAAAGTGGGATCCGGATGATGTATAGGTCAAATCTTGCTAAAACAATCATTTCAACTTATCTTCCAAACTCAAATACTCCATCTCATCTTAAATGAGTTCCTAGATCGATCCAACCTCTAAAGTTGACTCTTGTGCATGTCAATCATCACATTCCAATGAATCCTAGTGGCTTAAAGCTTAAATGCACTTGCCAAATCTCTTAGTTTATAAACCACCTTGTTAGGACCTCCATAGTCATCACTCTCACTCTAACTTTCAGCTCTTGAAATCATTTCATCATGAGGAAAACCCCAAGTAGTAACTTATCCACCAAAGAACCACCCATGAAAAAGGCTCGTGTTATACACGAAATCTCCTCAACCGAATCATCTCCCGTCAAACCAACAAATGATAGAATCCTTCATCATCCAATCAAACCAATTCCTAAAAGGATAGTACCCACAAAACTACCTATACCTAACACCACCATACCTCCTAGGCCAAACAATATCATCTCCACTAAACCATCACCATTGGTTCCTAGAGCTATGATGTGCCCGGTTGGTGCAAGTTTTAAATTTATAAAAGGTGAATTACCAATATTACCAATAACACATACGAGCAAGTATACTCGTCCGGTATAGCAAGATTATGAAGGTAAGTCGGGATGGATTCGCGAGGATTTGAGTGAATCTAAGCACAAGTTTGAATTAACGGAGTCTATCCAAAACATATAACAAAGCAAATAGATATAATGAAATTCAGATGATTAAAAACTACACTTGCTTAAACTAGTTTCATATCATAGATTAATGTGATTGTGTTAACCTCTTAACATGTTGGTTATGATAATTAGTTGAAAGACTAATCTATTGTTCTTACAAGTCAAACTTTGATCAAGAGTTTAGTTTATAAAAACAAGCATTAAGTTTAACCAATCAATTCAAGATCAATTCAAGTTTCATAAGTTTACATACATAAACTTAAACACAAAAACATCCACTTGTTCATCAAATTGCTTAAGAAATGGTCAATACAAAAGGTAACCGATCATAGACAAAAGGCTACAATTGATTCTCAACAACTAATCTTACGACCATTTAGATGTTTCCAACCAATCCAATTTGATAATCAAAAAGCGTTTCTATTACAACCACACCTTAGTTCCTTTGAGTAATCAAGAGTATGGGTAAAAACAATCATCCATAGACAAAATGATTATGACTAGTTGAATAACACGAAGTTCTTTCGACCCCAACGATTATTGTCAAATAGCCAAACTTGATTAACAAATGTCACTATGAAACTTTAGCACAATTGGATCTTAGAATCAACTTGAAATTGAATTAAAACATGTTAACACAACCACTTACTAATCATATGATAATCAACATCATTTAAGCAAGTGCATAAAGAAACTAACCACTCATAGCAAACATAAACATAAACTCAGAACTTTGAACATTAGAAAACATGATTAAAGGTCTTACAATGCTTGGAATAAGATTACAAATGGTGTAGTAATGATGCCTCAAGTATTGGTGATGACTTCTTGATGGTTTGACCTCCAAATGATGACTTCTTGGACCTCCAAAGTTTCCTGGAACTTTATGAACGAATTTAGGCTTTGAGAGAGTGGTAGTGGTGGTTAGATAGGTGTGAGAGAAGATCTCTCAAGTTTTGGTGTATTTGGATGATGAAAACATACACAAATGAGTCCTATTTATACTACTCTCAAGCCCTTGGGTGTTTAATGCTCAACTTGGCCTCCAAGGAGTTAGGAAGGACCTAGAATACATGAAGGAAGGACCTAGAATCGTTTAGAACATGATTGGAACCTTAGTGATGGAAAAATAGTGAACAGGACCTCCAACCGGATCCGGTTGAGCTCCAACCGTTCGGTTGGTCTCGTGACCAATATCCAACCGGATCGGTTACGGTCTCGACCGACGGTTGGAGCAAAAATCATAAAAGTCATAAACACGAAAGTTGTAGATCTTTCTCTTAGCTTTCCGTGGCCATGAACGGGAGGTCAAGCGGAGTCCGTATGCAAAAGTTATGGCCAAAATGGTGAAGGTGTGTCGGGAACAACGAGGCTTCCAATATCTCTTCGTTTAAGCTTCTTTTCTACATTTCTTTCGTTTTCCTTCTTGAACTTTATTCTTGAGTCTTTGGACCACTAACTTGATGACTTTATCTTCTTGAATATACTCCACAAGTCTTGCTTTGGTGGGAATTCTTCATACATGGAGAATCTTAGTATTTTACTTCTTTTTAGTCTTTTTCTCCACTTTCACGTACTTGGCTACAAATGAACTAGCAAGCGCACTTTGATACGATTAAGCAACAAAAGCATATGATTATAACCAAATAACATACATAAAAACACGGATAACGCTACTAAAAACATGCACAATTTGGCGTTATCAATTCCCACACTTAAACTTTGCTTGCCCTCAAGCAAATCTAGGAAAAACATCCTTTGGTACAAGATCGTGATTATGAAAAATGTGATGCAAATCAACCAAGTATAAATCGAGAGATGATTCATCAATTATGCTTATAAAGGTGAAACATCAAGATGTTTGACAATATCCAACGATTTTCTTGCATGATAAACATTTGAACACCTCACGAAAAATAATAGAATATAATTCACTCAATCACTCATTTTTAGTGGAGTAACAAGATAAATCACACTCATTGCTCAGTCATGATTAGATTATTACCATAAGCTTGTACAAGAAACAAAACTCCACCGACGTGGCGTGAGCACCAAGTAAAAACATCTAAAGAGGGCTTTTATTCGGGTTATAATGATAGGCTAAGGGTTAAGGGTATGGATAAGGCATGGGAATGTTTAATGAAATTGGTGTAAAAATAAAAATGAAATCAAGTCTAATACCCATGTTGCTAGCTACCAAACATTCCACGAACCAGATAAATGATTATAGCTTTGCTTTCTTCTTTTTCACTTTCCACAGCTTTTTGCTTTGCCATGTCAATTATTCTACGATCATAGCTCATTGGCTATTATTTTCATACTTTCAACACTTTTTTTTTTTTTTTTTTTTTTTTTTTTTTTTTTTGAACACAAAGCATGGCTCAATCAATCACAAAGAGGTGGTACTCATAATCATTTGAACAATCTTCACTTTCCATGAAACTAGCAACCAAAGCGTTAGACATTGATAAGGGGTAGGCTAAGGTTTAAAGTGTAAAATCTTTTGTATTTTACGGTGAAGCAAAAATGAAAGGGATGGCTCAGAAGGTGTAACTAGGGGTATCTAGTGCTAAAAATGAGCACTACAAATGGGTCCATGTGGGTGGTTAACTAACCGATGTGGCTAGCTAATATATCTTAGATGTAAAATGGAAGGCTATTTGGGTTAAATCCTAAGTTGCCTCTTTATCACACGAATTCACTTATATCGCACGAATGCAATCTCACTGCGGTCTAGTAATGATTTACAAGCACAAGTTCTAGAATAAATAAAATCACCCAAGCACACTCATAGCAAAAGATCTAAGCATAAAAGATGTATGCTAATAAGAAATAGCTCAAATCCTCACAATTTAGTGGAAAGGGTATAATATGTGCTAGCAAATGTTTATCGATCCGAGAATGGATTGCAATAGTAATCGAACACATCTCAAAATTTCAAATATTACCGGTTTACGATGGAATGATCCAGTTATTCTAATAGATAATCCTAAAAGTGTGAAAACAACTAGATCACAAAGGCAAACAAAATTTTAAATTTAAGCATGAAAACTCTAATTTTCCTATTCACCCCCCACACTTAAGTTAGACATTGTCCTCAATGAAAAGCGAACTTCAAACTATAGAAATAGGGAAAATAGAGATGAAACCGGATATGTCAACGAGTTTATTAGCTTAAAATTCTTTCTTCATTCTGGCGCCCTTTGGAGAAATCATCACCGCACACAATCTTATAAACAAACAAAAGGTTTTATTAAAGGTGGCACCCCACACTTAAGTTCAACCAAAGGTTAAAACTTTGGGAGTGACCATAGAAAATCAAAACACACGGGTTGCCTCCCGAGAAGCGCTTGTTTATTCTCGAGTCATCGGCTGACTCGAGTCTTCCTGTGGTTAGGATACTTTGACCATACGGTTCAAATGGGAATTTCACTCTTAAACATTGAGGTATGGAATCTTTGGTTTGTACTCCATAATGGATGGGAATACATTTGATTCTTTTGGTTTGACCAATTGAAAGTCCCTCTTTATTATCTCGAACATTTGGTCGATTTCATTAGAAATGAGGACAGGTGGCGGATCTTTATGATTTTTCGGAGGATCATCGGACTTTCCACTCCCAGTGAATATTGCATCCACAGTCTCAAAGTGAGTTAAAGGAGGTGGCTTAGTCCTACCGTTTATATTTAAAAGCTGGATTTTGTGGTTCGAGACCATTTGTCTATCTTTCTTTCCGGTTCTCCATTCCGATTGTCACCGATTTTGTTGAACTTCTCATCATCAACATGATTGTGTTCGGGACCTTTTAATTGCGTCATTGGGATATGCATGGTGCAATCCTCAAGAAAAGGTAACACGGTTGGTGAGTTAGACATGATTTGGTTTGATTTGGCGTGGTTGGAATATGCTCGGTCTCGTCCTCTTGATAAATTCATCGTCACCCTTATCGTTCTCGTATTGAATTGAGGGTGGTTTGTAGACAAATTCATGTCTCGAGTTGGAATCGTGGTGTAAGGAAGAGATTCAACGTGATGGACTTCTGTTCCTTACTTAATCTTTCTATCCTCCTCTCCAAGTCTTGGCTTATCGCTTGTTGGTTCCTTCTTCCTTGATCGACTTTATGTTCCAATTCAACCAACGGGTTCGTCATATTCTCATTGGCTTTTGTTTGGTGGCCATCCATTCTCTCATCATCTCCTCCGGTGAGGTTTTAGGTGTATTGAAATGTTCGATGGATGAGGTATTGTATTCCATGGTGATATCGAGGATATGTTTGGGTTGGGTTGTGGTATGGAAAGAATGCAATTTACGGAATTTTGGTGGTAATATCTGCCGTGATATCCTGGGTGATATCCTTCATGTTGGGCGTGGTTCGCTTCCATGGGATCACACATCGGCGTGTCATCCTCGGCATCGTGGTTTGAAGCTTGGTGATTATTTCGTAGTTCCATCATCTCCCTCCGTATGCTTATGAATTGGGTATCGATGTTTGTGGAGAGAGCTTCCAATTTCTCGATCAATGAGGCATGATCGGTATTGATGTTGCTTCCACCGGCGGAAACAACGATATTCGGATTGGAATCGTTCGAGAAATTACTACTTGTGAAGATAGCGTTGACATACTCGTTTCTTGTTTGTGGTGGATGGTACGTCTTATCATTTGATGGTTTTGGGTTGGATTGGGTATTACTTGGCAATGAACGGATGGTCTAGAGGAATGTTGGTCGAAAACACCGCTAAACTTGTTTTCAAGATCTTGGATAGATGCTTGATGATTTTTACGTCCTTGCTCAACTTTGGCTTTGAGATTGAAAAATTGATTTTAATAAAATCATTTGCAGATTTTGAGCGACCACGAATTCTCTCATGGTTTTCTCGAATTCGGTTTCTTCCATCTTTTGTCGGGATTTGGTGGCGGTGGATCGTTAGTTCGTGGTTGAGAATCACGGTTGTCATCCCTTGGTCGGCGATCTTGCCAATTTCGAATTTCGACCGTAATAATTACTACGATATCCTCCTCCACGGTATCCTCCTTGAGTGTAACTTGCTTCTCCTTCCTTGGTCCACCCATAGGTTTATCGTCCTTTTCGGACGATGGATGATTTCCGCCACAATTGTTGCATCCGTCTCGCATTTCCTTCATTTCCTCTTTGATATCTTTGTATTGCAGTCGATTTTTGATGTTAACGCCCATCTTCTCCATGAGTTTTGAGGTATCGGTGTTTTCGACAAAAGCAACGGTTTTCGAAGAGGTTTGGTTTGGAATCTTTGGACCAATCAAGTTTGAGAAGTACTCGATCTTGAGCAATTTATGTGCATCGTTGGGAGTCTTATAGAAAAATTCCTCCGACATCAAGGATGCCTTGAGAGATTTCATCTAGTCCATGGTAAAAGATTTGGATAATGGTTCCTTTTGATAATCCATGTCCATGACAACCTCGGCAAATCTTTCATTGAAGCCGTGCTTCGACAAGTGATTCGTTTGGGTTTTGGTTGAAAGCACGAATTTCTCCTATTAATCGATCAAACATGGCGGTGGAAAGAATCGGCTCACAAAAGCTTGCCTCATCTCCTCCCAAGTATTGATGATTCACGGGTTAATTCATTGTACCATACTTTAGCATCTCCATGAGTGATGATGGGAAAAGTTTGAGTTTTATGGCATTGACATCGGTGTCGCCATAACGGAACATGCCGCAAATTTCGATGAATTGACAGAATGTGCTATATGCGGATCGGCCAGCGCACGCCATCGAATTGTCGGCCTTTGATCATAGAAAGGTGATGTCCCTTCACGGTGAAGTTGTCACCAAGGTTAATAGCAACAATAGCACTTTCGGGTGTTGGTGCTACGGTTCGGTTGGTTCCCCACATGGGTTGATCGTCCGCCATGGGAAAAGGTAAATTAGTGGAAGGGTTGAAAACAACTTTGGCTTCAATGAGGTTATCAAATGGTGGGTTTGGTACTCTTGGTACACAATTTTCCAATGGTATGAAACGTGTTCTCCTTATTCTTCGAATCAAACGTTCGGGGTTGGTAAGAGGTGAAATTGGTTCTATTCCCGCTGCTCGAGTGTTCATACAATGTCCTAGAGAATCCAGGCAATATCTAAACACACGGACAAACAACGAAAATGGTTTTTATGGGACAGAGCAGGTAACCGGATCGGTTGCGGGATGCGACCGATCGGTTAGACCAGTTGGGTGATGAGCAAAATCGTAACCGATTCGGTTGAGGGCCAACCGAATCCGGTTAAGGTTTCGAAATTTTTTTTTTTTTTTTTTTTTTTTTGGGTTGAATCGACCGAGGAAATTCAAGAACTTGTTGAAACACAATCAAATCCCGTGGCGTAAAAACTTGATGTGCCGGTTGGTGCAAGTTTTAAATTTATAAAGGTGAATTACCAATATTACCAATAACACATACGAGCAAGTATACTCGTCCGTTATAGCAAGATTATGAAGGTAAGTCGGGATGGTTCATAGGATTTGAGTGAATCTAAGCACAAGTTTGAATTAACGAGTCTATCCAAAACATATAACAAAGCAAATAGATATAATGAAATTGGATGATTAAAAACTACACTTGCTTAAACTAGTTTCATATCATAGATTAATGTGATTGTGTTAACCTCTTAACATGTTGGTTATGATAATTAGTTGAAAGACTAATCTATTGTTCTTACAAGTCAAACTTTGATCAAGAGTTTAGTTTATAAAAACAAGCATTAAGTTTAACCAATCAATTCAAGATCAATTCAAGTTTCATAAGTTTACATACATAAACTTAAACACAAAAACATCCACTTGTTCATCAAATTGCTTAAGAAATGGTCAATACAAAAGGTAACCGATCATAGACAAAAGGCTACAATTGATTCTCAACAACTAATCTTATGACCATTTAGATGTTTCCAACCAATCCAATTTGATAATCAAAAAGCGTTTCTATTACAACCACACCTTAGTTCCTTTGTGTAATCAAGAATAATGGGTAAAAACAATCATCCATAGACAAAATGATTATGACTAGTTGAATAACACGAAGTTCTTTCGACCCCAACGATTATTGTCAAATAGCCAAACTTGATTAACAAATGTCACTATGAAACTTTAGCACAATTGGATCTTAGAATCAACTTGAAATTGAATTAAAACATGTTAACACAACCACTTACTAATCATATGATAATCAACATCATTTAAGCAAGTGCATAAAGAAACTAACCACTCATAGCAAACATAAACATAAACTCAGAACTTTGAACATTAGAAAACATGATTAAAGGTCTTACAATGCTTGGAATAAGATTACAAATGGTGTAGTAATGATCGTCAGTATTGGTGATGACTTCTTGATGGTTTGACCTCCAAATGATGACTTCTTGGACCTCCAAAGTTTCCTGGAACTTTATGAACGAATTTAGGCTTTGAGAGAGTGGTAGTGGTGGTTAGATAGGTGTGAGAGAAGATCTCTCAAGTTTTGGTGTATTTGGATGATGAAAACATACACAAATGAGTCCTATTTATACTACTCTCAAGCCCTTGGGTGTTTAATGCTCAACTTGGCCTCCAAGGAGTTAGGAAGGACCTAGAATACATGAAGGAAGGACCTAGAATCGTTTAGAACATGATTGGAACCTTAGTGATGGAAAAATAGCTGAAACAGGACCTCCAACCGGATCCGGTTGAGCTCCAACCGTTCGGTTGGTCTACGTGACCAATCTCCAACCGGATCCGGTTACGGGTCTCGACCGACCGGTTGGAGCAAAAATCATAAAAAGTCATAAACACGAAAGTTGTAGATCTTTCTCTTAGCTTTCCGTGGCCGCGAACGGGAGGTCAAACGGAGTCCGTATGCAAAAGTTATGGCCAAAATGGTGAAGGTGTGTCGGGAACAACGAGGCTTCCAATATCTCTTCGTTTAAGCTTCTTTTCTACATTTCTTTCTCGTTTTCCTTCTTGAACTTTATTCTTGAGTCTTTGGACCACTAACTTGATGACTTTATCTTCTTGAATATACTCCACAAGTCTTGCTTTGGTCGGGAATTCTTCATACATGGAGAATCTTCGTATTTTACTTCTTTTTCCGTCTTTTTCTCCACTTTCCTGTACTTGGCTACAAATGAACTAGCAAACGCACTTTGATACGATTAAGCAACAAAAGCATATGATTATAACCAAATAACATACATAAAAACACGGATAACGCTACTAAAAACATGCACAATTTGAGCGTTATCAAGCTATTTCATTTACTTCACCATTATCATCACCACACCTCTACAATTTAGAGGACTTGCCTCCTAGGACGTCTCATCCGCTTCCACCGACAAAATTCTCCTCATTAGGAGGAATAATGGTTCAAAATCAAGGTGTTGAGTCAACACTTGCTCCGGCTTCCTTTTCACCTTCTCCATCATATAATCCTATTTGGATTATGAGAAATCATCAAAGTCAACCACCCAACTATATGGAAGTTGACACTTGTTTACCACCACCATCATACTTGGTCGAGGCATTCTCAAATGCACCTCCACCAATCCCTTCATCGTTTGAAGCTCTACAAGCCGCTTCACTTGATCCTTCGCATCAAGCCTTTTCATTTCATCCACCACCACTACCTAGCCATGACAAAGATTGCTATCATTGTCAACATGTTGAAAGTTTGATACATGAAGTACGAGAAGACCAACGTTTCACGTTCTATCATCTCCTCGAACATTTCGACGAGATCAAACCTAAACAAAACTTGAGCTAGAAGAATTTTAGTGGTGTCCTAGCATCAAGCGTTAGTTGGACTAGAAATTCCTACTCATGCACTATCTGTTTTCTTATTTTTAGAGTCATGTATATCATAACTCTTGTTTTATTAAATGGAATTACATGCTACTTGTTATTTTTCCGAGCATATGTATTCATATCTCATTTATGTGATAACATTACTTGTTATATCACCTTTCTTGATTTTAGTCATCGCCCGACGGATCCTCAGATTGCTTGACGGATCCCTACTAGGAGGGAACCGTGGGATCCGTGAAGACAGAAAGTTTTTCTACTAACTTAAATCACATTTGCGTGAATTGTGAATTATACTTGTTTTCTAACCCTTGTTTTACGCTTATTCAATTAACACATGAAGAATTTGACATCCTAAAGCTAGGGGAGCTTGGTGTCAAAACAATACGTGCAAAATTACTTGCAACCTTAGATTTATATTTCATGACTTTCCGTTGCAAAATTGCAATCATCTAGGGGAGCACACCGTCACATAGACGTAATCTTTTGCAAAAGTTAGTTGCAAATGAACTAGATTAGAATTAGTTTCTTGACGCCTTACTTAGGGATGGACTCGTCAAGGGGGAGTAATGACGAGATCCTTTCCGTTACTTGCTCTCTATTTTTTTCTTTCACATGTTTTTCTTAAAACGATGTGTTGCTTTCTTTCAAACACTTTTGTTTCGACAAAAGGGGAGAAGAAAGTAAAAACAAATTCAAACTTTTACGAATGTTAGCTTTTCCTTAAAATAATTTTATGTTTTGTCATCAACAAAAGGGAGATTGTTAATACAAATAAGTCGTAAAATGTTTATTTATATTTTACGATCTTCTAATGTTTTGTCGATAACAAACGTAAAATCATATTAACGAAACAAATAAAATACGTAAATGGTTTGAACTAATAGTTTCTAACATATTCACATTTTCACATAAAACACTAAAACAAGTATAAGTGATTTTATGATTTTAGTAATACATATGTACAACAACTAGTGTTTACATATTTGGATAAAATATACACATAAATAGTATGTGGTATATAATGTAATATAAATGGGTAGAAACTTAAGTATCACAACCCATTGGGCAAATACATTGAATGTAGTTGGGTACAACCCAAAGCCCATAACCCATGGATCTTGACCCATAACCCATTGCATGACATAATACTTATATCATACATGGATAATATCCATAACCCATGGATCAACCCATACCCAAGTGACTAAGTACATTGCACTTAAAGATACATTGTATCTAGCCAAAGATCCATGGTTCAACCCATGACCCATGACCCATAACCAAAATACCCATGGGAAAAGAGGGCGTTCCACGGATCCACGGCTTTGTGCTAGCTGGATCCCAGTGGAAGGATCCGTGGGATCGGGAAGCAGAGGATTTTTCCTTTATAAATAGTGAGCCATTTCTTCATTATTTCTCACCCATTTTCAATACACTTTCTCCCCCTGAGTTAAATCTCACTAACCTTAGATCCAAGAGATCTATGTTTGTAGTTTTGTTTTTGTGTGATCTTCTAGGTTCCTCTTAAAGGCAAGATCACCACCTTTGAAGTCAAGCAAGCTCAAGTCCATGAGTTGCCATGCTTCCTCATCATCAAGGCTATTGAAGTCCTCTTGTTGATGATCTCTTTCTTTCTTCAAAGAAGTGTAGTGTTGAAGACATTAGTGAAAGATGTCTCAAGTGTCAAGGCGAAGATATTAGTAAAGGGTATCTATCGTCATAGGATAAGCACTTGTGAAAGGTGCTTAGAAGTCAAGACAAGAAGCATTAGTGAAAGGTGCTTGAAGTCAAGATTTGAAGCATTAGTGAAAGGTGCTTGAAGTAAAGACACAAGACATTAGTGAAAGGTGTCTTGTAGATCTAGTCAAAGGCATTAGTGAAAGGTGCCTTAGATGTACATTCGATATGGTGTGTTTGATGTACTAGATAGACTAGCATTAGATCCAAGGATATTGATGTCCTTGATGATGTTGAAAAGGGTAGATCTCCTTTGGGATTAGTCATTGGTGTAGTGTGGTAGTAGTTCCTCCATTGAAATGGAACTGGGGCTTAGCCTAGTACCTAATAAAGGGTAGGCGACGTTGTGAAGGTGTAGTTCACCTAAGGTGTGAAAGAACTTGGTGGTTAGCCTAGCACCAGTATAAAGGGTAAGCGACGTTGTGTTAGGTGTGGTTCGCCTTGGTGTGAAAGAACTCGGTATTTAGCTTTGTACCGAAAAAGGTTAAGCGACGTTGTGAAGGCTTCTCCGCCATAAGGAGATTGGTGTAGTGTTACGAACTCTCGAGTAGGTGACTCGGGAGTGGAGTAGGGCAAGGAAGGTGTCCTTGTGGCGAACCACTATAAATACTCGCGTTGTGGTTTTGTGCTTCTTACTCTTATCTTTCAACATCCACACACACAACCAAATAGATTGACATAAGTTGATCTAAATAGTTTAAAAGGAAGTTTTAATTGGTAAAACTATTCATTCCCCCCTTCTAGTTTTCCACAAGATTGTCAGTTTAGGGGAGAGCACTAATTGGGGGAGAGTGAATTGAATGATTTAATCCCTAATTAGATTTGCTCACACTGTACGTCAGCAAGTTGATTCTCACAAAGACTTCAAGTGTTCTTCTCAAAAATATTTCAAGTATTCGGACTTATAACATGTTGCTGATTCTGAAGTGTCAAAACTAGCAAGGGGGAAGGAGACTCACATCTAAACACAAAGCGAGTAAACTTGATGAACTTAATTCTTCTAAGTGATTGAAGATATCACAGGAAGACAAATGTCATGACCGCAGAGAAACTCAAGGTTTTACTCATCAAGGCTTTTAGTGTTATTATTCCAACTACGTGGGGGAAGTGATGTAATAGAAAGTTTCTGAAGATAAAAGAGGTACTCAAGTGTGTGATCATTTCGATGTTATCGCAATCATCGGGAGAGAATTGTGTACATTGGGGCGCCATTGTTTCATGAGTGCTTAATCGATGATTCGTAGATATAATCACTTATTCCGAATTGACATCCGCAGAGATAGTCATCCGCAGAGATAATCGATGATTCACCGCTTCTTCAATGTTATCGGTTATTATCTCTTTGGGCATTCGGTACTTCGGGTTCTTGAGCTTCATACACTATCATCGTGGGAAAGAAAAGTATACATCGGGGTTATTCTTTGGCTATCGGACTTAATCGCTACTTCGATGGTATAAGTTTCTCCATCTTGGTATTTGTGTATTCGGGTTCGTGAGCTCTAGTTTAAGATCTTGTTGCATCAATTCAACTACGTGGGAGAAGTTGTCTCGTGACACCTTTTGGAATGGATTGCTTCAGACTTCAATGGTTATGAAATTTGAGAAGATTATTTATGAGTGGGATGATACGTTGTTGTTCTTGTTGATGATATAACCCGAGCGGAGAATCTCGATTATCGTTCTTAAAAGGAGCAATGGATTTATGATAATGGTGTGCGTCTCTGCACTGCTAAGGCAAGCTTGTAATATAGCTTGAATCTGCTCATCTAATGGATTTTCGGTTTGGGTGGAAGCGCCAAAGTCTCTCTTTCTCAAAGGCTCATGTTCTATCTTCTATTACGAGCCTAGGAAGCTTTGGTGGTGAATGTTTAAGAGATGATGACTTCTATCTACAATGGGGCTGCTTTCGATATCCTTATCTAGGTTTTCGTTTCATTATCTTCTTAAACTATATCATCTACTCTATCTGTATATATTTATTAAAATAGAAAAATATAAAATTAACAAAAACCCATAAAAAACAAAAAAAAAACAAAAAAAAAACCAAAAATATGTTTTCTCAAGACATGTCTTCTGATATCGATAACATCTGTGGTCTTAGAAATGTCATTCAACAATGGCACGGGACCATAGATGAAGTTCGAGCAGAAGGTGTAAATATTTCTTTTCAAAACATGTCACAAATCAAATGGTTTGCTATAGCAACCCACTCTTCAAGAAAGGAAAGTGTTGCGCTAAACAAATTTTCAAAATAATTTCGTGCACTTATTCTAAAAAAACAAAACAAGGAAAGCATGTCGTCAAAAAGACTGTTGTTCCTACACAAATGTTTTTCCGTCTAAAATTCTTCAGAAAAATATTTGTTGTTTTCAAAAATGGTGGTAAATGAGTTGCTTGAAAATCAATCAGATTCAGTATTTTCGAAAAAAAAAATTGAAAACTCAATTAATGACTTCAGCGCTTTTAAATTTTTCAGAAAATGAGTCATTGATTGAGGGGGAGAATGTTTTTCAAATTTATATCATCTATCGGACTTATCTAATTATCCTAAATGCTTAACTGAAAAATGATGTTAACCTACGTTGAAGGACTAGGTGCCTAGGATATGATTGTTAGGATTAGATGATTAAAGTTTGACAAACACATTATTCCCATACCTTTTATGATATGATTGATATGTTGGATTGACTTTTATTAGTCGATTGTTGTTTAGGTGATGTCGACCACCATATATATGTATGTGTGTTCACTAACGTATGCATGTATATTGGTATATAAGAATGTTCCCGATCCGGATCCCACAATAGAAGATGATTGGATGTCGAATGGAAAGTGTAACTATCTCTTGGATCGACAAAAGAAGAAACGGAGCTTAATTGGATCTCTATTCAGAGTTGGCATGATATATGCAACGTCAGAGGTCCTGCTGCATCAGCAGATGGTTTTCTTCAGCTGAAAAATGAAGAAACGGAGCTTAATTTCACCTCTATGAAGAGTTGGCATGAGAAATGCAACGTCAGAGGTCTCACTGCATTAGCAGACGGTTTTCTTCCAGCCTTACAGCAACAACAGAAGCTTCTCAACCACATAACGTATCTTTGTGCAGGAAATAGTAGTGGATGATACCATTTTTCAAAAAATCTGTTAAAATTGTTTTTGAAAATGGAATTAATTTTAAAAATCACCGGACTTCATTTTTTTCAAAACTTAAGTCACTCAATCATCGACTACGGTCATCGATTGAGGGGGAGAGTGATTTTAAATAAATTTTTTTCAAACGATATTTCTTCTATCAAGTCCGGCTTGTACGAATTAAAGTGGTGATCTAAAGATTTAATGTTATGTCATGGTATGATTCTTTTAAAACTCAAAGATCTTTCAAAATGAAATTTTTTCTATTCTTGTTTGATTGTGAAATTGTTTTATTTTACTAAAAGATCCCTTAAAACTATCATACCTGACACTAACAATCTTTAATGTCGAAAAACTGTTCCTTTTCTATCATTTTTCAAAATTAAATCTTGCCACGTCTTTCCCCAAAATTTTCTAAATGATTTAAATCAATCAGGATCCAAAATCTCATTTGGTTTGAAATTTTTGATCGGGGGAGAGATCGTGATTTAAATCTCAAATTTGTTTAAATAGAATTGGTTTCAGTCCTTTAAAGGCACTCCTGCCTCCATGTGCCCAACGATTTCAATATATGATGCACATGATTGAGGAGGAGCATTTATCCAAAAACAAGATGAGTATTTAAACAAGGCCACATTATCTCCCATGTTTTCTAAACCTTATTAAATCACTTGGGATCCAAAATCTCAAAGGGTTTGATATTTTGATCGGGGAAAATTTGTGATTTAATATGAAATTTGATAAAGATGATCGCTTTGATTCAATGTGCAGTTCTCTCTAATATGTGCTAAACTCTTTCGTATATCGATGCACATATTGAGGGGGAGCGAATGGTTTCTATTGGCAATCATGAAAAATACTTCAAAAACCTCTTGCCTCTATGTGATAAAATTATTTCAAATATCCTATGCACATATTGAGGGGGAGAATTTACCAAAGAAATTCAAATGCCTTTTTCTAAGGAAATTGTGATCATGAAATTGTTTCAAAGAACTCTTGCCTCCATGTGCTAAACAATTTCAAATCATATGCACATGTTGAGGGGGAGTTTTTCTAAATGATCAAAACAATTAAGGTACAAAATGCTTTGATCTTATATCACAAGTACCTTGATTGATTTTCCAAATGATTTTTCAATTGGTTTCGTGAAGGAATGAACTGTACCCAAAGACCGACCATTTTACTTTATGCATGGAATTATAAGGATGGTGAGGTTAGGTATTAGTTCCTACGATCCGCCAGAACCGGAGGGATCTACCCAAGGACAATCCACTAGATAGTGTAGAGTCCTTAGGTATGATGAAAAAGGAGAAAAGTGAGATATGGGAAGAGTGCGGACCGAGATAGAGCTAGAACGGAATAAACCCAACAAGGTTCTAGTAATGAAGTCTTGGTAAGGCTGAAGGGGTTGAAGAATGAAAAAGAAATGAATGTGAAAAGGGTGAAAAGAAATAGCCCTCCAACAATTCAACCTTAGGCGTAAACCGGTTCAATACATATGCTACTAGTGGTTACTTAGGTAACACTGGTATTGAAGACAAGACATCATGGACCCAAGGATACACCGCACTAAACTTCCCAAGCTACTCAAGTTCCTCTTAAAAGGGATTGTTTCATTCTCACGGGAACCCACATAATCTATCGACTTTCTCTTAGAGATTGTTGATATTGAAGAAGAGACCCTCTCCCTAGTCTCCCAAGATAGGAACCAAAAATGTGCACGATCGAGTCTAGAGCCAAGAGATCATCCACAATATCTCATTAGGACACTATCAATGAAGACTCTTTGTTTCACACAATGTGGAAAGAGAGATTATATTTTAAGAGTCCCACGATTATCCTTGTGGTATTGCGGAACATCCGAGTGATATGTAAACATATTCACAATGACGATGGAAAACCTTCGAGAGCCAACATCAAATAAGCTCTTTGTAGGTGGCATGTGAGATCTATCCAATAGATCAACCATGTGACAACCGAACGTAAACAATGGGGCGATTCTAAATTATGAATCAATCTCGGTTCGAGTTATGGATTGTGAATACCTTTGAAAAACCGGTCGGTGTGCTTAAAATTCTTTTCTCTAGCACATCAACTGTGTATTAATATTTCAAAAATAAAAGGTGTTTATGATTAATAATTTATTTTCCTTAAAACCTTCATTGTATTGCAAAACAATTTATTAAGCAATACTCGATTGTTTTTTAATCTCTTTTCATCAATCGGTGAATCTCAAATTATTTGGTTCACTCACTTCGTGTTGTCTTCTTTGAGATGTTCCGTCTCGAGAAAAGCTTGAGCAATTGCGAAACCTGTCAAGGAGATTCTTGAATTATACTTGATCATGGCGATTTGTATCGATCAATGGGGAACCGTGGCGTGTACCTCAATTCAACGAAAGTGATCAAAGACACTTTCGTGTGCTTTATTGCTAACTGTTGTTTGCGGTACATTTGGACGGTTGCGGTGATCATAATTGAGAAGTCAATCCAAAGCCGCATGCTCACAAAGATCCACACTTAATTGAAGAAATCATGACTAGTGCATATCTACATAACCGGCTATGATATTTTTATACTATGCTTTCGCTTCTGGCCGCAAATATCATGAACAATAAAGCTTCCGCTACTCTGATGGAAAGATGTCATGATCCTGAGAGTGTGAGCATGTCGGTCCGAAAGTCACAACATCACATGAAGGCAACACAATAAAGGGTGATCCAGAGATTTATGTGGCTGATGATCTCAATGAAAGCTTGAAGATCATCAAAGATGTGGATCAGTCAAAGACCTCCACTGAAAGTACAAAATAATCGGACAATGAAGAGTCACTACAAATGCACAAAGAATATGGACATTGAAGAATTGAAGTCTACGACCTCAGAACAGAAGACAAATTAGAATGCTAGAATTCGAAATGTAAAACATGTGGTGACCTCCCTTAGGGGGAGATTGTTAGGAATTGGAAATTCCATAGTGAAGTGTCGGTCACCCCATCTATAGTCTAGCATATGTTAGCTCGTAGACATATCGTTATTTACTGTTTTATTAGTTAGTTAGTAGTTTAGTTTAGCGTAGTGTAACACCGTGGAGGAAGGACGGGTCTTTACCCACTGTATACCTGATCCACAAGCCGTCAGGAGGTCGTGTAGTCTGTAAGTATAAATATCCCTTCCATCCTTGGAAGGGGTGGTGCTTCTCATAATCTAACCTTTACATTTTGTTAAGCAAGTCTCTACCAAGAACACCCATCTCTTATCTTTCTCTCTCTAAATGGCTAACATGTATTTCCATCATCCAAGACCACCCGAATCATCAAACAACACAATATTTACGATCCTACAACTATAAAGAAAATGAGTCAAAATATAATGATGATATGATTCTTCTTAGGAGAGAGGTAGATCATAAGACAGCTGTGAATGAAGCATACCAAGAAGAGCTTGAAAAACTTAAAAAGATAAATGAAAATGTTAATTTAACTGTAGACACCTGTTATTATCAGTCTAAGTCAATTGGTAAAATTTGGAATGCTCAAATTATGAGTAAAGTTAAGTCTGGTATGGGTTACAATACTGTTCCTCCACCACTAAGGGGTGTTCATTCACCTCCAGGTATAGATTTAGCTCATACAGGTCTAGAAGACTTTCAGGAACCTATTCTTGAATATGGTCCTCCTAAAACTATAAAATGTGAGGAAGAGGTTAAGCATGAAACTAATGTTTTTGAAAATGCTAGTGACTCATCAGTTGTTGATGAGAATGTTAAAAAGAATGTAGAGGCTTCTATCCCAAAAGTTGTCAATATTGTTACACAGGAACCTAGAAACAAGCTAATAAACCTAGATCAACTGTAAGGTATGCCGAGATGTATAGGAACAAGCCTCTGACTCCTGTGGGTAACTGAGGAGTTGGAATCATGTTAAATCTCAACAACTAGGTAGTGATTTTGTGATTTACAATAAATCATGCTATATCCGTGGTAGTTTTGATCATTTACATGCTTATTGTAACTATCATGTTGGGAGAAGGAAGTCCATGGGAATAAAAGGGTGAGTCTAACAAGTTTCAAAATAATTTGCACCCTAATCCACACAAAGAAATGGTCCCAAGAGGCTCAATTAAGAAATGGTCTTAAAACTTTTGCCACGCAAAGATCATAACATCGCTTATCCTAAATCACTGTTACAAGTGCAAAATCCAAAACAACTTTTGCAAAATCTGCACAAACAGGGAAAATAACTTTTCAAAATAAAAGGTTCATTATAACCAACAAAGGTACCTAAACCAAACCAGAAGCTTCCACCGCTTATTCAAAAGTTCCCACCGCAAGGGTTGTAAACAAGAAAATAGGGGACATGGGCAACTTTGTGAAGGCCTCAAAGACGTTGGGAATGGAAACCTAAAGGAATTACCTCATCAACCAATCTCAATGGTGTATCAATGACCTTTGATAGATTTAACTATATTGATACACGAGGCGCATCCAAGTCAATCATGGCTTGGGTCCCCAAAAGAAACTAACTCTTTACTTTAATGTCTTGGAACATCCAAGGACAAATAGATCGATCAAGGCTACACAGATAGTGGATGTTCAAGGCACATGACCGCAACAAGTCCTATCTTTCAAATTTTAAACATTATGATGGACAGATGTCACTTTGGAGGTGGAGTTAATGGAAAAGTTGTTGGTAAAGGATAATCAAAACTGGTAACTTGGACTTTGAACCTATGTACTATATAAAAGAGCTTAAGTATAATCTTTTTAGTTTTTCACAAATGTGTGACAAGCAGAACAATGTTCTTTTTACCAAATATATGTGTTTTGTTCTCTCTAAGGATTTAAGATGCCTGATGAAAGTCAGATTCTTCTTAAGATTCCTAGAAAAGGCAACTTATATAGCTTTGATATGAACAACATCGTTGCTAAAGATGATTATGCTTGCTTGATTGCAAAGGCCACAGTGGATGAATCCATGTTATGGCATATAAGACTTGGTCATATTAACTTCAAAACCATTAACAAGATTGTCAAAGATGGTTTGGTAAGAGGTTTGCCTCAGAAAAGATTTGAGAATGATCAAACCTGTGTGGCTTGTCTTAAAGGCAAACAACACGAGCTTCTTGCAGATCTAAGTTGGTTAACTCTATTGCTCACCCACTACAAATGTTACATATGGACTTGTTTGGTCCTACATCTGTGAGCAGCTTAAATCTTAAAAAGTATTGTCTTGTTGTAACTGATGATTTCAAAGCAGGTTTACATGGGTTTTCTTTCTTAATACAAAGGATGAAACAACTGGCATCCTTAAGACCTTTATCACACAAGTAGAAAACCAACATGATTTCAAAGTGAAAATCATCGGGTGTGACAATGGGACGAGATTAAGAATAGAGTTATGGATGATTTTTGCGAGATAAAGGTATTAAAAGAGAATTTAGTGTTGCTAGAACTCCTCAACAAAATGGTGTTGCAAGAGGAGGAACATGACACTTATAGAGGTCTAGAACCATGTTGGCGATTCAAAATTGCCAATCACTTTTTGGTAAGCAGCTTAACATCAGTATGTTATGTGCAAAACAGGTTTTAGTGATAAAACAAAGAACAAGACACCTTATGAGTTATTTAGGGTAGACCACCTATCCTTGACTTCATGAAACCATTTGGATGTCATGTATCTATTCTCAATACCATAGATTATCTGGGCAAATTTGAAGAAAAGGCTGATGAAGGGTATTTTGTTGGGTATTCCATGGTCAGTAAAGCTTTCAGAGTATTCAACTTAAGAACCCAAAAGATTGAAGAAAATCGCATTTTGAGTTCCGGAGAACAAAGTGAATGTCAAAGGAACCGCCCGTAAAGGTCGCTTTGATCTTGATACTCTAACCAATACTATGAATTATTTGCCTATCTCTACAGTACATCTTCTTTGATTTGGCGGTTCGTAAGAGTTTTTGATGATGATGAACCCAAAGAAAGATCAAGGGAAGATCAAGATGAATTCACCGCCACTTTGGGACTTTGCAAACAATAATGATATTTCAAGGACTAGAGATGCTCATCCTTCTAATGATTCTCGTAAAGAAGAAGATAGCAACATGAACACCGAAGATCCTAAAAGTAGCGGAAATACAGATTCCACGGCTAGGCGTAATTTTCCACCGCAACACCGTAAGTGGAAATTACAACTCGAGCATGTAGAAGCTCAAGCCAATGATGTTGAAATATCAAATATGCCAAATGAGATTGCGGTTCCTCGGACTCCCATACTTAATTCACAAATCACATCCTCTTGAAAATGTGATCGGGCGATCAATTCACCAAGAAAGACTAGAAGACAAACAAAATTGCTCGATATTCATGGATTCATTAGTGAAATATATGAATCTAAGACTCATGAAGGCAAGAATGAATGTCTCTTTATGTGCTTTCTGTCGCAAATGGAGCCAAAGAATGTATACAAGGCACTTGATGATGAAAGTTGGGTGGAAGCAATGCAAGAAGAGTTGCTCCAATTCAAGCTTCAAAAGGTTTGGGTGCTTTGTGATTTGCCTTCTGGTAAGAAGGTAATAGGTACTAAATGGGTGTTCAGAAACAAGAAGGATGAAAGAGGAATTGTTATCAGAAACAAAACTAGGCTTGTGGCTCAAGGATACACTCGGGAGGAGGTATTGACTATGAAGAATTGTTTGCCCCAGCTTGCACGAATTAAAGCAATCAGCCGTTTTAGCCTATGCATCCTTTGTGGGCTTTAAGGTATATCAAATGGATGTAAAGAGTGCTTTCTATATGGGCGATTGATGAGGAGGTATATGTTTCACAACCTCCAGGCTTTGAAGACCCTGACTATCCTAATAAAGTGTATGAGGTAGTTAAAGCTTTGTATGGCTTGCATCAGCACCAAGAAAATGGTATGAGACATTGACTAATTATCTACTTGATAATGGGTTTCATAGAGGCAGTGGATCGACTTTGTTCATCAAGAAAGACAAGAATGATATCTTGTTGGTTCAAGTATGTTGATGATATCATCTTTAGATCTACAAAGACCGAGATGTGCAAAGAATTTGAGAAGCTAATGAAGGAAGAATTCAAGATGAGTTCTATGGGTGAACTCACATTCTTTTGGGACTTCAAGTACAACAAAGGCCGATGGTATTTTCATCAATCAAGATAAATATGTGGTCGAGATACTTAGGAAGTTCAAGTTCTCTCGATGCAAAGTCATCCAAGACACTCACGATAAGACTACAAATCAACTCTTGAAGGAAAATAGTGGTGAAGCGCTTGATGTACACATGTATGTGTCTATGATTGGTTCTTTGATGTATCTTACATCATCTAGACCAGATATTATGTTTGCAGATGCGATGTGCAAGGTTTCAAGTCACTCCCAAATTTTCTCACTTGACCGCCGTGAAGAAGATTTTCGATATCTTAAAGCATTTCCCACTGGGATTATGGTACCTAGAGAATTTCCTCTAGATTTGGTTACTTACTCGAGATAGTGACTATGCCGGAGCTAGTCTGGATAGAAAATCTATAATTGGTGGATGCCAATTTTTGGAAACAGATTAGTGTCACTAAGAGTGCAAGAAACAAACAATGGTGGCTAATTCATCAACCGAGGCAAAATATGTGGTCACGTAAGTTGTCAGTGCTCAAGTTCTATGGCTTTTAATCAACTTTTGGACTATGGGTACAATTTCATGAATACCATCATTCATATTGACAATATCAAGACCATATGCATTATTAAGAATCCGATTCAACACAAAAGACTAAACATATTGAAATTAGACACCATTTTATAAGAGATTGTTATGAAAAGGACTAATTCAAGTTGTCAAAATCCATATTGATGACAACTATGCCGATTTATTAACAAAAGGACTTGATTTGGGTAGATTTCAAGCTTGGTAACAAGTATTGGAATGCTAAATCCATAAACTTTTTGTGTCTAATGGTCTTTGGTGTCGAGTGGAAGTCTCTGGTACTAACATTGTTGTATAAGTTTGTATATGTTTTTGTGCTTGTGTTTTGCTTGTTCAATAACTTTTATGCAAGATAGATGGAGTTGATCTTATAAGGTGTATAACCGAGATACACAACAAATGGTTATTGATTCACCATGTCTAACCCACATAAGAATCAACTAGTCCGAGCAAACGCCACTGGTTAAGACTTGACAAATTGCTTATGGTTGATAGTCTACTAAAACTATATGGTTACCAACTCACCATATTCTATCTCGACAAGAGTGGCTAGTCCATAGCAAACGGCTCATGGTAAAGACATATCAAATCCGTTGATAGTCGGTAGTTTGCTAAAACTATGATAAGTGGCAAATCAATTTAATATGTTTTTCTTTACCATCGCTCTTTGAAAATCTTTATGAAAAATTCCATCGCTAGTTCACGGCTTCCACCGACAAGGTTATTTTTACCATCCTGATCTAGCCGTTACAATCAAGTTGTGTCAGTAATAAAATTTTACTAGCCGCTGAGAGTTAATTACTTTCCATATATAAATAGGGTAAATTTTTAGAAGATTATCTACTTTCCTACTTCTAATTTATCTTCTAAAAGAAAAATATTTTCTTTATATAATCTTTCTTATGCAAAACTCTAAAACCCTAACTGTTTATATATTTTCTCTCAATTGGCGAGTTCTTTATACAATTCATACTGACACAATATATTTTTCATCAAAAGATTCTATGGCACCTATCACTTCTGCAGATGAGCACAACCAAGTGGCCTACTTACAAAAGTCAAACGAGAAGAGTGGCCATGTTTTTCACCAGATTGTTGACTTTCTTAATACTACCCATATGAGGTATGCTTTACTTTTAAATCCCACAATCTATATCTCTCAAATCAAACAGTTTTGGACTTCTGCTCAGTCATAACATGTGAGAATAGAGATACACATGAAACAGTGGATGCTCTAAGAGCCACTGTGGATGGGGTAACCATTGATGTTACTGAGGCATCCTTGAGGAGAATTCTCCAATTGGATGATCTCAATGGTATCATCACATTACCTATGCCGTAAATACATGAAAATTTATCATCCATGGATATGATGCCACCGATAAAAGGCTACTTTCAAAAAGTGGTTTTTGTCCCATTGGATATTTTGATACATACTTTTGCATTGCCTAAGTCCTAAGAAAACTTCTTATGAACAATTAAGTTCAACTATGGCTTACCCTTTGGTTTGTCTAGCTTTAGATAGGACTTTAATTGGTCAAAATATATTTTCAAAGTATGCAAGGCAATGTAAATAGTTCAACAAAATTTTTAATGTATCCAAGGTTTGCAAGCAGTGCTAAATGAGTTTCAACTGCAACCCCATACTGGAGTTTATAAAATTCGTTGCCTTAAGCCTAAATTTTTTCAAAATATGAATAAAGATGGCAATATGGATTTTACATCTCTCTTTCCTCAAATGCTTGCAAAGATTTCACAAGTACAAACTACACCCATAATCACTGTTCCACACATTGGTTATACTCCACCAGTTTCTCACACCTATAAGAGGAGAAAAAACAGCCAACTCCTCCCATTACAACATAGCATGTATCTAATCCTTTTGGTTTAGGCACAAGCAAGTGGTGGTTCCGTGCTTCAATCTAGTCTAACTAGGGAGGAACTCGAACCAATGCCCTATGATTCACCTCTCCCAACAGTCACACGGTTGGAAGTGTTGAGGCGTAAGCACCAATGGAATTGATGGAAATTTGTACAACATTAGCAAAGGTGTTAAATCTCCGGAACAAGTGATAAGGTTTTAAATGTACCTTTTGAGGGTCGTTAAGCCCTTATTTGATCACTTTTGTATCGCTTATTACTTAATATCGCTCCTTTTCACTTTTAGGTCGTCAAGGCAAATTGCCGGAATGGCACGATTTGGACCTAAAAGGCGCGGATATACGAAGAAAATGGCCAAAGTCAAGAATCGAGCCACTCTGATCGGCCGAATATACTGAGGGACGCCAGTGTTACCCGTGACGCCGTCGGAGCACATGTTGTGACGACATAAAGAGCTAAATTGCTTATTTTCAAGTGACGGTGTCATGCTTTAAAAGAGTAGGTCGTCGCACCTGCATCGCCTAGATTTGATCCAGACGGCGCCGAGGTGAAGAGGACGGCCACAAGCATAAGGTGACGCCATCGCAAGACTAACATGGCCAAGACGAAACTCTAATGATGCGGGACTGAGCGGCGCCACAAATCATAAGGTGACGCCGTCGCGATTGTAATCTTATATATAGAATCCGAATTTTTAGTTTTCAGTGTAGTCTTTTGGAGTAAAACCTAAACCGAACCAAGGTCAGTTTTATACAAGATTTTAAGGTTCCAAACCCTATCTTACATCAAGATAAATGTTTTACTTCATTAATTCAATTATGTCTTCAATTATTTGTGTGTATGCTTGCATGTTATCCATGTCCCATTAATTTACTTTTGTGTTTGCTAGTGAATATGAAACTTAATTATTGAATATTGATTGGTTGTCTCTTATCTTAATTGTTAATGATCTAGTAATGTGATAGATCATTCTGTGTAGTTAATGCTTGATTAATCTTGTGAACCTTAGACTATAACACCTAGAGTAGTCAGAGGCTAAACCATCCAAGAAAACCTTAGAGTTAGAGTTTATAATTCCTAGAGATATTGTAGACTTAGACCCTTTGGTAGTTTCAAAGAGTTAGGGACAAACGCATACCCTAAGACTTTACACACACAACGCGATTAAGAATAAGGACGTGACAATTCAACCATCAATAGGAGATAATTAAGGAGTAATAAAACCTAAGTAAACACATCTTTAAACTATCATACGAGCACACAATAATTAGACATAGACTACATACACCTTGTTAGCCTTAATAGTTTTATTAGAAGTGATGGTCATTCACATTTAGGAACTTTGTAACGTGTGTTAGATATCGTGCTAGAATAGTCAACGGGCTCGTGGATTGGACTAAGCTAAATGGGTATTAGTTTAGTTGCTTGCCTTATATCCAATCCAACCCATGTCCAAGCCACAAAGCTCATAGAAAGCCCTTTAGGGCATCTTGTATTTAGAGATAAATACCCTCAAATGGTCATTTGAGGGTGTGCTGGAGTGTGTTTTGTGTGTGTTTTACTTATGAAATAGTGTTTCATGTTCTTCTCCTTGTCTCTAAAATACACATATCTTCATTCAAGTCACCATATCTTTCTTCTACGCCTAACACATCTGTTTATGTTATACGTATTCTTGCTGTTGGGAACGTGAGTATTTGTGATAAGGTATACGTGGTTAAAGGGGCTTTACAATTGGTATCAATCGCCTAACAATAGTTTAGGAGTGCTGTGTTACGTTTTTGGTTAAAGCTCTTCAACAAGGTTGCATTTTTTTACATAAAACGAGGTCCTTTTTGCTTAAAGTTTTGATTTTTACGTGGTTTTAAGCTTAAAGTTGTAGACTTTATTGATTTTTAAGTGTTTTGGAAGAAGTTTGTGCAAAAGAAATCAGTTGAAAACGTGTTTTGGGTGAAAATTTTGTGTTTTACATTTCGGGCATTCTACTACAGAAGCTACTTTTTGGTCAAACCCTATTCTTACGCTGTGAAGAAAAGTCAAAACCCTAATCCCACGATAAAGTCTTACGCGAAGAAGTGATTTTCACGCATAACTTTTTGGTGCGATTCTTCGAGCTTCAACGGTTACTCAAGACTTCCTCACTTGGATAAGTGTGTGGAACACTTCGACCATGGATATCTTTTACCGTGTGGCGTTGTAAAGGATTTTTGGTTTTAAACCTAAGTTTACGATAAGCATAAACGCCATTTAGTAACACTTCACGCATAAGCTCACACTTACGCGTAAGGTTTTTACGACTAAGTCTTTTTGTTTACGATAACCCTAAGGTTACGCAGAAGATACTTCCTACGATAAGAATCCTACGCCTAAGCAATCTCACGATAAGCACCAAATCCTACTCAGAACTTCTGTTGAGTAAAATTTAAATTTTTGAGGAGACCAAACGTTCCATTTTTACGCGAAATTCAAATTTTGGTTTAACTTGGAAAATTTTGGTCAAAAAATTCAAATTTTTGGGCCTAAATTCAAATTTTTTCGGTAAAATTTGGCGTCAAAATTGTCATAACTCAAATTTTTCATACGACCTTAGAATTGATTTTTATAGTGAATTTCAAATTTTGGGAAAAAAAATTTTACGCCTTCAAACAGGTTTACGAGTAAGATTCTCTGAAAAACTTCATACGGCCATCAACACAACTCCTTTATCGTTGAATCGATCCTACATCAACTTTATCATTACATACCTTCATCAATGGCAACTATGCAAGATCGTTATACAACTGCTGTCACAACTGCTATGGCTGCATTCGCCAATAATGCATTAAACATCAATGGTTACTCAACCGAGTATAATCCACAGTTTGCTCAACCGAGTATGCATATGGTTCAAGGAGGACAAATGGTTGATGTTATTGGGAATCAGAATGGATTTGCTACGGTATACAAATGGGGAATCGATGCGATGTGTGGCGCTTTTTGACATCGTAGGGCCGACAGAATCGTAATATGGGATATCAAATGGGAATAATTGTTTTATGACTTCGCTCGTAATGCTACTTCCGAACCTCAAAGCCAAGATTCGTGATATTCGAATGCAAAGGTCAAACCAAGGATATCGTCTGAAAAGCTCAAGTACATGCCGATGTTAGCACCGAAAGAAGAATCGAATAGAGTTGACTTCGAGGAATACAATTCAGCATCCAGACGGGCGAGATAAAGCAAACGATATTTCAAACTCCAAATATACTGACCTACCAAGAGGACACAACATCAGCGATACTTGTGACACAACCCCGCTTCACGATACAGATTCACTCAATGAGGTGCCAAATTATAGTAATGTTGCTAATCGGGTTACTCATGAGAAGCCACATTCTGTGTCTCCGAACCTTATTATGACACATATGGGGAGCAAGTTAATAGCAATGTTAACTCGAAACTCCATATATGGATCCTAATGACGCCAAGTTGAATGTAATGGTGCTAATTATGAGGAAACACATGCTTATTTTGAAACATTAATTAATAATTGTGGTATTGAAATCGAGAAAGTTAGAAGGTCAATCGGGTTAAGGCAAAGAATGCTAAATTGACCGTTGAGCTTGAGAGTTACAAGGAGAACGCAAGAGCCTTTGAATTTCATAAAAACAAATAATCAGAATTAGAAATTGGTTATCGAGATTCAGTTTTAAGAGAACAACAATTGCAACTCAAGTATGACACACTTGATGTGAATTTGAACTTGAAAATAAAATCTTTAAACAAGGAAATTTAAAAACTAAATGACCAACTTTCTAAACAAAAAACACTATTTTCTGATCTTGAAAAAGAGAAGAAACAGTTGATTTCAGACTTTTCAAAATGAGAAGATTCTCTTCTTGATGAAATTCTTGATAAAAATGAGGTGATCAAAAAGTTGGAAAATTTGCTTGTTACAACGGGTCATTCAGCCAAATCAACCAATATGCTGATTAATCAAGTTAATCCGTATTTTCATACTACTCAAAAAATGGCTCTAGGTAACACACCTCCTTGTTTTCTCAAGAAAGCTCAGAAAGAACAGAATGTGTTGAACAATGGAAAACCTTTGCATGAACCCATTATTGTTCATGATTCTCTTGAAACATTAGAACTATCTGATGATAGTAGATCAAAAATAAAACAAAAGAATCCAGATCTTAAACCAATTGATTATAACAAATGGAACAAAATTAATGGAATTACTTTTGTTAATCAAAAAGAAAAGTCAAAGTTTTCCATCACACCAAGTGTTTCAAACAAAGTGTCAACACCAGTTTCAAAAGCAGTTTCAAAACCAGTTGTAGTTTCCAAATCTCTTTTAAAAATCGAACAAATGTCTTCAAACAATCCTTTTAACACAAGTGATGCTGAAGCATTTTAGATGACGTTAAAACTAGAATTGGGTATCTTCAAGAGATCATAAAACTAAAACCAATATTACTACAAACATCCGGTTTAATAGTTTTGATAATGAAAATAAAAGTTTTTGAAACTCAAATTGACCCTCCGTTAACCGGCATCGCGAGGGTAATTCATTTCGAACAAGTTTTTGAAAGAAACAATGACTTTGTCAAGGACCATAAATCCTCGGTAAAACAAGCTAATGAAAGTGTTGAACACATCAAAGTTTTGGAAAATCTAAATGATTCTCTTCAAAGATGTTATGACTACCGATATCATGTCCATTATTTTACAAACATATTCTCGTTGAAGATCATGAAAGACTCCACCGAGACCTCCAAAATTGTTTCAAAATATGAAAAGCTCTTGAAAACTCGAAAAGAAAATGTCTCATATTTTAAACAACTTGATCGAAAACCGAGGAATGCAAGTATGAAAACTCGTCAGATGAGCATGCCTACAATGACATGAAAGCGAAAATGATATTTTGAGGGCTCACCGAAAGTCAAAAAGGAAAGGCAAGGAGACTCGTTATTACAAAACCATTGACCGAGGAGAAAACAAATGTTCCCAAACCGGTTTCCAAACCAAAATGTCTGCTTTATGCCTCCTCCAAAAGTCAATGAGAAAATGTTTCATCAAAACCATCCTACCCACGCCTTTGCCTATCAAAAGCGAATTATCAAAGGTTTTGAAAAACTGCTTTTGATAAAGAAAACGTGTTTACACATGGCAATTCTAAGACTAGTTCACGAATGTGACCAAAATCCGCTTAAAGAATCTATAGGTTCTAACGACATGGTCAACAATTACTATCTAGAAAAGCTAGGAAAAAGGCATGACTGAAAAGACGGAATTCTAGGTGAAACATCTAGGTGATGAATTCTACAAGATTTCAAGGCACCGCTAGTAGTAGTAAACCATTACCTAGGAACACCCTACAAAAGACTAGGATTGGCTTGCATCTAAGAGTAGTTGCAAAAGAAAATGCTATGCCCTTAGAAAACAACACTAGAAATTCTAAGTCTTTTTCGAACAAGAATCAATTTCCAAAAGACCAGAGTGACAAAGTTAAAGCAAATTGCTTTAAACAAGAATATTGAATTTGTCTGACTACATGTAAAAATGTGTCTTTTCGCCTAATCATGATGCATGTGTCTCACAATATCTCAAGAAAAATAATTCTCGTGCCAAAGCACAATCCACTAAGACACCAAACAGAAACAAACCCGTCGATAAGATGAACATGGAATGGAAACCTAATAGGTGGATCTCATCAGGACATAGTTTTCTAAAACTGAGTCTTCCGCTGCATCTGACAAGAAAACAACTCCTAGATCTTGCCTTAAGTGGATTCCCACGGGAAAAGTTTTCAACAAAGTAGGTCTTAGATGGATTCCCACAGGAAATATTTTTGATACTTGCACCAACACAGATAATAGTGACAATCATCAGGATAAGGAAGTAGAAATCAATACATCCGTCGATAGTGATCACCCTCACCGTGAGGAATCATGTACTTCTAACACTGTTATTTGTCACAATTCTTCTTCTGTGGATGCAGGTACTTGTAAAAGCGTTGAAGGTTCATATACCCCATGTGGTAAAGAAGAACTTTATGCCAATTTCGCATGTGGAAATCGTTTTCTAGTTCCACTCTTAACTCCACTTTTACTTGGCCAAACTTAATCTTCTTTCTTCAAATCTTCTATGTAAATATTTTTGAAAAACAAAATACAAAATTTGAAAAACCAACAAAAGCAAAATATAAAAATATAAAACTTTCAAAAAATACAAAAACATTATAAAATCAAAATCCAAAAATATTCTTCTCACGACATGTCTCTCGATAATCGATATTCAGACGTTTAGAAATGTCATTCAACAATGATACGGGTATGTACAGATGCTTGAGCGAGAGTTCTTTAATATGTTTTTCAAAACATGTCGTTTCTCAAAAAAAAAATTCTTCATAAATGGCTTTCGTATACTTCAGTACGAAACACGGACTTCAACATAATGGCTTCTGGACACATCAATTCAGGACCCGCTCTTCAGAGAAAGGAAAGTGCTTAATCAAATTAAAGGTTTTAAATATTTTTCAAGCACTATTCCTAAAAACATAATGGCTTGTAAGTATTTCAGCTTGCAACCCGATCTTTAAAAAAAAGGAAAGTGCTACGCAAAATCGATTTTCATAAATATCGAGCACTTATCCTAAAACAAATGAAGATATTTATTCTCTAATGTCTTCAAAAGATTTTCAAAATCTTCATCATCTTATGTACCATTGATTCGAATTTTTCAAAAGATTTTTCAAAATCTCTCACATTTGGTACCAAGATAACTCCTCTAAACCCTTAATTGATTCTAAATTTTCTGTATGAAAAATATGCTTTCGTTGGGGAGTATAAAACCAAAATTGTTCCAAAATTCATGCTAAATCGTTTTCCAAATGCTTTTGAAAACATATCTTTTAATCATTTTGTTTCAAAACATCATAGATATGCTATTTTTGAGGGGAGAAACATGATTAAAATGTGATCAAAAAGGTTTAATGATCGTTGTTTGAATCTCAAAAGAGCTCGACTCAGTCGTAACCAATGAATTGACAAGAAATTAAAGTCAGGAAATGTACCATCTCGAGAAACTTTCTATGGACTTGACCAGGACGGGTAATAATTTCAAGCTAGTTCTCTAGTGATGTAAACGTGTCTCGAATCGGTTTTGTTCATTTAAAGTCGATCAATTCAAAATGTGCGAACTCTATCCTCTATGTGTAGATTTCGGTCAAAACTTATAAGCACATGTGAAGGGGGAGTGTTTCTGAAAATATAAAACTCTCAGAGTGTTCCAAACATGTTTTCCATCATAAACACTTTGAGAGATTTTCAAGAAAAATGGTTTTATGGCAACAATAGGATGTCATGGAGTTATAAGGTGACTAAGGATAGGAAACTGTCCTATGATCCGCCAGAGTTGGAGGGATCTACCCAAGGACATCACCAATAGTTTAGAACTAGAAGTCCAGTAGGAATGATTGAAAAAGGAGTATTGTGAGAAAGGAGAAAGAAGGGGTTGAAGAATTAAAAGAAATGTAATGAAAAAGGGTGAAAAGAAATAGCCCTCCATAATTCAACCTTAGGCGTAAACCGGGTTCAATTCATACGCCATCGTTGTCACTAGATGACACCGTATTGAAGACAAAGACGCCATGGACCCAAAGTGATATCGCACTAAACCTTCTAGCCACTCAATTCCTCTTGAAAGGATTTGTTTCATTCTCACCTGAACCCTACATAATTTATCGACTTTCTTAGAGATAGTTGATATTGAAGAAGGAGACCCTCTCCCTAGTCTCCGCCAGAAAACCAAAATGTACCATTGAGTCTAGAGCCACGAGATTCATCAAAAGATCTCATAGGAACACATGACATTTCATCGCTTGTTGTTCATTAATAAGGACACAAGTGATATATTCTAGAGTCCCACGCAGATCTTAGCAACTGCCGTAACATTTATGAGAAGTTTCACATATGTGATCTTCAATGATTGAATGGAAACCCCGCCATGGTCAACATCAAGCACTCGACAAGCAGTCACTGTTAACTTCCCGTGGATTACGCTTAGTGTGTCTCAAACGGTCTACAGCTGTGGAGTGATGCTTCGTGTACTTCAATGACTCATTTGAACCGTAGGTGTACTTGCACATCGCGTTATCTCACTTGTGAGACTCTAGTTCAGAACGGCCTTTGTGAGAATTAGAGACGTGTTTTCACACTATGTCATAACACCCTCAAAATTCAAACTTGTAAGTGCCGAACCGCTTATTACTAACCTGCTTTTATGTTCTTCTTATGGAAGCTCCGGAGCGGATGGATCGTGCAGATTTTCCACATGCTCATACCAACAACAAATGAAGTTCTCATCAAAATCAAAGGCTACACAAAGTTAAAGATGATTCTTCGTCAATGTCAAAGAATCCACAAAGTTTACAGACTAGAGAACTTCACAACAATGAAACATCAAAGTCAAATAGAAGTGTGAGCATGGTGGAGAAAGACGTGGAGATACCTAACCAACGAAGTTGACAACGGCAGACAACCACATTAACTGATCACAAAGCATGAAGGAATAAAGAATCAAGACTATTCTATATTTACACACCAAGTTCAAGCTCGAGAAAAGTAAAGACCTAATCAAGTGGAGCATCTGTTGAATGACCACCCCTTAGGGGGATATTGTTAGCCTTAATAGTTTTATTAGAAGTGATGGTCATTCACGTTTAGGAACTTTGTAACGTGTGTTAGATATCGTGCTAGAATAGTCAACGGGCTCGTGGATTGGACTAAGCTAAATGTGTATTAGTTTAGTTAAGCTTGCCTTATATCCAATCCAACCCATGTCCAAGCCCACGAAAGCCCATAGAAATCCCTTTAGGGCATCTTGTATTTAGAGTATAAATATCCCTCAAATGGTCATTTGAGGGGTGTGCTTGAGTGTGTTTTGTGTGTGTTTTACTTATGAAATAGTGTTTCATGTTCTTCTCCTTGTCTCTCTAAAATACACATATCTTCATTCAAGTCACCATATCTTTTCTTCTACGCATAACACATCTGTTTATGTTATACGTATTCTTGCTGTTGGGAACGTGAGTATTTGTGATAAGGTATATGTGGTTAAAGGGGCTTTACACACCTTATATTAGATAATTAGATAAGTAGAGTAATCGGTAGAAATACCAACCCCCAAATCCAAACCCCGAGATTCGTACCTTTTCAATTTCTAAAAAACATAAAAAGATAAAAAAAAAATCTTCCTCAACCCCAACCTTAGCGTAGTAACTTCTTACTAGCATTCCTATTCCCCAGAGAACAATATCAATACCCGTGGCTTACCCTAGTACTACACTACAACGATTAGGTTCACCGCCTAGGGTGTTATAAAACTTGCTCAAGAAAAGGAAGTTCCTTTGACCCCGAACGCTACGTGTAAGCGTATCAAGTTTTGGCGCCCGGGAATAGAATAGCTAGTTAGTAGTCCACCTCGCTTAGGTTTCTTTGCTTGATTCCTATCAAGTAAATTTTCTCATTTTTTAGCTTCCTCGTAGTCTATCCCTTCTTCGTGACCTTTGTTCGTAATCCCATCACTTTTCCATCATGGAAGGTGATAACCAACCACCATTCATCAACCTACCACCAAATGACCCGCTAAGAGCCCGTGCTCTTGGTGAATACTCGAGACCAAGCCACCTAGGCTATAGGAACACCATTGAGCTTCCCGACCAAGCCCAAACTACGGCCCTGCGATCCGACACCATCCGTTGGTGCAAACGGATGTGCATTCCATGGACTTTGTTCAAGATCCTAATCAACATCTTAAAGATTTTTTAAAATTGTCGATTCCATCGACCTTGATGCTACTACCGAGACCACGATCTGCTCTCTTCCACCTCTCTACGGACCAAGCTAGTAATTGGCTTAAGCGACTTCCCCCGGCTCCATCTCAAGTTGGGATGATCTCACCTCTCGCTTCCTTGCTCAATTTTTCCCACCGGAAGAACCACTAAGCTTAGGAATGACATCTTAATGTTCCAACAACGCCAAGGTAAATCTCTACGAAGCATGGACTCGATTCAAGGACTTACTTCATAAAGTCCCTCATCACGGCATTGATCTTGGCTCCAAGTCCAACTCTTTATGATCATGTCAACTTCCCCACAAGGTGATCCATTGACCAAGCGGCCGGTGGAAAACTTAGTGATCTCACCGCTGAAGAATCATGGGGTATAATAGAGGACCTTGCTCTCTATGACAACGAAGTTGGAATGACCCCGTGAGTCGCTAAAACCGTTAAGGCAATCTCCTTGCCTCCCATAGACTCACAACCTTCCGAATCAGGATGCTCGAACTTGAAGATCAAGTTAAATTCCTAATGAGTTCCTACGAAAATCCTAAGTCTTCATGCCATGTGAACAAAGTTTCTTCCTCGTGTGAGCCGTGTAGTGATCCGCATAACACGCAAGACTTGCACCCGATTCCCCTAACATGCTTCCGTTGACTACGATCCTCACAGACATGGAACGGGAGGAAGATTCCCTACAACACCCGGACCTAGGAATTTCAATGATACCCGAGAAGCTTGGAAGAGCAAGCCCAACTTCTATTGGGGACAAACCAAAGAATTCACTTCCAATGATTTCTCATGGCCCCCATCTCATGGTCCTAACCAACAAAACATTGAAGGGATGTTGCAACACCTAGTCTCATCCCAAGAAGCTTAAATAGCTAAGCTCTCGGACCGTTTTAACCAACAACAAGCCGAGATGGATAGGAAGATAGATAACCTCTTGAAAGCCATGACCAATAGTGATAGGAAGGTTAATGCTATCTCAACTCTCGAGCCTTCCGGTGTAGAGATTAAGGACCCCAAGTAAGTTAGCTAAACACGTCCAATTCGTCAATACCATCACCTTAGAGAAACCTAATAGAACAAATGACGAAGAGGACCATATACTTGAGGATAATGAAACAACCAAGGAAGTAGATGAAGTAGACAATGACTATTTCAATAAATTTCCTACGAAAGAAGAGCTATCTCGCCACCCTCACTTAGTGCGTGACCTCCGTTACATATATGTTAGGAAAAGCCCTAGAATCAAGTTTGGGAACCCTTGGAATCTTAACCTACCATGTTGCATAGGACACCTTTTCGCGGCAAAGGCCTACATTGACCGCACACCAATAAACATAATGACTAGCACCTACTATAATTGGGTAATGAAGAAGCCTATTCCAACTAGGCAAGACCCCGATAATCCTAGGGTTAGGTGTAATTTTCTTGGTAGAATTAAGGGATTTCCGCTTATGTAGGTAGTTTCACGCTTCCTACGGACTTCATAATTGTAGATGATATTAGCACGCCATAGATCCTAGCTTGTCCCACGCTATTCTAGGAAAACCTTTCATAGAAAACACCGGATGACTTATGATCCTCATTAGAATAGTGCGATTCAAAGATAAGACCGATGATGTAGCTTACCAAATGCCGCTTAAGATTGAGAAGTTTTCATCACTCCAATGATGAAAAGGAACTTAAACTATCTCTATTATAGGAATAATGAGGATAAGGAAAAGGAGTAGATTATGTTATGGCTAAGATTTTGGATTCTATAAGGATTGCTTGAACTTAGGACCGAAATATAGAACCAATTGGGGAGAGGACGACCACTTAGAAAGGTGCATCATAGGGCACTCTTACAACATGGAATCCCCACAGAGACCGCCATGAGGAAGGAGATGATGGTAATGAAGTCACGTAGTAGCACCCACTACGAGTCTAGCTACAAGACTCATAAATAAAGAAAAGCGCCGTGGGAGGCAACCCATGCTTAATTGTTTGCTTGTTAGTGTCATGTATCTTTATTGATTGCCTATTCTCATGTTTAAATTTGTAAAATGCTTTATTTTGTTTTTAACCTCATCTTAATTGCATATAAAGGTATTTTACATAAAGGATAATTGTAGGAGGATTACACGTTTTCAAAAGAAACGTGAACATGAGAATTTCAATTAATTAAAAGATATATATGTGTTTATTCGAGTCAAATGCTTGTATCGAAAGTCATAATGGATGTTTTGCGTAAATTTTTCCGATTCTAAAGATGTAAATTTTCCGTATTTTTTTCCAAAATCGCACCGCTTTTTGTCAGATAACTGACTAACGCCGTGAAGGAGTAAAACAATGATTATTTTTTCTCGCTTTCGAGCTACGATGAATTTTTGAATTTTCTGTGTCTTAATTTTCAAGAAATTCAGAAACATCCATTCCACAAGCATTATATCCTAGTTTAGTAGTAGTCTTATATATATTATTACCACGATTTTACGCGAAGGTTTCGCTTTGTTTTCTTCAAGTGTGTAGGTTTAATTTATTAAGAAGAAGATACATAAGATTGGAAGGAGCTTTTCATGCATACATTCTTCTGGAAAGGATTTAACCACTACTTCACACACGGATCCTACCGAGCTAATCGGGGAGTATTAGTTTCTTTCATTTTAATTACCTTCTATTATCATAACTTTGATATTTTGGGAACATTGAGGACAATGTTCGCTTTAAGTGTAGGGAGGAAAATAAACAGAACTTTGAAACTATGCTTATCCTTGATTATTTGCTTTGTCCAATTGTATTTGTGTAATAAACCATGAGAAAATGTCTGTTAGGTAATTTTGGCACCAAATTTAAAATTTTTCATGACATATAGGAGTGGGCCATTAGTCTTAACAAAAGCTGCCTCACGGATAGGAAGTTATATGACTAGCACAAAACCCTTTACCACCTAAATTCCACCAAAATGCGAGGATCACTCTTAGATTAGTAGGAATTAAAGCATTCATCTTTAATGCTTAGTGTGAACCGTAGTATAATAGATTCTAGAACTTGTTTTGTGATGCATCTCGAGATCGCTAGTAAGACTACACTTGTGTAGTTAGGAATAACTAAATGATAAGAGGCATTAGGATAACCCTTGTTTCGATACCCATAATATAATTACTTCTTCCACATCGGTTGAGTAATTCCCCACACCCTTTGCGTTGTACTCATTTTTAGTACACGATACCCTAGTTAACCCCTCGAGCCTATCCTTTCATGGTTCTCGTGATGTTTTGGTTTTTCCGTAATATCAATGAAGAGCATTGTTTACACCCCACCCCAAATGTACACCCAAATCGCCTTTATCCTACCTTGTATGCACTCACTTTTAGTGCATTATTGTTATTACACTAAACCCTTAGTTCAATTATCTAGTTGCTTGCATGAGTTGCTAAGTCGAGTCATATCCTTTGTACACGCTTTGGGACGATTGGGACTCATGGGGAAAGTAAAGTCTATGAAATGACGGAAGGGAATGTTCAAATTCCCTTTATTTGCGGTATAATGTACTCCAAGTGTTTTGATCTTTTCAATTCGGGTCAAATTAGTGTTAGAGTAATAAAAACTCAAGTGTAGGGATGTGCATATAAATCCCTATCATTTTGATGTTACCGTAGAGGATGGTAGAGTAAAAGTGTATGAAAAAAAAAACATACGGGCTACCATCCTACATCTATCTTTAAATTTATGTTTTTTTATTTCAGAGTTTAGAGTGTCGAGTCTTGGCTTAGCAACGCCATTCTTCGTATGCTTGTAACATAAATATTTTTGACTTACCACCACTAAATAGCCTATCCCACCAAACCCTTTGTTTCCCTACCGTAAGCCTAACATTACAACCCTTTAAAGACCTCTTTGATAGTCTTTCCTAGGTGCTTACGCCAAAGCGATGGAGGTTTGATCTATTCTCAAGCCTATGGTAATCTATGTACTAGGACCGTTAATGAGTGTTTATCTTCCATTTCCAACTTGTTATATTTCATATACACCCGAGAGATGCGAGTATCCAAACACCCCATGTGAGGTTCTAGAATGTAATTCCGTGCTTGTTATGACTTTCATGGGCTTATATGTGTTGTTGATTGGTTTAAACCAATGCTTCATGACCCCTAACTTATAAATTAATTGGTTAAAGCACATTTGCTTGAGGACAAGCAAATACCAAGTGTAGGGATATTTGATAAGGTTTTAAATGTACCTTTTGAGGGTCGTTAAGCCCTTATTTGATCACTTTTGTATCCGTTATTACTTAATATCGCTCCTTTTCACTTTTAGGTCTCTCAAGGCAAATTGCCGGAATGGCACGTATTTGGACGAAAAGGCGCGGATATACTGAAGAAAATGGCCAAAGTCAAGAATCGAGCCACCAGATCATGAAATACAAGGGACGACGTTAGGTGTTACCGCGATGTCGTCGAGCACATGTTGTGACGACACAAGAGCCAAATTGCTTATTTTCAAGTGACGGTGTCATGCTTTAAAAGAGTAGGTCGTCGCACGCGCACGGCCTAGATTTGATCCAGACGGCGCCGAGGTGAAGAGGACGCACACAAGCATAAGGTGACGCCGCCGCAAGACTAACGTGCCAAGACGAAACCCTAATGACGGCGACCCGACCATTTCACAAATCATAAAGTGATGCCGTCGCGATTGTAATCTTATATATAGAATCCGAATTTTTAGTTTTCGTGAGTGTAGTCTTTTGGAATAAAAACCTAAACCGAACCAAGGTCAGTTTTGTACAAGATTTTAGGTTCCAAACCCTATCTTACATCAAGATAAGTGTTTTACTTCATTAATTCAATTATGTCTTCAATTATTTGTGTGTATGCTTGCATGTTCTCCATGTCCGGCTGATTTACTTTTGTGTTTGCTTAGGGAATATGAAACTTAATTGTTGAATATTGATTGGTTGTCTCTTATCTTAATTGTTAATGATCTAGTAATGCGATAGATCATTCATTATGTAGTTAATGTTTGATTAATCTTTGTGAACCTTAGACTATAACACCTAGAGTAGTTGTAGGCTAAACCATCCGAAGAGTACCTTAGAGTTAGAGTTTATAATTCCTAGAGATATTGTAGACGAGACCCTTTGGTAGTTTCAAAGAGTTAGGGACAAACGCATACCCTACGACTTTACACACACAACGCGATTAAGAATAAGGACGTGACAATTCAACCATCAATAGGAGATAATTAAGGAGTAATAAAACCTAAGTAAACACATCTTTAAACTATCATACGAGCACACAATAATTAGACATAGACTACATACACCTTAGATTAGATAATTAGATAAGTAGAGTAATCGGTAGAAATACCAACCCCAAATCAAACCCCGAGATTCAGACTTTTCAATTTCTAATAAACATAAAAGATAAAAAATAATCTTCCTCAACCCCAACCTTAGCGTAGTAACTTCTCACCAACATTCCTATTCCCCAGAGAACGATATCAATACCCGTGGCTTACCTAATACTACACTACAACGATTAGGTTCACCGCCTGGGTGTTATAAAACTTGCTCAAGAAAAGGAAGTTCCTTTGACCCCAAACGCTACTGTAAGCGTATCAACAAGACTTGGCACAACTTAAGGAGCAAAGATGCCAAGGATATTACTTTAAAAGAGGAGATTCGACCTTGAAAGAAGAGTTGCGGGGTTGAGAATGAAAAAGAAAACCGAAAGATAGTGATATCATCTCCATCTTCACCGATGATGGTGATTCAAAGAGATTTTAATAAAGCTTTGGGAAATTCTCCCAAACAGGGAGGAAAACAGATGTCAAACTCGTGGTAAGAGAATTGATTTTGAAGATGAAGGTGTTTCTAGTAAAGGTGCGTAGGAGCTAATACTCAAGAAGAGCAACTAGATATTTTTAGTACTGCAACTGATGATTTTACCAATGATCCAATTTTCACTGTAGAGCCAACTATTTCCACTGCTGAACATGATATTGACACTGCAAGTGAAGAAATTGATAAACTGAAGAAAGACAAAGGTAAAGTTGTTATGTAAAGCAAGGAGCAAACAAGAAGAAAGATTTCAAATAAAGAACAAGTTCAGATTGCTCATGATGAAGAAGTTGCAAGAAAAATTTATGAAGTTGGAGTTGCTGAGAAGAAAAAGCTTGAAGAATTAGAGATTTCAAGCTTTATGGAGGCTAAAAGGCTGGATAGAATGGAAGATCCACTTTCCACTGTTCAACCTACAATATTCGGAGAGAAGACTCGAGTTCGACTATGTACCCATCAAGAAGAAATTGAGTTCTTGATTGCACATGATCCAAGAATCAAGAAGAAGGCAATTGACCTTGTAGGCAGATAAGTCTTTAATCGAAGAACAAAAAATTTACCGCTTAAAGGACGTTATTCGTAAGAAGAATAATCAAGCACTTCAAGAGGTAATTGGTTCACCAAAAAGGTTAAAAGAAACCAAGGCAACCAACTAAAGCACAAGTTATTGCATACATGAAGACTTATTGTTGCAATGTTGGTGGTGGAAAAGACATCAATTCAAAGGAATGCCCGATGATAAAGTTGAAAGTATCTACTATGTAGTTCAAAGACAAGATAAAGATTTCATTCCAATGAACTCGAAGGAGAAGCAAGAAGGTATCGATTTAAAAGAAAGGCCAAAGACAATGATTCTCGCATCATTAAGAAGATAAAGTTTTCAAGAACAAGAAGTTCCAATCGAGAAATTCACCAAGAACAAATTGACCGATATGATTGTGATTGAAGAAGAAGATTTTTATCCGTAACCACCGCAAGTCGACATCCTATCATTGATCGGGAAGTGTTTATCGCTAGAAATTTTGCTCTAACATGGAAGATTACAAGGCTAGGTGGTGAAACTTCATCATTTATTCACTTTGAAGATCTCATCAAAGCTTTTGATAGAGATGATCTTGATACACTATGGAAGTTAGTTCAAGAAATGTTTGATGTTGAAGATCTCAAAGATATAAAGGAGATGCGCTTATGGGTTAATCTTAGAAGGCTCTATGACCCGGATGTTAATGATGATTGGAAATTCTCATGTTCATGTCCCGTACTAAATGGTTCTACTATGATTCATGTGAAGTTCATCATGTTTCTACAAAGAAATGGAGTAGATGCATTCATGCTTCCGAGAAAGAATATCCACTCGTAGTGGAACTCTCATTTGTGATCTTGGTACTACTATAAGAGTTCATGAAGATAGTGAGAAAGTCAGAGCATTGTTACACAAGCTTCAAGATCAATGTACAAGAGCTATTCAAAATCTAAGGAAGAAGTGAAGTGTTTGGTAGAATTCCCCAAATCCTTGAAGATGATGCAGATTGAAGAAACTTATTGATTTGCAGAGAAATCATAAGTTTAGGGGAAGATTGTTGGGAATAATTTGTTACCACCGATAGTTGTGGAAGACAACTGCTGTCAGATTGCACTAGCAAGTGGGAAACGACACACCTTTCACATATTATTACCACCGCTATTGGATAATTGTTAGGAAAACGTGTTTAGATAAGTATAGAAAAGATCTTGTGTATATTCTATATTGTTAGCTTTATACTTATCTTGTAAAGGACTCCTTGTACTATAAAAGGAGGTCCTAGGTCATTGTCTTAGGTACGAATTTACATACGTATCATTCACATAAGCTTTAAAGTGTAACCCTAGTGATAAGCAAGATCACTCGTATTATTCATTAATAATATTTGAGCTTAGTTTTGTGTTTAATCTGTGTTCACTTACAATACATCATATAATCCGTCTTCTAAGTATTACTAAGTAAATTCCGCGTGCTTATTAATATTATACAAAATATCACTGACACAAGGTGTGTGTCCAGATCCATCACATAACATTCTACGCGTAAGGTGATCCTTATGCGTAGAAGCTCAATTAACCTTGATTCTGAATTTTCACGCGTAATAATCCCGAAACAAATACATCATAACACCATTATTAACATCACATTCAATCCCTTTCAGTCTAACATGAAGTCTTAATCAAAAACAGTTACGCATAGGATGCTCATATGCGTAAAACCTTAAACCCTAGAATTCAATTTTTACGAGTAAGAGATTTAGCCATAGAATTGACACCAAATGAGTTCTGTGATATCTTAGAGGCCATATGACTATGTTGCAACAAGTTTTAACATTAAAAACCTAATGGGTCAAAAGTACCCAATTCGTATGAACTTAAACCCTAAATCTTAAATACTTTCAATTAGTTGTTTCTGGGTAAGATTCAAGTGTGGTTTAGGTTAATTAACTATGTTTCAATCAACATACAACTACCTAATTTCACAGAAACGCACTCACAAGAAAACACCCAAATTGACTTATAAACCCTAAATTTGAAAAATGGTCAATTCTTGTTACTGGGTAGATTTGGATGATAGAAATGGTTTAAGAGTAATTGTTTAAACATTTTGACACCATGTTTATCATCACAAACACACAAGTGATGATCTTGTGTTCATACGCTTATGCGTAGAACACAAGAATCATTCAAACTCAATATTTAGCCGTTGGATTTGTTTGAAACTCAAAACCATTGTTCAAAATAAAACGAAGATCATTAACAACTTTACAAATTTGGAGTTTAAAGCACCGATTTGAAGATGGAAGGATAGGCGTAGGATTTGGGTAGATGAGTAATAAATGTGGTGAAATTAATGATATGAAAAATTAGGTGAAGGTTTTTGTTAAAAATACTTTAAGCTTTTGACAATTTCATCCCTCCACCTTAATCATTTCATCCAACGCCCATAACCTTCATTTTGGTTACGCAGTATGATATTTGAAAGAAACTGACGACACCCCTTGACTTAAGAAATAATGAAATTTTATAAATTTGATTCCGGGAGTGTCAATAAACCGTAAATGTGACCACTATTATCAAAGAAACAATCGGGATAAGGTAACATGCAAGTACAAGGTTTTATGAAACCGAAAATATTTACTTTCTCCCTCAACACTTGACCGAAAATCTCGAATTTTGAAAGAGTAAAGTGTTGTGGAAGAATTGTACTTGCCATGTTAAAAGAAATATAGATAGAAGACTATTTTTGTTGTTTTAACCGATTTATATTTTTGTATTTTGTTTTGAAAAATATTTACAAAAGGTGTTTTGGTGTTTGGTGGTTTTAAGAATGTTTTAAAAGTTCATCCAGCTTCCTCGAGTCAAACACCGCATACCAATCCGTGGACCAACTCATTAAACCTAGCGAGCTAAGGCTTTGGTGAGAAGATCCGCCATTGGTATTCAAGACCACAAAGTATAATTCAATGGTACCCTTTTCCACGTGCTCCTCGATGAAATGATATCAAGATCGATGTGCTTTGATTTTAAATGTTGAGCGAGTTGCACGAGATCGCAATAGCACCGATTGTCGCATTACATCGGGATTACATCAAATATGTAACCGTAGTCTTTGAGTTGTGTTCGCATCCAAATGACTTGAGCACAACACGCCACGGCCACATATTCGACTTTCCGCTGAGGACAACGATGTACAATCTTGCTTCTTCGATTGCCATGACACTAGTTTATCACCAAGAATTTGTAATGCTCTCAAGTACTTTTCCGTGAATCTAAGCATCCCGCGTGATCGTCTCGAAAAAGCTATTAGTTCAAAACCTAAATCCTTCTGACACCGGATGCCCAAGTTAATGGTTCCTTGATGTATGGAGATTCTTTTAGCCTCTGAGAGGTGAGTTTGAGTTGGTCTCGATCGATAAGCGGAGCAAAGATATACAAAGAAAGAAAATATCGTGCCTACTTTGGCCGTTAGATACATGAGAGACCCGGTGATACTACGCTATTTGGTAGTGTCAACCAATTTCCATGCAAATCGCGTCGATTTCTTGGTATGTGCCATTGGAGTGGCATAGGTGTCACAGTTTTGCATTCCATGTTTGTTTAAAATTTCAAGGGCATATTTGGACTGACTTAGAAAAATACCACGGGGTGATTGATGAACTTGAAGTCCGAGAAAGAACGTAAGTTTACCCATCATGGACATTTCAAAATGTTTTTTCATAAGTTTTGAAAAAGCGTTTGAGTATTTTAGATGTGTTGACCCAAAAATGATGTCATCCACATAAATTTGAACGATTAAAATGTGTGCCGGTGATATTGTATGAAAAGTGTAGGTCGACCAACCTTTGACGAAATTATTGGCAATGAGAAAGAATGATAACTTATCATACCACGCTTGGGGCTTGTTCGAGACCGTAAAGAGCCTTCTTCGCTTTATAGACGCGATTAGGGAACTCGATCAACGAATCCTTCCGCCGACTAACATAGACCGTTTTTTCGGCTTGTCCATTAAGAAAGGCGGTTTGACATCCATCCGAAAGACCGTGATGTTCATGTGAGCCGCAAACGCCGTAAAAATCCGTCTGACCTCAAGACGAGTAACTCGGAGCGAATGATTCTCAAAATCAATCCTCTTCTTGTCTACAATCCTTAGCCACAGACGTGACTTATTTTTGATAACCGTATCACAAGATCTAACTAGTTTTTCCAAATCCATTTCGCACCAATAACATAGACCCTCGTTGGTTTTGAACCAATTCCATACTTCAAGACATTTAAACCGATTAAGTTCTTCTTGCATGGATTCAATCCAGTTGTCATAGGTCATTGCTTCTTTAATGTTTTGGGTTCGGATTGCAAACAGTAAGTGCATAAATGCATTTTTCACCGTCATCAAGGCGTTGTCTAGTTATGATTGGTTGATTAGGGTTGCCAATTATGTTCACAAGAGGATGGTCTTTTGTCCAACGATGTGTGGAGGGTTGATGTTGATATACATTTTGCAGTTAGGAGGATTCAAATGACTTGTAGATGATTCCAACATCGGAAATGTGAAGCATTTGCAAAAGGTTTGAAGAACATTTGGATCATAACTGCGGTGGTGGTACTTCATTGTTCAAAGATCATCGTTGGTTCATCATTGATGCGGTTTGTTCAATTGTTGTTATAGAATCAATCGGTGGTGCTTCCTCAGCGGTAGTTGTTGTGGCAGTGTATCGTATTGGATTTTGATCGGGTTGAGCAATGAAACATTGGATACACCGTGCACGCTCATCAATATCATCACTAAACGGAGGAGCAAATAGTTTGTTCCATTTGACGTCGAGTTAGTTGTAAACTAGGTTCACCGATGATGGGGTTTGAGGAAGTTCAAACGGTTATGACCGGGTTCCAAGTCGTTATGCTCGAGCCGCTTATGTAAGCTCATCGAAATTGGCATGAATCGCTTCCATAATCTCCTTGTATGACGATTCCGGATCCGTAACCCTTGGAGTTTTCACAATATCCTATAAATACTCCAATGTCGACTTTTGCTTTGAGCTTTCAAAGTCATCACGATCATTATTCGGATAACAAAGGGATCCAAATACATGAAAGTGTTTGAGATCTGCTTACGATTGTGGATAAGCTCATAAGGTGTTTTGTTGTGGCGCTTGGTAATCATTGAGCGATTCGAGTGTAGCATGCAGCTGACATGGCTTCACCACAAGTAACCGGAAGTTTAGCATTAATTAACATTGTTCTTGCAGCTTCCACTAACGTACGGTTTCGTCTTTCAACAACGACGCTTTATTCTCGTGTACGTGCAATGGATGTTTGATGCTCAATTCCCACTTTCTCATAAAATACACGAAGAGTTTGATTCACAAATTCGCCTTTGTCTGCTCGATTTGTCGACCGTGTTCGAGTCGAACTTGAATTTTCGTGAAAAGGTGATGATCATCTGTGGAGCTTGATCTTTACTTCAAGAAAATAAACCCAAGTCCATCTTGAATAGTCATCTACAATTACCAAGATGTAGCATTTTCCATTAATCATCTCGTGCACGCATCGGGCCACAAATCCATGTGAAGAAGATGAAGCACATCCGTGAGTCAGTGTTCCACCTTTGAAGGAAAGTGAGCACAAGTGCTTTTCCCTTGTTCATGTCGAGCAGAGGTAATCTTTAGAATATCGGAATCTTGGGAGACCTTCAACAAGTTTGTATCGAGCAAGGTTGGTTATGGTTTCAAAGTTTAAATGTGAGAGACGACGGTGCCATAGCCAAGATTTTGTAGATGTTGCCTTTGAAAGTAGACAGGATGGGAGATGAAGCAATCATGTCTTGCATTGAGATTGTGTAGAGACTTGATGCGTTGACCCGTACATAAGATCGCTTCCTTGTAGATCACGAATGAAATAAGTTTTCTCCCTAAAAGAAACTTCCAAATCTCCATCACGTAATTAACCGACCGAAAAGAGATTATGACCGAGACCTTCCACATAATAAACTCGCTAATTTCGATGTTACCATTGATGTAATATCCGTAGCCCTTATTAATGCTGCAAGTGATCATTCCTAAACCCGACAAAGGCCAATGAACTTTGAAATAAAGTTTGATAACAGTTTGAGATTGCTCATGTGCCGGAACATCCGCTATCAACAACCGTAGGATGATCTCAGACACCGTTACACACATGCGACTACGTATGGAATAGATGTAGATGTGGAACCCAAGAGTTAGAGGGTTCCGATGAAGATATACATGAAACATACATGTTCATGATTTTAGGTATCCATGTAAAGCCAAGTGTATTATGTAACCATTTCTGCCATCTCTAACTAGTCTTAGCTTTGGTCTTAGTGAATGCACTAGGTGATAAGATCTTCCTAGGAGGTGAAGTGGGTTCTAAGGGTACATCAATGATTAAAGCATGAGCACTAGAAGGCGGTTTACCTAGCACAAACTTAGAAGCAGTAGTGGGCCTAGAGGTATTCCATTTTCTATTGTTCCGCTTACGAGATAAGATAGTCGTAGCAACACATTTGTCATGACAACCAGAAAATATACTTTTATGACATCCAACACAAGAAGCTTCAAACATAACATTTAAATTACTTAGCGGTTCAGCATTCGTTACAACACTTTTTCCATTACATTTGTCAGACGCAATATCTAAAGTGGGTGTAACTTGAGTTTTATTCAAAGTCCTAAGGTGTTCTTCTACAAAGATTCTTTATTGTTCTTTTCTTACGCCGCAACTTCCTATTCTTCCTTGTATTGCTCCTAGGTCGTGAAGTGCAAGCGTTGGGAAAAAGGCAACTATTCATGTTTCAAAGAGAGGAAGCACATTAGATTCTTGTGGTTTGTCATGAGATATTCTAGAGTCGGTTTGAATCATTGGGTGTAGTTACTACGTTGTTACTATCCCTATCTTTCTTAAGTATCACCAACTCGCCTTTAGATCATGGATTTTGTGTAACAAATCTAGATTTTCGTAACGAGTGAGTCCGTCTCGTCAGAAAATATCTTCGGTATATGCGGATGATTATCAACATCTTTTGACGCTTTAGCACGAGTCTTTTTGAGTAAATCAAATATGACACTATATTCCTTTTTCACTTTGAAATTTCTTGTTCATATTTTGAAATTTGACACTTCAAAGACACATTTTGATCATCCAGTTGCTCAAGTTTTAGACTAAGAGTTTTGGTATGCAACTGGTTGATTTTGTTTTGCAAAGCGAGTTCACGATTGTGACAATCTTTTTGACACCATTGAAGACGGTGTTTTGCATTTGAAAGTTCGCTTAACAATCGCTCATTTTCAACTTTTAAAGACTTGATTTGTGACACGAAGATCGATATTCTCAACATTTTCAATGTAATCAATGTAATCAAGTGATAAAATCAAATGCATATTCAAAAGAATGTAATAACACAACATTATGGATATCAGAGATAACATCTTCCAAGAGTTGATCAACATCTTTTCGTAACATTTTCTTTTTACGCTTTGTATTTGAAATCGATGTTTCGTTTGTTCGAAAACTCTTTTCATAAGTCCAAGCTCCTTGTGAAAATCCCTTTCCCAAGATATAGCATAATTTTTCAAATTTTGGACATGAGGTAAAATTCTTTTCTCAAGAATATCTCTTTGTGCACGCGCAGAGGCGATTGAAAGTGTTCAACTTTATTTCGTAATGAAATTCAATTTCACGCTCCAAAAGTTTGATGTCCAAAATGAATGTTTTAAAGTATTTTATAATTTTACATTGTTCGGCTAATGGTTTTATTTCACTAAGTGAAGGTAAAGGACCATTAATTTGTACAAGATTGGAAAGGGACCTCGTATAGGTGTGATAACCCAAGGTGTGTTAGAAAAATCCTTTTGTGCAATGAAAGTGACGGCTTTTGAATAGTTAAATGGTTTGTTATAAACAACATTATCTAATTTTGATCGACTCGCCTTTCGCAGATCTAATTCCTCTTGACGATTATATTCAACAACACTTATAATGAAATCATCAATTCTATGTTCGACTGTAAACTTCGTGATTTGGTTTCAATGCTCTATTAGAAAACTTAGGTTTGTAATCGAAGATTCGGTCCATATCCATTTGGATTTGGTTTAAAAGTAAACTTTTGAATCATTGTGATTGATTCACCATGTTTATAAACAATGATTCGAAACTCTTTGATTTTGTTCTCAGAAGTCGACAATTTCTTCAAGATAGTCATCTATTCGCTTTAAGTGGAATTCTTTTTGTACTCGTGAGAACTGTTTTGACAATTTAACAACTCACCTTGGCTTTTGAGTTTCCAAAGTAAGAGCGTTAAGTTGTTGTTTATGATCATATTTCGCTTGTTCTATTTGAGACAACAAAGCATTCTTGGATGCGACTAGATCACGATTCGCTGCTCTAATTATTTTTCGCTTTGGAAAGATTTAGCAAAAGCGACTTCAAAACCTTGTTCATGTTTTTCTTGAGTTTTAAAAACGTTGAGTTGCCTTTTAAGCATTCAATATCCCCGGTTAACAATGCATTTTTATTTTTAATTGCTTGATTGAGTTCACAACATTGTTCCATTCGGGATCGCTGGTCATTAAGCAAGAGGTCAATATCCGGATTAGGCAAAGGTTCAAAGATGTTCAACGTGAGTCTCAACATGAACATTATTCGTATCCTCAAGTATAACCACGAAGTCAACTTGATTATCAATGGTAACCGTGAGGTCATCTTGATCGTCAAATGTAACCACCGGATCTAGTTGAGAATCATCGAATGAGATGTGGATGGCTCATGTTGAACATTCCGAGCCTCGCTGGATTCACATGTTGCCGAGATATAAGATCGTGATGAATATGGTTTAATCGGCACTGAGACAAGCCGTCAAGTGTCATACACCGGGCATGTGTCACTCATGTGGAGTTCGTGCATGTTTGCCATCAACATAACCGCCGCATTAGCCTCGCAAGTCCTCCATATCATCATTTGCGTCCAGACCGCCATAAAGCTCGTTTTGTTTGTGAGGGTTCCACCACCATCCTCGAGAGCCAAAAGTAGAGCCTCTTTGTGATAAGCACGCCTCTAGTCCTCGGCTTTGGGCATGCATTAGCCAGTGACCCTTCTCATTACGCTTATAGCAACGAAGACCATTAATCCCATTCTCGAGCATTACCTGCTCAACCACTTGAGCCCTTTGTGGAGCACCCATGTTATTCATTCCCATTAGATTAAACCTTGACCACCGCCCATCCGACGAACATTACCTCGATTCCGAACTTCAACACGCCCATTGTTAACAATACCGATTCCTTGTGTTTGATGAGATACGAATGCGATTGTTGGATTTGTTTGAATATTGCCAAGGCTCTAGCAATCATGACAAACCCTTGTCGCAATGCATCGAAAGCTTCGATCCTTATTAGATTCACCGTAGTGCTTGATCATTGTTGTTGTTGTATGGAACCAATTAAGTTTCTTGAGATTGGTGATGTGACGGATCATAAGGTGTTATCTTAGCGTATGGTCGAGCGGCCGGGTTGTGGAGGATTTGTTAATATTTGTAAGGTCGGAATCGAGGATAACAAGGTTGAGCCCACAATGCTAATTGTTGATTATCCGAAGTGAAGGTGAAATAGGTTGTCCACGGATAACCCTTTCTTTGTCAACTTCTTTTGGTGGGATTCAAATAGTCGTACAAGAATCCATATGTATCAAGATGAAGATTCTTAGCTTGACGGATGAAAATGACATACTTTTCCCAATCGTGACCAAGACTACTCAGAACTTAGTGTTGACCGCAATTCTTGGCATGATGATGTTGTGTTTATCCAAGTCATTGATGATGTCCGAAGCGATGATGATATGACTCTAATGTCTCTCCGGTTCAATCATGAAGTTTTCATAAGCCAAGTAGATTTTGGATTCCATGTCTTCTTGATTGAGTTCGCCTTCCATGAGAAGATGAATATGTTCCCACATTGCTTTAGCGATCTTTTGAGCATCAACACTTCAAGGATCGTTAGGTAATCCCAAAAGGATGTATTGCATTACTAGTTCATCGGCTTCAAAATGTAGAAGTTCATCGGCAGTGAGGTCGAGAAGACTTGCAATGTTGGTGACATCACCTCTGGTGGATTAGCATTTAGATCTCGGGTGTAACGACAAGAGGCATCCGAAATGGACCTTCCATGATGACCTTCTTCAAGAACTTTCCATGTGGCTTCTTTAGATCGCAGAACCTAAAGAACCTTATCACCCATTGATCATAGTTTCCGGAGTGAGCATTGGAGGTCTATCAAGTGATCCACTTCATGTATGGACTGCTATTACTTAGAGCTTAACACATCTTTCCAAACCAAGACGGTTCCTTCATAGTATTCCCAGACGGATGTTGATTGTGAATGTTTGTGTAAGGTTGTACTTGAAGACTAGGGGTGGTTGAATCATTTGTGGTTGAATTGCTCCTGGAGTAAATTGTTGTTGAAATTTTGTTGATAAACTTGTTGTTGTAGATTGAATTGTTGTTGTTGTGGGTCGAGTTGTTGTTGTTGTTGTTGTTGTTGTTGAGGATACACATGAGGAAAGTAGTTAGAGTATGGTGGTTGAGACATCTTGATAACTTGTGTTGTAAAATGGATCTTTGTAGTCGAATGAAACTTTGTTGATGAAGTATCCTTAGATGTAGAAATCAAGCTTAGGCAAAGGAATTAGCTACGGCGTAAAAACACCACCCACGCAGAGAATTGAAACTTACGCGTAAAGTAGCTTACACGTAGACTTGGTGAAACCTTAGGTTATGCGTAAACTAAAGACTTGAAGTAAGAAACTTATGCGTAATATTTCCTTAGGCGAAGATGTGCTTATGCGAGGAAATGCTTAGCGTGAGATTATTTACTCGTAGCTTTTATGCTTAGGCGTAAAACTAGGGTTTTATCCCAAAATCCTTTACACTTTTCCAATGTAGAAGATATCCAAAGTCAAAGTGTTATCGAGCTTATCCAAGCAAGAAAACACCGAGTAAACCAAGAACATCAAGATCAAACCTTGAAGAGCTTACGCAGTAAACTTAGGGTTTACTTATGCGTAAAGATTAACCAAACCGATTTTCAATTTCAAAGTGTTTCTAAACCGATTTTGTGATGAAACGACTTGAATATCACCAAAATAACACAAAAGTGTAAAACTTGATGATCCAAAAATTTTGTACACCTTACACGTAGAAATATCCACACGTATGAAACCAAGCTTAAAACTAAGGAAATACGCGTAAAGTTTAAAACTTTTCGCCAAAAACTTAAACTTTATCACCAAATAACCTTTAAAGTACAAGAATCTTGAATTTTAAAGTGAAAAAAATCAAAGCTTTTTGCGTATGAAAGTTTTGAAACCGAGAGTTACGCGTAGAACACTTAAACTTCAAAAACAAAATCGTTCACCCAACTATTTGGCGATTGATACCACTGTTAGGTCACCATGTTTGTAACACAAGCATCAATATAAGAAGTGTAGATAAAGAAGTGATCGGTTGAACAAGTCAAAACACTATGCGTATGAATGAAAGAAAGGATATACATAGATAATGAAATGAGATGAACAACCAAGCATCTAAGGATAGTTTACATGAGGTATTTATAGAAGGGAACTAGGGCAACACACCAAGTTCCCATCCTTTCCTTATTGGGCTTTGCATAGGCTCATAGGCTTTCTTCATGAGCCTAGCCTTGATTACTAACATAAAAGCCATAATTAAGCTAACTATTACATATTAATTACTAACACTTGAATTCTAGTTTAGGAGTGATTCCAACAAACTTGTTTCTAAGGGTCACGTTCGAGAGAGTATGAGCCCTTGTGCTATTCCCGCCCTATTGACTCAAGAAGGATGGAACATGGCGATGTGTGTTGATAGTCGAGCCATCAACAAGATTATCTTTGAGGCATGTGTTTCTATCCCATGGCTTGATGATTTGCTTGACCGGATCGGTGGTGCCACTATTTTCACAAAGTTGGATTTGAAGAGTGGGAATTACCAGATCCGTCTTAGACGTGGTGATGAATGGAAGACTGCCTTCAAGACTCGTGAAGGGTTGTATGAATGGTTGGTGATGCCTTTTGGTTTGTCAAACCCACCTAGTACGTTTATGCGTGTGATGAACCAATTGCTCAGGCCTTTTATTGGGAAGTTTGTGGTTGTTTATTTTGATGATATTCTCATTTATAGTACTTCTTTTAGTAAGCATCTCATCCATGTGAAGCAGATCTTGACATTACTTCGTAAGGATAGTTTTTATGCAGCCACAAAGAAATGTGTGTTCATGACCCCTAAGGTTATGTTCTTGAGGTATGTTATTTCCGGTGATGGAATACAGGTGGATGAGTCTAAGGTAGCAGCTCTTCAAGGGTGGCCAACTCCAACTACCATCACTGAAGTTCGTAGTTTTCATGGGCTTGCTTTTTATAAAGGTTCATCCCACATTTTAGTTCCATTATGGCTCCATCGATGATTGCATGAAGGAAAGTCATTTATGTGACGGAGGAGGCATAATTCGCTTTCAAATTATCAAAGAAAAGCTTACTACAAGACCAATTCGTAGTGCCCGACTTTTCTCAAGTTTTTAGCTTCATACCGATGCCTCAAAGGTTGCAATTGGCGGGGTTCTCGGTCAAGGTGGTTGACTGTTGCCTATTTTAGTGAGAAATCGATGAGCCAAAGTCTAGGTATACTACTTATGACTTGGAGTTTTATGCTATTGTTCGCTTATAAAGCCTTGGCGCCATTATCTCGTTCATAAGGAGTTTGTTTTGTTCATCGATCATGATTCTTTAAGTCATATTCGCACTCAAGATAAGGTGTCACATAAGCATGGGTATTGGTTAGCATTTCTTGAGAAGTTTACTTTGTGGTCAAACACAAGACTAGTGTTTCGAATCGGTCGTTGATGCCTTAAGCAGGAGGAGTAATGCTTGTATCTATGATAGTTGATGTACTGTGGTCGATGTCATTCATGAGCAGCCTAACCATTGACCCATATTTTTCTCGTTGTTCGGGGTGTGCAATTTGGCCAAAACTAGATTTCCTCTACATGATGGTTTTCTTTTCAAAGGGAATCAACTATGTATTTCGATTCTAGCCTTCGCTTGAAAATTATTATGGAATTACATGGCGAGGGCATGTTGGTAGTGATCGCACTTTACAGCTTGTTGCAAGCTTCTTATTTCGGCCTACTATGAGGAAAGAAGTCAACATTATGTCAAGCGGTGTCGATCCGCCAAGTTTCAAAGCGGTACGACTACTAACGCGGGACTCTATATGCCTTTACCGGCCTTTGCGCCATGGGTTGATATCGACATGTATTTTACGTTGGGGTTACCTCGTACTCAAAGGGTAATGACTCAATATTTGTTGTTGTTGATCGTTTCTCTAAGATGGTACACTTTATTGCTTGCAAGAAGACAATAGATGCAGTTAATGTGGCTCAACTTTTCTTTCGCGATGTATATCGTTTACATGGTTTACCTTCATCTATTGTTTCTGATCGTAACACTCGGTTTCTAAGTCATTTTTGGTGTAGTTTGTGGAAGATAGTGAATACTCAACTCAATTTTAGTAGTGCTTATCATCCCCAAACTGATGGGAAAACTGATGAGAAAATTAAAGTTGTTAACCGATCTCTTGGTAATCTGTTGAGGTGTTTAGTAGGTGATCATGTGAAGGCATGGGATCATAAGTTATGTCAAGCTGAGTTTGCTCATAATCATGTTGTTAATCGGAGCACTGGGTTTAGTCCATTCCAGGTGGTTTATTCTGCTCAACCACGTGGACATCTTGATTTAATGTTTCTTTCTATTTCTGGTTCTATTCCAAAGAAAGTGCAGGATTTTGTTGAAGGGTTACATGAAGTTCATAAAGCTGTTCATGACAACTTGGTTCGAGCTAACTCAAAGTACAAACAAAATGCTGATCAAAAGCGAGGCATGTGGATTTTGAAGTAGGTGACTTTGTACGGGCTGTTTAACTAAGGATCGCTTCTCGGTTGGTGAGTATAATAAATTGTCCGCTAAGAAAGTTGGCCCATTGAAATTGTTGACAAAATTAACTCCAATGCTTCTCGCTTGAAGTTACCGATCCATATCGATGTTCAAATGTGTTTAATGTGAAACACTTGTTTCTTACCTGGTGATTCTTCCGATGATGATCTTGCTCGAATTCGAGGACTAATTTTTTACCCGTGGGGGAATGATGTGGGCCCAAGTGTTGATGAACAAAGTTATTATGTTTTGGAGGCCCAAGATCGGCGTGACAAAAGGGCCTCACTAAAATAGGCATAACTTGGGCTACGGGGCTCCGTTTTAGGCGAATGACCAGTCAAATCGAAGCTTGGAACAAGGAGCACGTGAACTTTCAAGCCTCGAAACACTCTATTTTATGAGTTATTTGCATTTTAGTGTTTTTTTTGGGTTTTTTCGGGTTATTTTGGACTTTGTTTATGCAATAACTTTCAGCCCGTTTGTATTTTAGGGCACGTTTCTGTTTTGTAGTCTTATTTAAGAGTTCCTTTGTGATGTGGAATAATCAGTTCAAAGAAATATCAAAAGTCTATTTTTGGCAGTTATTTTGCTAAGAATCCTAATAGTCGGCCTTTGATTGAATCAACGATTATTGGAAGAATCGATCCTGGTATTCGAATCAGAAGTGAAAAGGCAATGTATGTCAGTTGTATTGGAGTTTTGGTATGTTGGTAATAAAGAGATGGTTGGGTCTCTGTGAGGTCGCTGCTGTAGGGATAAAAAACTAGCCTTCATGAAGGAAATGTAGTCCTTCAGTCTGAATTTAAGGGCATATGAGGCATGTGATCTATGTTGCTTGATGTTATTATAGTACATGAAATGTAGTGTGTCCTGTGAAAATGTGATGGTTTTTGAGGTTATTCAAGCTTGTATGTCTTACTATTGCATTAAATTTCATTTTAGTTGTAAGAATAGTGTGATGTCCACTATGCATAGTATTCTCATTGTAAACCTTATACAGTTTTGGTGATTACTATACTTCACATTTCCACCCTAAAAAAAAAAAAAAAAAAAAAAAAAAAAAAACTACTTAACAAACAAATAACGCAAATCATTAATAAGAGCATTTTCACATTCATCCCACCAAGATCGTTCGGAAAAAAGGGATTGACTATACATCCCACATAAACAAACCAAAATACATAAAAACTAAAGTACCATACACAACCATCCTAGAACCAGTTATAAACGACATAGATCATAAACAAGCAAAGACTAGGTAAATCCTCAGCCACACCACCGGTTTCTATTGCTCCATGTACATCTGAACATACTCCTTGATGTCCTCTTCAACAAGATTCCTAGCCCTAAGGCGGTGAATGATCTCAATAACTCGTTGGCGCATGGGTGGATCTATCCACTGAATGTCCCACATCCGAACCCTAAATTATCGAGACAACAACGAGTGAGACACATTTAATGTAAATAACTCCCTCTAATTCAGAATAACAAGTCTTACCACGTTGGGGCAGCAGAAGAACCTTTCGTCCATGATGTCTTGATGACAACAACACTACCGCATCCGCAAAACACCATTGTTATGTTCTTAAGTGTGTGTGTGTGTGTGTGTGTGAGTGAGTAGATGGTAATGGGTGTGCAATGATTGTATGTAAATCGTGTTATATAAGAATGAAAGATTGAAAACTTTGTTGCAAAAAATGTCCCTCAACACAAAGGTAGGTGTGGAAGTGGGGTTTTATGGCGGAAAAAGTGAAATGATGAAAATACCCTCACGTGAAACGCACTTGAGGATTAACTAACTGGTTTTACTAACGAATGTTAGCAAAAAACGTGAATTTGCAACTACAGTAACGCTTAAGGGGCTTTTCTCACAAAAACCCCAAATGTTAGGTACACATCTCACAAATTTTCAAAAAAAGAGGACATTTCTTGCAAAAATTACAAAGTTTAGGGACATAATTTGCAAATTATTCTTAACAATAATATAAATATAATAATTAATGCAAGGCCCCACGGTTTATTGTGTGTGTGATTCAAATAAATACACGATATTGTATATATAACAATGACGCATTTAATAAAATTTTAAAGCTTAAATAAGGGTATTGAGAAAATCATTTTCTCAAGGGCCATTACATGGTAATAACACACATAACAACCTCAACATCATTTCAATTAAATAAAGTCAAATCTTCCGTCCAACAAATAATCCATACAAGATATTAATCAATATTCATACGTAATGAAAAGTCTACTAAACTCGCTCGTGTATGGATATTATAACTATAAGTATAAAAGATTTTAGATAGTGTTATAAAAAAAAAAAAAACTTAAACAACTCTGTGTATGCACTTGGATAGACTTTACTATGCCAATATAGAAATTTACATTCTTAACCAATTGTGTTATTAAAATTAGATAATATTAACATAATAACTAAGATTTTATGTCAAAGTCCTGTGAGAGCAGTCATCTCATTGGCCAACAAAAAATAAAATTAAAATAATTTGGTCAAACACATCTAAATTTCATTCATAAAAAAAATGTGTATACGTGTCGGTTTGAAAATAAAAAAATTAGTTAATAAAACTTTAGTTGTTAAATTTTAAATAAGTTATATAACATAAGTAAACTTATCGGTTTTCATATTTTTTAATAACTTGATAATTTAATAAATACCTCATACACTTTATACCTTTAAAAGACATCATATATGTTGTTGTTGTTATTATTATTATTATTATTATTGTTATTATTATTATTATTATTATTATTATTATTATTATTATTATTAAATTAATGTATATGAAAATAATTATGAATATCAAAATAAAAGCACGTTGCTGTGATATGTAAATAAATACACGATATTATACATATACGAACAACTCATCTTATGTCTCTTTAAAGATTAAGTAAGGATGTCCGGAAAAGCTTTTTTTTTTACTATCCACGTTCAATAACGACTAATATTATTCCTTTTTATAAGTTTAACCCGAGTGTACACGAGTTTAAAAATTAAATATGACTAAAATTATCATTAACAGAAATAAACAAACTCAAATCGTTCGTCCAACAAAAATATATACTCCACATAATATTAATCGATATTAATAAATAATGAAAATTAACGTTAAAGCGTGAGTGCGTGTTTATTATAACTACTAGACGAGTGCGTGCATAGCATAGATGGGATTTTATAGCAAAAGATCGTTTAGTGATAAAACAAAGTTTATGGGTTATAAACGAAAAATAATAAAAGTTTGAAGATTTGAGGATTAAACATAATGTTTTGAAACCGGTTCGACCCGGGTGGTTCAACCGTTGAACTGTTCGGTAAAAACGGTCGATGAAACCGAGTCAACACGATGGGTTGGGTCGAAACCAACCCACCGGGTTTAGGCGTCCGGAACAACCCGGTTTTCGATGTATTGTCGTTTCGTTTTGAAATATATGTTTTCAACATTTCTTTTTTAGTTTCAACTTTTCACTTTTTACTTTTTTTTTCCTTTATATATAATATAGCAGGTACCAAAGACGTTTAGCGGCGGGTATCGTGTGACGATTAAGGATAAATGATCTCGATGAGACCTAATTCCACCCGTTTGTATCGGTTTAACGGTCCTCTCAGTTCGCTTTCGGATGGCTTTTATTGGTTAAAGCGAACGGTGGCGACACCAGGTTCCTGGTTGAACCATTTGGTCCATCCGGTTTTCAAAACTATATTTACCATCAACTTGTTAGCTTGTATGAATCTTTGTTTGTTTTATTAATTTGTATAATGTGTATAATAACATGTATTTTCATTTTAGGATATTTTAAAAATAATATTAATTAGTGTGTTTAATTATTTTATATTTTGGATTATGTTGTAGTTTGTTTAAATTGTACATTGTGAAAATTTTATTGTACTTTTTAATAAGGGGTGTTTTAATTGGTTGTTTTTAATTTGGTATATATGCTTTTATTGGTTATACAATGTGAATAAATTATTGTACTTTTAAGTAATTGGGTGTTTTAATAAGATTAGTAATTATACTGCATTTCTCTCACCTTTGACTTTTAATATTTCACTTTTCAAGGTTTGACTATACACTCATTATATGTGGTATAGATATAAGTATAAAAAATTTTACATAACGTTATAAAAAAAATCTTATTTAACAACTCCACGTATGAACCTAGACATGATTTACTGTGAGAAAATAAAATTTTACCAAATAAAAATTCATACTCATAACCATTTGTATTATTAAAACCAGATATATAATTTTTGTATGCACATATGATTAAAATTTAGGTGTCGTTTGTTTTCAGAACTTTTCTCTTTATCTGCAAAGTATACGTCGCAGAAGAGAATACATTTAAACACTTCATTTCTGAGAAAGAAGCGGAGTTTGTTTTTGTCTTTATCAAATCTTCTTTCATTTTATTCTTTTTTTAAAGAAGTGGAAAGAAGTGATTAAAAGAAGTGAAAAAAGAGAATTTACGTCTGCGTAGTAGAAGAAAAAAGTGATTTTACCCTCTTATGTCCGAAAAAAACAAATGGTCTTGAAGAAATGTCTACAGCTACTGCATAAAAGCGAAAAAGAAACTTTGAAAAAGCAAACAAGGATAAGATCTATTAAAATTTATATATAAAGGGTTCTTCAATTTGAAAATCACAATGATCCATATCACGAAAATGAATGAGCCACAATTTATTGTATACACATTCAGTATCTGGTCTTTAAACTTTATGATTATAGCGTGTAACACGGTCTTCCAATCTTCCATTGTTGTATACACATCCCTATAGGTTATTTCGTATACACATACTTTTAATTTTTGTTAAAATCTTCATAATGTTAGTACCAAGTTTGATAAATAATTAAGATAGAGTATAGTACTAACGAGTGTTGGAAAAGCCGCGATGCAATGGGATTGCTTAGCGACTTACTGCTGTAGCCGACTTAAACCTCGGGGGTTGTTTTGCCAGTTGCGAAAGATTATTAACTAAAGCGACTTACTGAACGACACTGAACCTCGAAATTTTTTGCCAAGTTGGCAAACCTGGCGATTAAATCTGAAATGTTTTGGGTGAAAGGCTCCTGCCTTTTAGTATATATGTTAATGCATATTAGGGCGTATTGACGGAATTTTGGGACGGATTCTCGACGGCTCCACAACATATATATCGCCAGTTATTGCATTTTTTTAAAGGCAAATCTTTTATATAATTAAAGAATTACGTCATTTCAGAGTGTTTTTACAAAACACTTCTCAATGAAAAAAAAATTAGACCAATAGAGAGGTTGATTTTTGCGTAAAGCGAAATAAGGCGGCGTGATTGAAAGTAATAAAAGTCAAAATTAAAATGATTTTAATTAACATTTAGTTTATTTGGTGTAGAATTTGGTTGAGAAAAAACATAGAAATTTAGGTTTCAAATTTGAAAACAAAACTTTAAAAAGAGAATAATTAATAAAACTTTAGTGGTTAAATTTTTAAAATTATATAGTTAGTTGTAATATTATAAGTTTAGTATTTTAATAACTTTAGAAAGTAAACAAATACCCCTTATATTTTATATTTCTATAATTTATAACTTAAAAATACAATATATATGTTGTTTTAAACTACAACATATAAATATACATAAGATTATAAATGTCATTTTTACTATATATGCTTACTAAAGACTCATTTATTTCATATTAAAAGATAATAAATGCGATATGAATTTGAATATTAAATACTTAAATTATTGAAAACGGTAATATAATTATCAAATCAGTAAGACTGTTCATTTGTAATATGAGAAAAAAAGAAAAAAATGTATATAAGGATATGTAAAAACATTTTAAAAAACTTTAAGGAGTATATTTTAACTTCATCAACGTTTATTATGCAACTAAACTCGTTTACAGACATCATGATATCAATAATAAATTTAAATAGAACATCAATATTTATATCGGTAAATATAGTTGAATCTTTAGTTATCTAACAAAATTTTTTATAAAATTTGATTATACAAAATTTTAACGGATATAATGAATAATGAAAAACTTGTCGTAAGATATAATTACATTTTAAAGACATAATATTTAGCGTTGACACAAAATAAATTTTTTTTCACAAAACCTATCGTGCACAAGTATTATAACTAGTATATGTTACACAAATAATAAAAACTAGCATGAAGCTAGATTTACATCGACTCTAAGCTAACACGATGTATCACTACACTATTAGGCCAATGCTAATGGCTCGGTTGGTTGCCACCCCAACCGAGTAGTCGACCGAGTTGTGCCCACTAGCCCAACCGAGTGTGACCGATCAAACCCTCAACCTTTGAAATGTTTCGGTTTGCCTGGCAACCGATTAAATTGGCACATCTTCCTTTGTTTTTTGACCGTTGCATCCACAAAAATACACACACAAACAAAAATAAATATTACCAGATAGTTGTTCTTTTAGCAAGTGACAAATGAATAGATTTACCATCTTTCATCAAAAAACAATACTCGAAGATTTCTTGCAACCCATTTGGAGGATGACTTATTGGACTGTTGGGTGGTAGTTATGAAGCGGGTCATGATAGTTATTGGAGGATGACTTCGTTAACAGGAGATGCTGGGAATGGATGAAGAAAAATAAGATGAGTGACTGAAGAAACAAAAGTGGTGAACGAATCAGGGATCTGCCTAAGGGAAGATGGTTAAACCTTACCAGAAGTTTTTTGTTGATCTTACCAGACCTTTTATGTTGATAAAGTTTTCTTTTTTGAAGTTGAAGATGGTAGATGAGTTGATTGGTTTATATGAGATGTAAAAAATTAGGTGGGATGTTTACAGCTAACCACAACACGTGTAGAGATTCAAGTTCATTTGTTTTAATTCACATGGCATTTTTAATTCACATGGCATACAGTAATAGGTGTCATTTTTTTTGTGAACTCTTAGCAAGTACTAGTAACAAGTTGCCTTAGAGCAAGAGGTGTGGGAGGTTTTGTTTACCATAGAATCCAACATGGAGAACTTCACACTTATTTCGTGGCTCACACGACACGTGGTGCTTTCTTACACTGGTGTTTCGCCGTCCAACCAAACAAAACGACAAGTTCAATCCAATATATCCGCTTGCAATTTCAAGCGGCATGATTTAAAAAAAAAAAAAAAAAAAAAAACTTTTATTTTTAAAATAAAATCTTTACCCACCTCTTATAAATAATCCTCATTTTCATAAAATCATCCACACTCTTTTCTTTCAAATCATTCACACACTACTCTTTCAACTATTTACATCTTAAGCAAAAAAAACATGAGTTGTTCAAATTCGGATTCCGATCTTGATGATTTATATTTACTAGGTAGATGTTTTAGAGGTGATAGTGTGATAAGTTGCTATATATTACTGTAGTTGGTATATAAAATGTGTAGGTTTGTGGTTAAATCGATACAAAGCAATAAAATTATGAATGAAATTTTAGTTTTAAAAAAAATTACGGTCGCCGCTTATTTAATCACCACTAGCAAGTTATGGTTGGGTGTAGTCTTGGAGAGAGAAAGCTGATGTGGCGCTGATGTGACATGGGGTGACCACAATATTTGTGGTTGCTATTAGCATTGGCCTTAGCAAGTGGCTCTACACTTATGACGACGTCACACTTACGACACCAAGACCCTTAAATTAGATATATATGCATTAATGGTACAGACAGTGTCGTTTGGTAAAGTAAGTATAATGATTGGTGTGTATAAGGGAGGAGGGAGTGGGCACGGGTAGTGCCATCGAGTACATGAACCCGAGCGGCACAACCGTCCGTAACCAATTCGGTAGTTCGATCGAGTAGCAAATTCGAGTTGTGAAGTTGTGAGCGAGTGTGGAAAGCTTTGAAAATTTGGACCGTTGTGTGTCTTTGTTTTGTTTTTTTTTTTTTTTTTTTTTTGCGGGTCTTGTAGTTGTAGCAGCTCTAGGAAAAAGAAGAAAATGGATCGTTAGGTTTGTAGGAGGTTAGATACTTGCGTGCTAAATGGGTAGTTTTCTAGTTGGGCTCAAATGCTAAATGGGCTCAAACTAAGGTATTATGTAATTTTTATGAAGTTTTTTAAGATTATGAATGTTTCTTTTTTAAGATTATGTAATGTTTTATTATTAATGAAATGGTATGTTTTTATTTTTTAAAAAAAAAAATCGGTATTAAGTACCACTCCTCCAAATCGGGTAGTGTTAGGGTAAAATTAGGTAGTTTTGAGTTGGAGGTTTTATTGGATAGAGGTGATGTGCACCCGGGGTATTAGTGGTACCACCTCCTCTCTAATACATTTGTAAAAATCGGTATGTAGCCGTTAACTATCTTCTTTCAACCAACATGTTTCTTCCGGTTTACATAAGTGGCCTAATACTAAGGGTAATGGTCACCTTCCCCTCATTCTACACATTAGAGTCATCTTAACTTTTTTTCTCCTCAAACTTTCCTTATCACCTTTCACCTAAAGTGGTCATCTTCTATTTCTCACCTTTCATTAAAACGCATACTTTATACAAATATACCTCACACTTATTTACAAACTAAAAAATATATGAAAAAAAAGTGATGCAGTTGCGGAGAGAGTGGCTTACCTTTGCTTTCGCTTTTTGTTTTGCCTCTCGGGAGTGATGCATGTGTTTGGGTCTCACTTGTGAGGTAAGAGCTCACCCACACACACCAAGCCCACTAGGCCACTACCTTCTTGTAGATCGTTTCTACGACAAGTAAGGTTCGGTTCTTGCATGTGACATGTGAGTATGTGCCACCTTTTGGAAGATTAAAGTTTCACATGTTCCATGCTCATATGACATCGTCTTTACTCTTTAGCCCATACATAACTAAGCCCAACTTCATTCCTATTTTCTTAATTGCTAATTGATAATTACTATATATATTAAAAGCCATGTAATACGACGTCGTACGATGAACAGTACCCTTGGCCCATTTCTGTTAGCCCATACTTTTGGCCCGTTTTTTTGCCCAAGTCAGCCATTGATATTACGTGTCAAAGGCGGTGGGGATAAGGATGATGTTATTTCACCCCTCTTTTAGCTAGAAGCTTCACTCCATCTTCAGCAGCAGGACTACAGCCTACAGCCCTACACCATCGACAACAACAACGCCCTCGCGTAAAAGTAACTTCAAATACTGGATTGAGATTTGGTTTATGTAAACCGACGGCGCCATCCAGCTTAAAAACAAGACCATATGTACCTGCAGAAAGACGCGTGGCATCACGATCAAGATCATCGGTCTCATGTTATCAGGTTAGATCCATATGAATAAACAACCTGATACAAATCTTTTACTTCGATCTTTATTTATAATCATGCTTAATTGCTTATTCACTTTGATCTTTATTTATCAGCTTTGTACCTTCTTTTTTATTATAATATAATGTTTGTATTTTTATATACAATTTTTACAGTTTGCTTTTACTCTGTTTAGAAAGATAGATAATTCATTGACCCAAAAAAGTTAATGAATGATTATGGCACAGTAGTTGTAAGCCATGTAAAATGAGCAGGTTTGGTACATGGTCAATTGGGTATTAGCTAAATCTTCTATATTATGAAGAGGTTCGATCGACGAGATGGTCACTCAAATCTGGTACGCTTGAAGACCGTGAGAAGCTCCTATCGTTCGATAATCTTTTTACAGGTCAATATCTTTCTATTTTACGTGAACTAAATTCGTGTGATTGATATTTTCATTTATGGAAAGCCATGATATGTTGGTGGATGAAATTTTATGTTCTTTTACTTTATTTCGTAGTCCAGCAATCTTAGCCGGAGTAAAGACTAGATATATTATGGTAACCATGGCTATTACACTATTAGCATGTGTATAGATATGATACTTGAGTCATAATCCTATAGTATTAGAACTAATTTTTAAATTTTGGGGTAATGCATCAGGTGCCAGGCCTGCTGAAGATGCAGGAGAGAAAGCCAACGATCTTATACATATTGCTTTGCCTTATATTCAGAGGAAAACTGTCCTGTCACCACACCCTCTATTTGCTAATGGTTCAGATATAAAACAAAAACTTAAATATAAAATGTCTTAATGTACATACATACATAAGATTAAAGGCAACATGGATATAATGACATGGAGTGATTTGAGAAACAACATACTGAACTCAGGCTTTATTATTATATGTCCCATTTACTGGAACATATAATAATATCGCATTCCTGTGTGATGCAATCGGAAGACTAAGATAAGTAGCGGTATAACTAATTTGTTTTATCCTTTTGCAGATATTTGTTAAAGGGATGGATGCTAATGTGATGCTCTTCACGACTGCTAATGGAGAGTCATGCCAGCATTCATAAAGTGGTTCTGTAACGGTAATCGCAATCAAGGAATAAACACTTTAAAATAACGGTTTCTTCTCTATTATATGCTCAAGCTTACTGAAGTATACACTGATGCAGGGTACAGCTGCTGCACTAAAGAAGGCTGTCAAGACATCTATGGCATACGGGCATCCCAGGGTTCATGTGCAACCAATACAACGTTCCATAACCTACGGTAATATTTGTTCGTACCCATTTAATGAGTTGGGTTAATGAGTATGTGTGGCTAATGAGACCAGAAGTGATGAATTGTTTGTGGGTTTGCAGGAATGTGTTCAGGGTTTCGCATTCCATGATCACTTTATTAGAACGTCAGGTCAAAGTATTTCACCTTTGGTTTGTGGAGTAGAAACAACGTGGAAGCGTTTAATCAAACGGGAAAATGGTAAAAAAGCTTTATCTGTCGAAGCCCTAAAGATGAGTGGATATGAGAAACATACTCAATTGTATACATTTGATCAGTTAACTCCCAAATTTGATGCTATTGTACCATGTGATACTAACCCTGGTGAGTTCATCGCGCGGTCATTGCTAGATTCTAAGGTTTACTATCTTAATAAAAATATCTCCCAAATGTCAAATATAATGTTATGATACCTAATATGATCAATCTTGAATTGCGTTCTTTTTTTCGCAGCATACTAAATCAAGTGGAAGGTTTATAAGCGATGCACTGTGTTTTGCAGACGAAGCACTTAAACATGCAAATTGGATACCCTCGGAGCAAGAGGATAAGGAGAAAACCATAACTTCTCATATATTATATATGTTTCACTAAAGGTGGTAAAATGGGCAGGCGGAGTAACGGGTCAAAATAGACAATTATTGGTAGGGATTGAAACAGGTTGGTTTAACATTTTTTGTCTTGAGTTATACCATTTCGGTAGTCAGTCATTGGACTAATATTACTTTTAAAAAAAAAATTAATTTTTTCTCTAAAATGATTTTGGACGTTGTCTTATCAGGAGGATGCTCATACCACTGCATCAAAAGCAAATTTGTCTGATGAAGATAACAGAGGTTGTGAAGGAAAGGCTGGAAAAAGGTATGTTACATTTTCGGTGGCTTAAGTTTGAACTGGTATTTACTTCATATGCTTCTATCGTACATGTTATCTACAATTCTTATGTCTAAACACAGCACATACTTTTACTTTGTTGTTACTGATTGCCTACTTAAACAACTTATAGCCTTATACAAGGGGTTGATTGGTTTGTCAATTACGATTGAGCAAGCACCCACTCTCTCGATCAGCCCGTGTTGGCAACATTTGAATGTATAGTTTGTGGTTGTATTCGTTTGATTTAAAGTTTTATGTTTGAATGATCTGAAGTATCTTTTGTAAACAGCAAACTAATACAATGTAACTATCAATAACCTCCGCCGCAACGCGGCGGGGGGTTTGCATCTCGTTGTATATATATACTAAAACACGGCAGATTCTAAGAGAATATTCTTTTTTCTTTGGGCTTCCGGCGTTTTGGCCCAGTTTATGTGTTGGCCCGTTTTCTGGCCCATTTGCGCCCGCGACTTTGACCCAGCCCGTTTTGTTGGAATATATATCGTTTTCTACAAGCTTCTTGCTTTGTGGTTTCTTCAGTGGAGGGTAAACGTTATCTTTGCCAGATCTCTAGGGTTTTGGTAGGTGACCTTTGGTTTCTTTTATTTCCTGGTTTGCATGTCCTTTTATTGCTTTTAATGTTCTGATTTATGGTGTGAAGATGCTTTTTTGTTAGTTTATATCTTTTTCCTTGGCTGATATGTTGTATGCTTCCTTTAATGTTGCTTGAACCTCCTTCTTGTTGATGTTGTCTAATATTTGTTAGTGTTAAGTTTGTTTTACTCTTATTTGTGAATGTTTTTGGTTAAATACTGGAAAAAAAAGAGCAAACCTATGAAAAAACTTGGTGCATATGAGATGTTGACTGATCATGTTGTTAAAGATGGTGATAATGAAATGGTAAGACACGAGGGTGTACAACAAATTGGTGTTGGGTCTTCTAGGCATCCATGCACATCAGAGAGTGTGCCTCAATAGTTAACTGCAACTTCTTCCGGAGTTAAGAGAAAATGTGATTTCCGTTCGCCGGGTTTAGATAAAAAAAAGGCATTAAATTTCTTGCAATGTTAATACTCCACATGGTCCTCAGGTGGTTGTTGGTCAGTCTATCACAGGAATTGATCATCCACAGGTTGCCGTAACGGTTGAGCAACATGTTACACATCAGCTTGGTGGTGTTACTTCTTTAGGGGGGTGGATATGGTGGACAAGCATCTACCTTCAGGTAATGAAGGTGAGTTAGGTGATGCTTCACGGGGCCGTTATGCTAAAAGGAAGAGGGATCCTTTATATAAAGAGGCGTCCAAGTCAGTTTTTGGGTAAGGTTGCGAAGGTTGGGTTACAATCGGTTTCTTCACGAACCATGCAAGAGTCTAGCGGTCCTTTTAATGGTGGTGGTTATCTCGACTCGACAGGTTGGCTTAGCATTTGAACTTCATTTTTTATTATTTAGCGTTTATGGTTGGCGTTATCATTAGTGTTCCATGAATAGGTGTGGCAGCGGCTGCTCCCGTTGTAGGGGTGAGCCTGGAAGCCGTAGCGCATCATGAAGGAACTACCGCTGATGTGGACACATCGACATATTGGTTTACAGCTTCAACTTTTGATTGATAGTTTTGTGTATCAGTTTACGCGTTGTTATTTCTACTAAGTTGTTTTTTTTTAAGAATGAGTACTGTGGTAAAATGTTGTTAGTTATTTGAACTGTTGGTCTAAATTTTGAGTCGACCATGTAGGTGATGTTAATGCTCGCCCTGTAGATGACTATATGCCACTTATTTACCAGCTCTTCTCGGATCGGCATTTCCTGGAAAATATAAGGATGTATAACCAAATGTTTGCTTTGACGTCGTTGGGGGCAAATATAGACGAATCTGTTAACACTGGGAATGGTCCTTATGTTTTTAAAATATCAGGGCAAATATATCATCGCATTGGTAGGTTATGCCCTGAGCCTGGTAAAGATCCCCGTTTTTTGTAACTATACATTTATGACACGGATAACGAAATCCTGCATCGCGTGGGCCATTTTACTACACCTGGCAGGCCCGTTGTTAGAGAAGATATAGTTCGGTCGTTGATAGACTTTTGGATCACAACAATGCGTTGGTGCAGCTCTTTAGGATGGCAAGGGATAAGCTTCAAGAGAACGACGTGCCTGACTTTAAGGTTGCTTTGTTCAGTAAAGGTTTGTCGTCGAGTATGATCGCCCTACAGCAGACGCCATCGGGGCTATTATCTTTGACGATACAGTTGAAACAGAAAATGACTTTGATATAGTCTTAGAAACACATTCTGGAGATGTGCAGCGGATAAGTAAGTTGCACGCATGTTATATGTCAGCACAGTTCCCACTGCTTTTCCTTTATGGTGACCAGGGTTATCACACTGATCTTATGTACCTGAATGTAGAAGGCGTTGCCACACGGAGGGGGAAACGGACGTCGATGAAAGCTTTTTACACATACCAGTTACATGACTGTCTAGGCTATTACAATCTTCTTAGTAAGGGAGGGAGGTTTTTTCAGCAATACGTAGTTACGGCCTACTGTAGTATCAAGCAGAATATAATAGACTTTATCACGTCGAATCAAGCTGATATAAGAGGGGATTACTTGGTTGGTCTTCATGACGCAATAGCAAGGGGGATGTAGATGGATCTGACGTTGGTTCAAGGATCATTTTACCGTCATCATTTACCGGTGGGCCAAGGTATATGTATAGTCATTACCTTGACGCATTGGCGATCTGCAGAAAGCACGGGAACCCATCATTCTTTGTAACTTTTACGTGTAACCCAAAGTGGCCAGAGGTGGAAGAGTATTTGCAGGCGTATCCATTTTTATCAGCAAGTGACCAGCCTGATATAATTGACAGAATTTTTGAACGGAAGATTCATGATTTCGTGAAATTTCTATGCGACCGGAGACCTTTTGGAATGGTTACCGCAGGTTGGTGCACTTTCTTTCGTTTCGTATTTCCCTTTAGTATTCTGTTATGATTTTTATATACATGTGCGTGTATAATAGAACGGTTGTATATCCATTGCTTACTATTGTTTTCTTGTTGCCAGTTTTATACACCGTTGAGTTTCAGAAGCGCGGACTTCCACATTTCCATATACTAATATGGACAAATCATGGTGGTCTCCCACTCAGGGATGTAGACATCGATAGATACATAAGCGTTGAGCTTCCTGATCCAGCACAAGATCCACAGAGTTTTAGAGGGGTTACTGAGTTTATGGTGCACAGACCGTGTGGTGCCGCGTTCCCAAATGCTCCATGTATGCGAGATAGGAAGGTTTGCAATAAATAATTTCCAAAGGAATATTGTGGTGCCACCTTTGTCGATAAGTCAGGATATGTCCATTACAGAAGGCGAGAAATCCCTTTCAATGAAACTAGGCATAACGTGCGGTTGGATAACGCTTATGTGGCCCCTTATAATTATCAGTTGTGTATGACTTTCTACGCGCACATAAACGTAGAGTATTGTGGGTGGTCGATGTTGATAAAATATTTGTTCAAGTACATTTCGAAGGGTACTGATAGAATCATGGCAAAAATTACTAGAGAAATCGGAGAGGTGCCACAGGGAACTGCAACTACATCTTCTTCTACTAATCAGTCACAGGTTCGCGTCGATGAAATTAGAAACTTCGTTGATGGCAGATACATAGGTCTGCACGAGGCTTGTTGGCGGATTCTGGGTTTCGATATACATAGCAGGGATCCGGCAGTACAAATCCTTGCGGTTCACTTAGAGAATATGCAGATTGTTACATTCAGGGCTTCGCATCAGTTGCAGTGTGTTTTGAATCATAGTTGGTCGGCGAAGACGACACTTACAGAGTGGCTTGCTTTTAACGAGGCCTACACGTGTGGACGTCATTTAACGTATCTCGGATTCCCATCAGAATTTGTATGGTCAAAGCCTGATAAGGCATGGTCACCGAGGTGTAATTTAGGCAAGCCTTCTATTGGTCGATTGACATACATACACCCCACCGTTGGGGATCTTTTTTATGAGCAGATGTTGTTATGTCATCAGAAGGGTTGCACTTCATTTGCTGCAATCCGCACGGTCAATGGCCATGTATATCCTACAAACAGGCTCGCGTGTGAAACTATGGGCCTCTTACAGGACGATCCAGAGTGGATAACGGCTATGCAAGAGGCTTCCAGGACAGCTACTTCATCACAGTTGAGGGCCTTTTTTTCAGAAATTTTGGTGTTCACAGATATTTCCAATCCGTTGGTGCTATGGGAAACCTTTTGGAGACAGATGTCGGAGGATATACCACTAATTTTATCATAGTCATTGGGCATCCGACCATTGCATGTGAATGAACCTGAGCTACGCGGTGGGGTCCTATATGAGCTACAAACTCTGTTAGCATTACACAACAAATCTTTAAAAGATTATGGCCTTCCAACGCCACCAGAAGGGCTAATTCACATGTTTAGAAACAGGGTCGTTATGGAAGAGAGGAACTATAATAGGGAAGAGTTAGCTGCACAGAGTCGTAGTATGGTTCCTCAATTGAATAGGATTCAAAAAATGATTTACGGTATTGTTATAACGGCGGTTACTCAAAAGAAGCAAGAGCTTATATTCGTATATGGTCATGGAGGTACAGGCAAAACGTTTCTTTGGAATGCCCTCATAGCAACATTATGTTCAGAAGGTCAAATAGTTTTGGCTGTTGCGTCGCCTGGTATAGCGTCGCTGCTCCTACCGGCCGACAGGACTACGCATTCAAGATTTAAGATACCTCTACAGCTAACTGAAGAATCGGTATGTATTATTAAAAAAGGGACACAGCTTGGACATCTGCTGAAAGAAACACATTTGATAATCTGGGACGAGGCCCCAATGAATGAGTGTAGGTGTTTCGAGGCTTTAGATAGAACGTTGAGAGACGTATTAGATGAACCACGGAAGCTCTTTGGAGGCAAGCCTGTTATATCGGGTGGGGACTTTCGGCAAACGCTTCCTGTCAAGAAGGGGGCCCGTAAACATGAAATCATTGCCCTCTCGATTGCCGAATCATATCTTTGGAGCCATTTCAAAATATATGTATTGCAAGAAAATATGAGAATACGTAGGCCTGCGATGATAGCTATGGAACAGCACGAGACTTCGCTCTTCTCCCAGTGGCTTCTTGACATTGGAGATGGCAATATCGGAGTAAGCGATGATTCAGATCCGGAAAACACCTCTTGGGTTCACGTACCGGACAAATACTGCTTCCCTACATCAGAATCAGGCATGTTAAAGCTTATTGATTTCATCTATGATTCCACATCCCTTCAGCATCCAAGTGCAGCAAGCTTCCAAGAAAAAGCTATCATTTTTCCTAAGAATGAGACAACCGATATCATAAATGCACAGATCTTAGAAAAAGTAATTGGAACATCGTACTTCTACAGTAGTGCTGACGAGGCAATTTTAGTAGGTAACGATGGACGCGCCTCAGAATTACTTTACCCAATGGAGTACCTGAACTCCATGACTTTCTCAGGTCTCCCACCTCATAAGTTAGAAGTGAAAATTGGTAGCCCGATTATGCTCCTTCGCAATTTAAATCTCACTGGGGCCTGTGTAATGGAACACGGATGATCATGAATCAGGTGCTCTCTCGGGTTATTGAAGCAAATATAATTAGTGGGACACAGATGGGCCAAAAAGTATTTCTACCAAGGATAATTTTGACATTTAAAGAAGAAAAAATGCCATTCACTTTTAAGCGTAAACAATTCCCAGTGAAACTATGTTATGCGATGACGATCAATAAGAGTCAGGGGCAATCGTTAAAGAAGATTGAAGTATACTTACCAGAACCTATATTTGGTCACGGGCAGCTATGCGTAGCACTTTCACGAGCAACCTCTCCGGACGGACTCAGAATGGTTATTGAAGATCAACCAGGATGGCTACCCAACAGTACCAAAAACATTGTATATAAAGATTTCCTAAATAAAGTTCGCCGGCGTCAGGTTTTATTTATTTTTGGCGCGGGCTTTCGTATTCAGTTTTCCGACAAAGTTATCGTAACCTGTGTATCCCATTATTTAAAACTTAACACTTATAATCACCAATGGTTCCAAACATCATGATGTTCGTTTACTTGACCAAACCTGATACTATACATGTACTGACTTTATGTGTGAACGATGTGATTATAAAATTTGACGAAAGTCTTGCAGATTAGCACCATTGTATACATATGTTTGTTATGTTACCTTAGTACCACATATTCACAGGTTTTGTCATACACAGACTACTGCTTACATTATCTATATATGCACTTGATAACTTTTTATGCCCACTCAGCGTAGTGAGTCATATGTTTTGCTTATCTAAATGACCCTCTATACTCTTATAAAGTTATCACTTATCATTTTATAGTTACCATCCCTAACTGTTTATAATACTAAGCATATTTCCAATAATTAGCGAATGACTGGCGTTGTGCACACTCATGGCTGACTCAGAATCAAAGAGTGTGACATCAAGCAGTGCTGAAAGGCGCATTACAGAAGAAGAAATAGCATAAATTCGGGCAAAGAATAAAGGGAAAATGGTTGCGACAGAGTCAACCGTTATAGGGATACTAGATATAGATCCAGCAAATGTTAATCAGATACTAGAAGTTAAAGTGTATCATAAATGGGTGTCAAAAAATGTGTCGGACCCAAACCCAACAGGAATGTGCTTTATCCTACTAGACAGACAGGTACGTTTAATTCGTCACACATTCATAAACTCAATTTACTAGATCCACTATCATCTCTAACAGCGGGCATTTTACAGGACAACGCAATCCAAGCAAATGTCGATGTTCGTGATATCAGGCAATATGACGCGACGCTACAGATAAATTCATGTTACAGGATACAAGGCTTTGGATGCAAACGCACTGATAATTGGCAAAGAACTTTGGAAAACAACATCACTTTAATTTATGGAAGATATACAAAGGTTACTCCGTTTGAAGATGATACTTTCCCAGCACACTACTTTAACTTTATAGCATACAATGAACTCGGACAGCGTGCAGACACGCGCGACGCCAAGCTAACAGGTACATTTCTATTCAAACACATAATCGTTTTACAAATATTTCTGCCCGACTTACTGAGATATCCACAGACTACATAGGGATCGTTCTAAACGTTTTAAGGATCAAGGAGTTCGGGGGCCCAACGACTAATAGGATACTCAGAAAGAACGTTGAGATACAAAACCTGAAGTACACCTTTCCACACCCTATCATTCATTAAAACTCCAAAACGGTAAAGGCTAATTTTTCTATATGTCGTTTTGCAGTGGGAATAGCGTTGGCCACATCTTTTGAACTACAGATGGCGCTACCGCTACATCAGCCAGTCATTATAGCGGTCAGCTCATGCTTAGTTAAAAGATATGCAAGTTAAATTGCGCCAAATCCAGCTACTGCATACCTCCTTTTTTCGAAAACTAATTACTAAAGTTATCCGCACATTATATCCAACTTTCAGCAACCCCTGCTACGCACTATTACTTGAATCCAAACATTGATGAGGCGGCCCACATACGGGCGGTGTAAGTAGATGCAAAAGAATTGGCTAAATTTTTCGTGTATCACTGAAATTAAAAGAACTCTAACTGATATTCTGATACAGATATGATGATGTCTTGACGGCTGTTCAAAGAGTTCCATTGCTGACGGCAACTGCGAAGCTGAAGAAGAACCAAAGCACGAACAGCTTTTGACAATATCGGAACTTTGGGAAATGAACTCTGAAAGCCTAACGGTAAAATATTCGTCTCTTTAAGTAAACACTTTATAAATACTTACTGAGGCACTAACTACAATAACTGTACAGCAACAACAAAAGTTCACAAAGGAAGCTGTCATAATGACGATCGAAGAAGATAAAGGGTTGTACTTAAACAAATGCAGGACCTGTGGCCTAAAAATTGAATATAAATCACCCCATTGGCACTGTCAGGAACCGGGGACCAAAGTAACTCCTAATTACAGGTATAACCATAAAGTTCAAAATTCTACAGCAAAATTTACACGCAAATTCAAACAAAAAGGATTCAACATAAACCTCAAATTATCAAAAGCTAAAGTCATGCTATATTACATGTGTAGCTATTGCTTTAAAGCCGTCATCGCTGACGTTACGGGCAGCCTACTCCTCACATGTTTTAGCCCACAAGCTGAAAAACTCCTACCAGCATGTTCAGAGGTGCTCAGTTACATACCAGACCCGGGCCCATATAAAGCTCCGCCAATACTGAAGGACTTGGAACATACTAAACACAGGTTTGTGTTACATTTCAGGAAAGGAAGCAAAAGGAATTTCCCAAGGTTTGTTCTGGATGACGCAACTGAACGTGGCCCGCCAGCGTTGCCCCCAACCCTGGCTAGCCCAGCTTTGCCTGCGGCTGCCGAAAAAAAGGAAGACAAAGCTGAAAGTTCTATCTCAACTCCTGAACCAAGCAAAACTGAACCACCTTCAGCTACAGAAATCTTAACCACCACACTGACCCCTCCTCCTACATCAACCGAACCCGTGGAAAAACAACAAACAGAAGGAACAGTGCCGCCACAGCGACACGAAAACAACTATTTCAAACTCCACGGGTAAGGGCGAAACACAGGACACTAAAAGGGCCAGGACTGAGTGACAAGTCAACAGTGGAAGAACCTATAAAAAAGGTACAATCACTTTTTTCGCTACAGAGCGACCATCAACCCTATTTATGTATAGATGTTAACATCAAAGTGCAAACATAGTAACGTTGCACAGATTTTGGTAAATATCTGCATCGGCAGACGTACAGAACCTAGGCACACCACTATTAACATCACTAGATGTAAATCTTTTGGCCTTAGCTATGTGACACTCATGGCTGTTATGTACATTTAACTATGAATGGCAACCTTTGTAAAAACTCTTAGCAACAATTTTTGGACGGGTGTCCAAGGTTTCAATGCAATATCGTTATATAAATTTAACAGTGTTAGTTTACTGCTTACATTGCTTCGAGTATAGTTAATAATTATTTCATCTCCTATAATATGTCGTTACAAAACTTGGCATACCCTCATAGACTATCAACTAGAGCGTATTCGAAGCTGTACACACAACTTATGCATACATGTGTCTAAACCACACGCCCACAAAAATAAGCACCTGCATTTATAGACCATACGCTAACAGCGCACATATCTATGGATATGCATGATATTTGAGCAGTTACAAATGAACATCAAAGACTACACAACCATCACGACATTGAATCACACATTTCAAAACTCAAATAACACAACAAGAATAATCACAGCTTATATTTACATTAGTGTGTCCCACATTCAAACGACAACGCGCTCTAATCCTATCAAGCAAGCTAACCAACGATAGGAACACACTTATGAATCGGTTAAACGATCGGTCACCAAAACCAGAATAGCATAGCGATATTTTCGAGTACCTATTATTTTACAAACACAAGTAGCAAGGTTTTCGGCTACACGACCACGCGCATAACAAATCACATTCACTACTATACCTCAGCCAAACCGAAATCCCCTGAACAACAAAGGCAAAACAAAAGTATGATAGAACAATGAAAAAATAATTGAGCCACAAAAATTTACCATAAACTAAGAGCCATACTTTTCCATAGATTAATTGTCGATTACATAAATGCTACCACCATACGTGGGCATCAACAGAGTACACAAAACTGTAACCCGACAATCATAAAATTCATACACCAACTATAATTACAACTTCCTTAGACCCATACTAGCTAAATAGAAAGGTGAATGTTCATAAACCCTAATTCAAACTACCTTAGACCTTACATATGCAACCTATAACATCATTAGATATATACATAACAACACCACAATTGCCACCCAAAAGACAAAACACAGCTTCCCAAAGACACTAACCATCTGACAGATCTTCGTTGATCTCCATCAAGGTGACATGTTCTTCCTGTTGTGCAATCCCGTCACGTATCAAATCCAAAGTTCCTTCAAGAGATTGCAAGATATCACGCTCCACGATCTGCATCTGGCCAAGACAACCTAGGGCATCCACCCCCTTTTCATGAAAAGGTCCCAAAAAATGAACCTTTGTCTGCGTGCGATCGCGCTTTTGGATCTTTTCCCTAAGCTGACCAACCAGTTCGTCCAACCTCATCAGAAGATTACGCCCCTCTACCACCTCACTGCTGAAAAGGAGCTTAAAACAAGTTGCAATTTCTTCAGATCCAGCCGCCTCCTTCAATTCATCTAGATTGGGAGTCGCCGCCATGGATGTCGCAAAAAACAGATCTACAAATGAAATGGTAGGTGGCGGCGTAATTATAATTAAAGGCCTCAATAAGCTACCCTTATATAGATTCAAAACCACCAAATATTTACACATCCAAAAAACATTTAAAACATAAAACCCTGACCGAAAAGAATGATTACAAAACATAACTGAAAACGTATGTGTTAAAAAAAATTACGAGGCACAATAGAGACTTTTCACACTATGAACTAAAACAACAATAAAAATTTGACGCACAGGACCCTATACTATGATAATTGTCAAAATCTCCACATCCCCCATACACCTTTAATATCACAATCGGAAACGATTTAAACAGAATGCTGGAAACAGCCGCGCCGAGAAAATAAACAAACACACAATTAAGAACCGAATACAAACTTTACAAAAAACTAACAACAATATTAAAAAGAAACTTTTTCACAAGTAAATAATAACACTTGAAGTTAAATAAAAAAAATAAAAAATAGGTACTTCGCTTAATAACCATTCGCCGCGTAAACAAACATTCTCAAAATAATGACATCACAAAACTTCTTCTTATAAAAAAAATAGCGAAAAAAAGAATATAAAAAAAAAAATTAAAAAAAAATGTTACAATAACATAAAGTTTGTTTAAAAAAAGTAATATAAATAATAAAGTTGTATGTGCTTGACAAATGAAAGAAGAGATCAACGTGAAATCTAATTTTAGATAAATAATACTCCTTCCGTCCCAAAATTTAAGTCCAATTTGACTTTTTGATTCGAACTTTGATCTTAAATATCTTCGTTTGTATTATATAATACTTGATAAAAATTATACCAAATGAAAATACATTTAAAACACAATACATTTATATATTTTGATCAAATGTTATATAATACAAACAAAATATTTAAGGTCAAGTTTGAGTCAAAAGTCAAACCTGACTTATAATTTAGAGACAGATGACACTTTAAAAGTTCGATTATTTTACTTTGGGTTTATAGACGGATACCCAATTTTCTAACTTTATTCGCTTAAGTTACTCAAAGTTTTTTTGTTCAAACATGTTACTTTACTAAAAAATGCTACATTTAGGTTCTTGAATTTCTAAAAGTGCATTTAAAGCATTTAACTTACCAAAAAAACGTTTGGGTTCTTTGATTACATCGAAAAATAGAGGTTGAACTTGCTTAACTCGATCAAGAACAAGTGAACAAAACGAAAGCTCTCAGAACTTGGCGAATAAAGCTAGAAAGTTTAGAACCTATCTCGTGATAAACCCTTTTACTTTTATTTAAGTTTGTTCTATACATAATATTTAATGCAAGGAGTTGTGATCCTTTAAAAGGGGACCAAATTTAAAAAGTCTAGAAAGCCTATGAGTTATTGTCATGTGTCCTCCACCCACTTACTCTATTTATTTTTTATTATTTTCGGTTAAGGGCAATTTGGCCCTTTTAACTCACTTTTTTTATTCCACCCTAATTTTCAAACGTAAATATATTTCAAACGACAAACATTTACAAAAAACCGATTTCACCATAATTTTTCAAATTCAATTCTCTTTAAATTGGTATGCATTTTGATATATAAATCACAACTTTTTTTTTCAATTTTTTAATTGGGTGTTAATTTTCTTGAAATTTTTGACATTTTCGACTATAATTTTATCTAGTTTAAAAGCCGAATTATACAAAACTCAAAACACGAAAGTTTTAGCTTTTTAGCTATTATTTAATCGAAATTTGAATCACTGAAATCCAATATGATATGGCGAGATATCGTGACGTTAAAGATGTTGTCTTAGTATATTTAGTCATTACAAAAGTGTTTGATAAAACGCCTAAAAGAGATTTTTCTTATAAAAGTACATTTAAATGCACGAATTAGTGTACCACAATACATCTTTTGGTATTTTGTTATTTTAACTTTTTTTAACCGATGAACAAACACTTAATGATGAACAAACTAATCGATGAACAACAAGAATCGATAAACGATGAATATCATACTATAATCAGTGAATATTGTGATTTTTAGACAACCGATGAACATTATAATTTTATTTATTGATGAACAATATTTTTATTGATGAACAACAAGCAATCGATAAATTAATGAACATCATTAACATAACGACGAACATTGTGATTTTTTTGAACAATGGTCAACATTATAATTTTTATTTATTGTGAACAATATTTTTTATTGATGAACAACAAGAATCGATAAACGATTTAACATTATTACTATAAGATGAATATTGTGATTTTTTGCATAACCCATGAACATTATAATTTTTATTTATGATGAACAATATTTTTTATTAGGTTGTTTTGTTCATCAAGTAGTGTGTCGGTTGTTTTTCAACTTGTTTTTGTTCATCAATTAGTGTCGATTGTTTTTCAACATGTTTTTGTTTGTCAGTTATTGTTTTTTGTTCATCAGTTAGTGTCAATGACTTCATCACGTTTTTATCATTAAATATTGTTCATTAGTTATTGTTCATCAGAAGTATGTCTTGTTCATCAATTAATAATAACTGATGAACAAGGTTAACTAATGAATACAAACTAACTGGTGATATTGATGAACACAAGTAAAATGGGAAGACAGGTGATGAACAAAATCTCATTTTGATGAACAGAAGTATGTCTTGTTCATCAGTTAATATTGTCCATCACCTCATCAGTGTTGAACAAGATTATTAATAAATAAAGACTAATTGATGAACAATACTAACTGATGAACAAGATTGACTGATGAACAAAGACTAACTGATGAACACAGATTAACTGATGAACAAAATGTACATTTCTTTAAAAAAATTAACGGTTAAAAAACATCACTTTTTGAATTTTACATTAATAAAATGATTAATAATGCGTTGTGGTAAAAAATTAGAGCATTTGACGCAATTTTAACACTAAAAATTCAAGCTAGACATTTCATCAAATACCTTGTGTGTAACAAATATGAGTAAAACGTCATCTTTAACGGATGATATCTTACTCATATGACATGCGATTCGAGTAATTCAAACCCGTGTAAAGAGTGAACGAAAATCTATAACTTTCATGTTTTAAGTTTTTCACGAATCGACATTTATGACGGTAAAAAATATGATTGAAAATAACCAAAAAATAAAGAAAATTAATACCATTTGATATGTAAAAAAGTTTCGAATTTTTAACAAAATTTATACCAAATTAAAGAGGATTAAATTTTATAAATTATGGTGAAATCGGTTTTTTAAAAGTTTGTCGCTTAAGAGATACACGCTTAAAATTGAGGTGTAAAAAAACCTGTTAAAGACTATATTACCCCTAGACGAATTTTATGTATAAATTAAGGTGGGGGACACGTGTCACACTATCAATAGCTTTCTACACTTTTTAATTTTATCACACTTTGGAATAGATCCTCTTTCTTAATGCAAGTATATCTTAGATTTATTAATGAAAAATTAGATTGAACAAGGAAGGTACAAATATTTAGTTATATTTTAGGAGAATTTTGTAAACTCGCAACAACGTGCGAGGCTTACTCAACTCGTTTTACAACAACTATGAACCAAACTATAGGGAAAGTGAATATCAAAACACATTAAGCTAAAATCCCGATCTTCAAATCCACCAAACACAAACACTGATAAAGGGAATCATTTAGTAAAAAGCAGGGTTGGGTTTTTGCAAAACGATCACGACCAAGACCTTGACACTTGAAATGTAACTTATTAAAAGCTCAAACCAAACACTTACTATAGCACATTTAGTAGACACCATGGTAACGTTATAAATGCATGTTACATCACGTTTGATGGTGTACCCTAACTATGGTTGGAGCTCAGCCTCCGTGGGGAGACACATATAGCTGGTGGTCGAGCAATCCCGATCGACCCGACCGACTCGACACCGACCGACACAAATCAACTTTAACTCGGGTCGGGACTCGGTTTGGGTTTTCAGCCCTGTCGGGACTCGGGTCGGGAGTCGAGATTACCCGGGATAACGCAAAGAAAACCATACAATTGGTTTCGTTTCGGGACTCGGGTCGGGATTTGGGATTACCCGAACTAGAATCGGGTCGGAATTCGGTTAGGATTTTTAGCCTTGTCGATTTCGGGATGGGTCTGGATCGGGTCGGTTTCGGCCCGATGCTCAGCCCTACATATAGCGCTCAAACGTAATTATTGGTTTAAAACCTACTAGGCTACCGTAAGAGAATCCGTCAATACACAAATAAGCTTATCTCATGGAGCCTTACCTTTTGAGGAGCTTTAGCCTCCAAAGAGATTTAGGCTCTGAACTAAAAGACAAACATGAAATATTGTGTGGACCCTATCACATGTGATAGGTTTTTTATATTCCCGTATCCGCGATAACTGCATACGGACACATTTCCGACAAACAAGGGAAGGACACCGCAACCTGCACTCGGAGCCTTCCTATTGGCCAGCATGAATGTGCACCTCTCTAATCAATTCGACTGAGACATGTGGCATGGCTTAGAACTTTTGTAGGACTTGTCTATAAATATGAACATCATCTTCATTATTCAGGTGCATTTTCTCTCATATTCTCTTTATCTCTCTAAATACATTCATCTCATAATTCGATGACTTATTCTCACGTCGGATCCGGTTCACAGGGTTTATTGTTGCGCTCCAACTAAGGTAGCGGCTCCTTTGTCTTATTTCCGGTCATAACAAGCTTTCTAGAAGTATCCAAATTTACGGTTCACGTAGGTTTCGATCATTAGATGCATTCCGTTGTACGATCAATACCATTACACTATTAGCAAGTGGCTCTGCACTTATGACACCACAATTACGACACAAAGACCAACTTACAACAACTATGGACCATACATGTACGTACATATAGAAAGTGAAAATCAAAACACATTAAGCTAAAATCCCGATATTCAAATTCACCAAACGCAATACTACTAAAGGCAATCACCTAGTAAAAGCAGGTCCGGGTTACAAAACGATCACGACCACGACCTTGACACTTGAGACGTAACCCATTAAAAGCTCAAATCAAACACTTCCGAGGCCTCACAATCTAGCTGAGTGGTGACACCGCAGAAATTAGTATTGAAGATAACATGTAATCAGTTATTGCATTTTAACACATTTAATCAGTTTTAGGAATTTGGATGAAGACAAGCCTAGTGATTTGTATATATATTTTTAAAATAGCTGTAATATGGATTTGATGCATGGATATTTGTTTCGTTATTGTCAGAACAGACTAAACTACAAACTTTACTGTAATTCACGACTTTATAATTTTGCTTCTCACCATTTCACATTAATCTAACTTTGCATAAAAGTATAATTCTAAATTGTTGTAATGTTGTTCACAACTTCATATATCGTGGTGCACGGCACAAGCCCTCCGAGTCTCCCAAGTACCACAATTTCACAACATGCAAATAAATACTTGAGCCATTTAGGGACCTTAATATATATAACTCATTTAAGAAAGTGAGGGTCATTGCAAAAAGATTTAAGAAAAAGAGAATAGTGTGTCTAGCTAATCGGGTGAAGGAAGCCTAGGCTTACTCGGGCATAATACTCCTCAATCGCTGAGTTTAATAGATGATAACGAAATCATTGATTAACGGCATGTGTGATTGACATTTTACAACTACGATAGATTGATAGCACGGCGATGCCAAACACCAGGATGCGATAATTCTCTTATAATTACTACTTATTTATAGGTTTATAATGTTGTTTTCTGATTCTGTCCTGAAAAAATCCTTTTATTATATATTTATATGATCATCTAGCTAGGGTGTTGATCGGTTCGGTTATCGGGTTGTTCGCTTTGCCATTTTGATTTAAAGTTTTGGGTCAACTCAAAACAGAATCAATCAACTAATTCAACCAACTAAACCGAAACCGATTTGAATTCGGTTCGATTCTGATATTGACCCAAATAACTTCAATTTCACTATTTATTTTAAAAAGTAATAACTCACACAGATATTTAGCAAAAAAAAAATATTTCAAACATAAAAGTGTTTTTTATATTAAAATAGCATTTAATAGTATTATATATATATATATATATATATATATATATATATATATATATATATATATATATATATATATATATATATATATATATATATATATATATATATATATATATATATATATATATAGGGAAGGAAGGATCGAGTCACGGATTACATTTTAAGAGGATGATCGGATAATATCACAAGAATATTCAAAAAAATTAATTCAAAAATCAAAAAAATTAAAAAGAAAGACGACAACAATTTATTAAGAATCAATGAAAAAAATTCGGAAAAAAATCATTTTCATGGTTAAAAGGTACAATGATATTATGAATTTTGTTAATATCACACTAATTATCGCTTTCTTAATATCACTACTAACTCTAAAAATTGTGATAGTTTCACTAAGGCTTGATGGTTTACTAAGGCCAAAGTAGCTTCTAAACCTAGGTGATATTAAGTTTTTTCTAATATCAAAGAACTTTTTAAGAAATCGTTAATATCACGTTACTTTTTACATGTTTCTTAATATCAAAGTTAATTTTTAATATCACCGTAAGTTTTCTTAATATCGTAATAAAAAGGCGTTGATATTAAGTAAAATTGTTAATATCACAAGAACTCATAATATCGCTAATATCACGATAGAGCTAATAATCAAAAAAACAAAATTGCTCGGAAAATCGAAAAATTAAAAATGAAAGAAGATAACAATAAGAACGATCCTCAAAAGGAAAAAAAATTAAAAAATCGCTTACATGGTCGATAATTCTACTGTGAAATTAGCAGATCTTGACTTTTTACAAAAAGTCAAGATCAGATCTGAAATAGTGGTCAGGATCCATCCGCACATCCGCATGCAATTAAAAAAATCCAGACTGATCCTATATATATATATATATATATATATATTTTAGAACTTCATTATTCAAATTACTTCTAAAAGCGGATTACAATAAGATGGCGAGACGACCGACCAATTTGTCGTGCATGAACCCCTTTGGATAGAAAACCAATTTACTAAAATGAAATTTTGTGACTTAGTGGTGTAAAATTACTTTGCACAACCGTTGAACCCTAGTCGAAAACTCCACAACTTTGCAGGGGAACCCAAATGTATCAAAAGTAAAAGTAAATACGTGTTGATTCTAAATGACTTTCGTGTTTAAGAACTTTGCTCGATTCCGCTTTCAACGCCGCTTGTCATGAACAAACCCATTGTCCTTAGCCCAACAAGAGGGACACTCGGTAAGATCCACATGACGTGTTTCCCGGTATCCAAACACAAGTATATCATTTGGTAGTAAAGTAGACCTCCTTCAAGCCGGATCTCGTCGAGAAAGTTCACAGGGCCTCTTTTTAGAAGAAATTCTGCTCGTTTAAGAACATCCCAACCAAATCATACTTGTATTTGAACCCCAGTAATCCTCATGATGGACCGCACGCTTTCGCCGAAGGAATCTAAACAAACCTACACGTGGGTAAAGACTCATCGGTTGGAAACAGAGGATTATTAGCCGGTGCTTAAGGATAGTCCGGTACTCAGTCTGGGCATATGTTGGCCTAGCCTTCAATGGAATAACCGTCAAGAAATCTTGGGCATGAGATACGAGATACGATCATATGTTACTAGAGATGCTGGGCCTGAGTTTCGTGTATAGCCCATTTTCAACCTTATTGAGAAAATATATTGGATCAACACACTGGGCTTATTTTCATGTCTAATCGAATAGTAATATATTTCTTGTTCATACTTCATAAGATAGTTACATCAAGTTATCAATTGAAACATATTAAAATTTTCAAAAGCCAATGCCTATTGATTAAAATTTTCAATCTATCTTCTTGTATTTATTCGATCTTTGCATGTACATATACAAAATTAACATGATTTTTAGACTTGGATGCGTAACGTATCAGAAAAAATAAAAATAAATAAATGAATTGAAGTTATTGTTTTACTGTATATATAAGTGCGGACATATTTGGGCCAAATGTGCATAACCTTGACTCCTTGAGTTAGCACTCTCCATAGAGTAACTAACAACTAAAACTTTTCATAAGAAGTTAACATCAGAATAAACTCTAAAATACATTCTTTTGTTTGCCCAATTTTCACAGATTACATTCCTGTCAAAAAATTGAGACATCTACATCCTCCATCAATAAATGTTAGACATTATACATTCTTGGGAATAAAGACGAACGATGCTAACTTTTCTCGTTATCTGCGCTACACGCGTTTGTCACGTGAATCGTGTTTTCAGACTAAGATAAAGACCAAAACCTTCAACGACAAGCACGTGTAACATATAACAGAGAAAAGTTAGCATCGTTCGTCCCTAGAATGTATAGTTGCCAACGTTTATTAACGGAGAAATGTAGATGTCTTAACTTTTTGATATGGGCGTAGTCCGTGAAATTGGCAAACTAAAAGGATGTATTTTAGAGTTTTGCGTGCATGTCATTTGGCAGAAATTTTTAAATCCATCAGTGAGTGAACGACATACATTTCTCTTTGTTTGTGAAGTTCTGTTACTTGTAGTTGCTTGCAATACTCCATTATTTGCAATACTCAATTATACGCGATAACGTAATTAGAGTATAAATTAGTTGTCTAAATATAGTATAAAAAAGGTATTCCTTGCGTCTGTAGAAAGTTTATATTTGTAAGTTTTAAATATCGATTAAAACCATCCGAAACATGTATAAACATCACAGACGTTTTAGGAGGTGAGTTAGGAATGTACATTCATAGTCATTTTTTGAGGGATTTAAGAAAATGAAATGTGATTTTGCCATTTTTATGGAAGTTAAGTCGTAGGAATCACTACATTATGTTAGTAAGTTGGTTGCAAATATGAAATGTCAACTATGTTTATTAGGGGAATTGAAAGTTAAATGGACATCTAAAATGTCTAATTTAAAAAATATCCTTAATTAAGTAGATCGCCTTGTAGAAAGTTTATATGACTACAAGTATAATTAAGTTATCCGTTATGGTTAATTCTTATAAAGATTTATAAAATCAATATTTCATGTCATATCAATAATTATTAAACTTTTTTATTTAATAAACCTATTTTTATTACGATACAAAAAATTTAAAGCTTTTAATTATTTCACGTGAAATAATTAAAATGTTTGTAAATTATTTAAAGCTTATAATTATTTTTATTAAAATGTTTTGAAATTTTAAAGAAGTCTAAAGTTTATATAACCTTTGTATGAGGATATGATTTCATACTTTATTTCTTATTTGCGCATTTCAATGTAGAACTGGTTAAAACAAAATTTTAATAGTGTACAATTATCTAATGCACAAAATGAAGTGTTTCAATCTATAGCTAATGTGTACAAATTAATTCTTTTTTGCATAACACAAACAAGAAATGAAAATTTACTATGATTGAAATAAAATGTAAACGTTTCCAAGTGTTATAAACCTATTTTTAGACCTCTCTTTATAGGTCCTCTTATCCTTGATTGATTACTGTAATCATTATTGTTGATTCCCTAATCCAAATGGGGCACGTTTCTTGTAATAAATCATTTTGATTTCTTTGATTTATATATACATAAAATTGCAAATATTCTCACTCATTGTTTAGAAAAGACAAGCAGTGTGCCAGTGTCGTTTTTTCATAATACAATTGGATTTATTCGATCATTACAAACAACGTTATAAATAAGCGGCAGGGCGTGGCGTGGCGGCGTGCGCGCCTCATCGCCCTGCATGATGGAAACTTTGCATTTATAAGTGACGTGGGCGGTATGAAAGTATGAAAATATTTATATATTAATATCAAAATACATATATATCGAGTTATAAAAACACGTGGCGTAAGGCGGTGGCGGCGTAGGCGTGGCGGTATGGCCAAGCCGCAAAGCTTTTATGAGGCACTGCGGCACAGAACGGTAATTACAAATGAGGAAAAAACATAATGATATGTGTCGAGTGTTTTTGTTTGTTTCTCAAATTATTTAACCTCGTGTCACACTCTCAATCAATTCATATATGAACTGTTTCTTTGATATTATTAAAGTTTTTCATGTCGGTATTTGTTTACTTGATTCAATCAAATCGTTTTTATTTGATTACGATCTTCATTTATTTGATAATTTTCAAGTTCTGCTAAAAATGACGTTTTCATATTTAATTCGTTAAGTTTTTTTTTTTTTCGGGTTAGGGAGTTCGTTTCGTTTTGTGACCATCAAAGTTGGTTAAAAAGGTAACTAAAAAGAAAGCAAGTTTTCAAAACTAAAATAATCTATATCTATATTTATACATATATACATATTATAGTTCGTAAGAGTTTGCATTTTGACTGGGTTTTACTCTCTTAACTAGTATTTTCAACATTACAAAGTTATATGACTAATATTAAATTTAAATGGCCCTTTTTCTACGCAAAGATGAACCTAGCCGATCACTGCCTTAGTACATGTTGTCATTTATTTGAAAAACATTTAAAGACTCATAGATATCACAAATAAGAATAGTGACTCTACTAGCGAGTATGAGAAGGAGTATCAAGAACAACGATAAAAGAGCTAATGATTTGAAAAGGCATCTAAAATGTCAGCTTTTGGTGTTCTGTTTAGTCATCTTTATTTATTATTATCATAATACAATGTTTTCAGTTTTCGACTTTTATGTGTATTTTGTGAGCATTTTACTTTTACTTTTTTCAAATTTCAAAAAGTAAAATAGTCATTTTACATGAATAAAATACACGCAAAAATCGAAATTAGATAGCTTTGTGTCTTAATAGCAAAAGATAAAGATAACTACACATAATAACAAAAATTAACAAATTAGATGCATGTTCAAGTCATTAGCCATAATAAAATATTTAAGTGTGTTAATTTCTGCTAAAAATATCAATAGTAAAATATTACTCCCTCCGTCCCATAATTATTGTCAAGTGTTGACTTTTGAAGTCTATTTTTGCAACTTTAGGGTATGTTTAAGCCAAACGTAAGGTTGTAACTTTGTCAGAACAGAATTGTTAAATCAGAATCAGTAAAGCTGATAACATTAGCTACAAATTGTATCTTTTTTAATAATGGTGTTTGGTAAATTAAATTTGGTTAAATGTAATTATAAGATGTAAAATATTATAAAAGGACAAATCTATAATTGTAAATAAATGTTTGGAGGGTATATTAGTAATTTAAAGTTTTAACAATTTCACAGACGTTTAAAAGTTTTCATGAATCGCTTTTTTATTTTGGAGCTATTTGTTTGAAATAAAAGCTTGTAGGTAATGCATCCAAACGAAGCTACTTAATTTATAGGAGATTATTTTCAGAACAAAAAATAATAGCCTTCAAAAGTTCTCGCTAAACGAGATTTTAAATATTTTTATTTGTGTTATATAATACTTTACGAAAATTATACCAATGAAAATACATTTAAAACTCAATTCATTCATATAATTTTTTATCAAGTTTTATATAACATAAACAAAAATATTTAAAGTTAAAGTTGAAAACTAAAATTTTCAAAAATCAACATTAGAAATAAGTATAAGACTGAGAATACTTCTAACTGATCATTGGGCTAGTGGTGGTTATAATGCCGAGCCCAAAACACAATCAGGATTCAAACCCATGCCAAAGTAATTCTTTACCACTTCTATACTATTTCTTTCACTTCCTTCTTGTTACTAGTCTCTACTGCTTATAATACACTGACGATCGTCTCTCCTTAAAAATTTTTGAGCTTTCGGACTTGTAACAAATTGAGCATGATGTACAACATTTGAAAGCACATAATTTTCAAACTTACAATAGAATAAGCGATAGTATACAACTGATTAATGCACATATTAAAAAAAAAAAAAAAAAAAAAAAAAAAAAAAAACATTAATGCACATATTAATACAAAAGGAGTTAGCAACGTTTTTTTAAAGTCACGAAACACTCAAAATTTTCGGACTTACAAGAAATTAAGCATGGTGTCTGACGTTTTAATCGCATATAATTTTTGACTACAATGAAATAAGCGTAGTATACAACACTTTAACGCATATTAAAAAAACACACTATTAAAGTGGTCAATGTTTTAATTACTACTTTTAAGTAACGTCAACCATCCATTAAAATCCATCATTGATGTATGTGAAGCATAGCTTCTTTAATCTATATTTATACTACTTGTAATAGAGTAATGAATCTCTCTCCTCATGGTCTTAAAATTAAAACTTACAAAATCTGTTCTATCATTATGCAATACATAATGAACTATTAATGATCTTTCAGTCAATCTTAATTTTAAAACTTACTGAGTTTTAAAGCAATGTCTAAAATACAAAATATTAATGTGGTCGAGATATCTAATATGGTCGATTAATTAGCGGTCGATAAATCTGATTAATATAGTTATTAAAACACCTCTTCACGATAACACAAATTATCAAGCGTATTATGCAATGAAAACATGTGATTCCTCGCATTAAATGTCATAATCTGAATAATAAAGCGCGTTATCTGAATATTCAGTTAGAGCGGTGAACGGGTGAATGAGCCCGATCCGACGCAGTCGCGGTCCAACGGGTCGAGCCGAAGCAGACGGGCCAAACGGGTCGAGCTCAAATGGGCACTTGGTAACGAGGTCGGCCTCAATGAATCGGCTGAATCTGACCTGGTTAAACAAAATGCTGCTATCCAGTAAATTTATTGTCAAAAACATAATAAACTAAAATCACGATTCTGAAAACTTTCTTGAGTCTTGCATGCACCGCGATATCGGATCGCTAGTAAATACTAAACATGTATTTGCATAACTTTTAAATAAACTTTTGTCAAGCATAACTTTTTAATAAACTCAATATTTGGAATTCAACATAAGTGTCCGTATGATAATTGTCTAGTCTACTTTTCATGGAATATAACACAAGATGCCCGTCAAATAATTTTAACATTTTTTTATTAGTATAGTACAGTCTAAGGAAAGTATCTTAATATTTGTATTTGTAATAAACTACATTTACGAACGTGGCTATGGGCAGGTTGTAATGTCACACCCAATAGTAACATGGTAAACAGTAGAAACCGCGATGTAGCGGTTGTTAGTTAACGGCCGATTATCTCTTAACAGTCGTTATTTTTTTATTTATTTTTTTTTTAAGAAATGAAATTGCGGCAAGAGTCACGATGTTTAGCTTGCGTTTCAAAATAGGTCCTCTGGGACTAATGTAAAAGTGACTAGCGATCGTTAGTTAACGTGAATTATCTACTAACGGTCGTTACTTTTTTTTTAAAATACTTTTTATAAAACCAAAAATGCGGCAAGAGTCGCCGAGGTTTAACTTGCGTTGCAAAATAGGTCCTCTAATGACTAAAGATGTAATTTTTTACATAATTGGTCCTTCATGTTAAACGTTAGATTATACAAATAGTCCTGCTAACACGCCGTCTAACGGTTGTTAAAAAACGGCGTTATCGTTTTAATTAAACTCTATAAAGCGCAACGTAATAGAAACGATAACATCTTTTTTGGTAATCGCAACCGCTTAATTAAATTCTTCACGCTTAAAATCTTAAGCATATCTCAATAGAGCATACTTATTTCGATGTTAAATAATCTTATGTGTCAAACACTTCAAACAAAGCGGCTTAAAACCTTGTTCCAGACAACCAAAATTTAATATTAAAATCTTGAATTATGGATTACTATTATTTAGGATACTTTGTTTTTTATCCAAGTCATATGTGGGGTCATGGAAGTTATAGAATTCTTATCCATATCACGAAAAGGCCGCATCACTATGCCTAAGCCATGCGCAAGTTGCCAAACACATATACACTCTCCATTATTTGATGGATCAAGTCCATATCATCTCATCTTTTCCATTCATGTGTCTTTGATCTTTTAATGAATAGGTTAAACTAATCAAGAAACTATGCAAAAATGAATTTGACCCAATCCGTTTACGTGTTTATCCGTTTATGTGAATGATATCGTAAAGCGTTGATTGGGATGTTCAACTCATATGTCTAATCTATTCCTAACATATGTGTAACGTCTTATGGGGAAAGAAAGGACCCACTTTTCCAAACAAATAATTAATTGACGCGTCTATTGTGCATACGATTAGTCGCATTTTAGCCTTCGTCGTTTTCCTGTCATAAAATGGTTGGTTTAAAGTAAAGTTTAGGTACGTTTGGCGAAAACATTGATAACAAGAAGCAATAGTAGTTGCTTGAAACAGTAGTTAGTGGAAGTGATAGGGATTTGAAGTTAAAGTAGGTATAAAATTTTAAAATGATAACTAGTATAATTATAACCAATATAACAAAGCATGAAAATCGTGAAAGTAAGCGAAATAGAATGTCAATAAATTAAAGAAACATGTGTTTTACACTAATCAAAGCCTTAATCAATCTTGGTAAGAATTTCAATGGCCAGATAGTAACTTACTGATTATCATTTGACCTCCTTAGTACTAATAATAATGTCTGATCTTGGTGGTTAATTTATGATTAGCGATTCTTCAAGCAAATTAATCGTATGTGAGAGGTATAGATGTAATAATACCAGTAACATCGAGGGGAGCAGTTGACCAAATAAAGTCTACAGTTGAACAAGTTTTCCTCAATGTCGTATCTTTATCTTGAATCTTTGTCTCATGAACTAACCACGCAATAGTTTGCTCTGTTTCATGTATCTTTTGAGTTAATACTTGATCAATAATAATTCTTAAATGCAAATACGTAATCAAGCATATAACAAGTAATAAATTAATAATAATACAAGGCTACAAGCAATTAATACTTTAATAGTTATCAAGTGAATGAGGTGATCATTAATGAAAGAAGAAAAACTATCGATAAAATCATAATTGATGTTCAAAAATTGAAAGCACGAAGATTCAAAAAGTGAATATGTGTGATCATTAATTAAAGAACAAATCAATAAAAGCATTCAATACATTATCAAGAAAAACAATTAACGATCTTTTATTCACTTTGTTAAATTCGTCCTCCTCTTGCCTTTTGAGTTTCAAGTGATTCTGATTTTTTATCCAAAGAACACAATATTGAATCGGTAATATTGGTAGGGGCCGATAGTTCACATTAAAATATTGGGTTTTTTGGCTATACTATAGTAAACATTGGATTTGGTGGGGAAGGCTGGCGTCAGCTAGTTTCCATTGCCTCGCCACAGTTAGTAGTTATATGTGTTAGGGGAAATCACTAATGAATTAATGTTAAAGGATTGGTACATTATAAAGACTTCGAAGGTAATTCTAGAAGCGGGCTTTGGCCCATACAAAAATATATCACTTCTTGCGGTTTGGTGGGAGGAGACAAAACGCAGCTCAGTGGAATAAACTCATAAACAAAGTCAATCGATCCTTTGGTGAATATATCCGCATACTGATAACGAGACGAAACATGTAGAACACGAACTTGACCAACATCAATCAAATCACGAACAAAATGAATATCTATCTCGATATGCTTCTTACGTTAAACCGGATTAGATGACAAATAAACGGCACTGACATTATCACAGTAAACAAGTGTTGCGGAGGCTAAGGGAGTATGCAATAAATTCTGCAACCAACAAGACTCATCAACATTATTGACAACACCACGATACTCTGCCTCGGTGCTAGAGCGAGAGAGCATCTGTTGATGTAGAAGACCAAGCGGTGGTTGTTGCCGGGAACACCTGATAACCTTAAGTCGATCGTTTAGTAGTATGGCAACAAACCAAATCGCATCAAGAGTAAGCAACTTAAATTGCGGTGAAGATGAATATAAGCGTAACCCGTGATCTAGAGTACCACGAACATATCTCGTAAAGCTTAAGAGCCAAAAATAAGGCTTAGAAAATTATGCATAAAAAGACAAATCCATTGCGATGCATAAGAAATATCCGAACAAGTAAAGGTAAAATACTGAATATCACCTACAAAACTAACCCTAAACTACGATATAGCGTCGGATCGGATACCATGTGCAACTTGCCAAACACATACACCCTCCATTAATTGATGTATCAACTCCATACTATCTCATCCTTTTCCATTCGTGTATCCTTGGTAGGTGAATAAATAGGTTAAACTAATCAAGGATCTATGTAGACATAAAAGACCGAATCCGTTAACTTGTTTATTACACAGTCGAAGTGTTTATAAAAACAATAATTAAGGATCTATGTAGACATAAAATGTACGAAAGTATCGACAACAATAAATAAGCAGTGAGAACCTTATTTAAACCTAAGCCTCGATAGTCGGCAGATTAAATCTACAATAGTATCAAAGTGTTACAAGATCGATTAATGTCAATGAGACAATAACCATACAAATATAAAGAAGACAAGATCGGTGAAATGATCGGAAAGAGAATGTGAGACAATGACTGCATTACGATTATATCTAACCTAGATTAAGGGACTTATTAAATAGGAGATTAAGATACACAAAGACCCTCTAACGGCTATAAAAGACTCATGTTGAAATGAGAAATCTTCTTGATGAAATGAACTTCTTGGAACTTTAAACCATTTATGCTTTGTCCATGATTAACCCCACATAATAAGCACTTTGAACATAACTTGAAGACCATTAGCAATTGATAGAATGACATGTTTGCCACAGATTAATACCCCAAAATTTAACATCCCCTTGTCGATGGGCAAACATATCAAACAATATCAATTTTCACACAAGAATTTATCTTGATAAGAGGGAGGTTTTAGTAAGTATGTCTGCGGTTTGGTTTGAAGAGCCAATCTTTTGGCACTTATAACACCTCTTGCAATTTTTCACGATGAAGTGAACATCAATTTCAAAGTGTTTGATCTTTCATGGAAAAGCAGGATTGACATCAAGTTGTAAGCGGTTGTTATCACAAAAAAGATTAACGAGGAGATTGATATCAACTTTTAGATCTTTTAAGATTTTTGAATCGAAATAATTTCACAAACAACGATGGACATGGATCTATACTCCGCATACATGGAAGATTTTGAAATAGTGTTTTGTTTTACTTTTCCATGAGATCAAACAATCATTAAAGAAAACACGATAACTGTGATGATTTTACGGTTTTCTTGCATTTGGCTCAATCGCATCACTATATCCTTCAAGATGATTTTGAGTTCTTTGAAATTGTACCTTAGACCTTTTCACTAAGCTCCTTTTAGATATCTCGGAACATTTAGGGCACATTCTAGATGAGATTTCAAAGGAGAATGCATATATTGTGCCGGACAATGAGCGAGGTATGAGATGTCGGTCTTATGGGTGAGATAGATAAGTTTCCCAGTAACCCGATAACCGATGATGTTGACAAGTAAGGGATCATCGGCGGTGGGAATGTATGGAAGGACGAGTTGGGTTCTATAGGAGTGGACACGGGTTGCACCCAAGAAGACCAAATTCTTTGAGAGTTCAAGCAGTATTTTCTTTGGGTGAGACATATGTCATTCAGTTTTAAAACCTCGATGCCAAGAAAATATGTTAAGTTTCCCAAGTCTTTGATATGAAATTTTGCTTTTAGGAACTCTTTGAATAGGTTTATCTCATCAATACGAGTTTTGATCGGGACAATATCATCCGCATAAACAAGTAGGGCAATAAACTTGTTATTATCTTTTGGTGAACAAAGAGTGATCATTGATGATTGAACAAAGTTATTTTCCTTTAAAACGCTAACAAGTTTTTCATTCCATTTCACGGAGCTTGTTTTGGGCTATATAGAGACTTGACAAGTTTGCAAACTTTATTCTTATTGTTCTCATTCTGGAACCCTTAGGGATGGTCGTATAGATATCCATCAAGATCTCCATACAAGAAAGCATTGTTAACATCAAGTTGGAAAAGAGGCCATTTGTTTTCACAGCTAAGGCAATAAGACATCTAACGATAGAGACATTTTCTAACAGGAGAAAAAGTTTCATCATAGTCTATTCCTTCCATTTGGTTATAACCTTTAACAACTAATCTAGCCTTGTATCTATCAACTCACCATTGGCTTTATATTTGATTTTAAAGATCCATTTGTAACCAATGGGAGTTCTATTAGGAGTAGATCGGTTATATCCCAAGCATGATTTTCATTTAAGGCCTCGATTTCGAGTTCATAGCATCAACCCAATTACTATCGAGGATAGCTTCCCATGTGAGTGGGTTCAATACTTTTATTAAGACTAGAAGCAAAGCGGTAATTTTCTTTGTTAAGGTTAGAGTAATTAACAACCTTTTCAACACCATATTTGACTTTCTCTTCTACAATAAGTCATTAAGATTCTTGGGCAACTTAGAAACTCGGTTGACCTTTCAGCAGCGATGGTGACAAGCCTCTTTCTTGTTTAGAGTTCGATTTGAATCGGATGATGTATCGGCGAGAATCGGAAGATGCATCGACATGATGTGATTCATGTGATATGGTGCCCTCGGTGTGTATTATCATCATAGATGTTGCACGGGTTCATCATCCACTAGTAGGATGACTCGACCTTTGTGCCACCATCGTGGGATGTCCTCTCCGCTTCATCGTTGGGACTTGTTGTGAGTCGAAGAAATTTTGTGATTTAAATCTTTAGGCGCATAAGTTTCAACAAAGGTTTGACAAAGTATTTTTCATTTGAAGGAAAAAGCAGGTTTCATAAAATTTGACATCTACGGAATAAAAGATATTTTTTGTTTAAGCTCGAAAGTTTATAACTTTTTTTCTCATTTGAATAACCAATAAAGACACTTTTCTCGGACCTCTTGCCAAATTTATCGGAGATGTTGAGAATGGTGGCATAGCATAAGACCAAAGACTCTAAGGAGAGAGTGAAGGATCATGCCCATACGAGAGAAGGGAGACTTGCGGACAACTTGAAGAGGGTAACTTTGTTTATGACATAAGCGTGATTAGAACACTTCGGGCCGAATATAGAGGTAATTCCCACAGAAACATAAGGGATCTAGCCACATTAAGGAGATGCATATGTTTCCTTTACTGCAATACCATTTTGTTGTGGTGTATAAACCACAAGAGGTTTGATGTAAATTCCGCTTTTGATGAAAGAAGTGTTGAAGTTTGTTATTGACAAATTACGTCCCATTATCACCGAATATCTTAACATTATGTTCAAATTGATTTGATAGCATGTGAGTAAAGTTAACAATGGAAACATAAACATCATCCTTTCATAGCATATACTCCCGAGACAACCCTAGAATAGTCATCAGCGATGGTAAAAATATTTGTAACCATCTCTGCTAGTGACTTTATATGGTCCCAGTCATCTAGATGAACAAGTTGACCAATTTTAGTTGACTTGTGTTCATAGAGGAATGGTTCCTGGTTTGTTTAGCTTTATTGCAAGTATCACAAAGATGGTCGATTCGGATGTACTATCAAGTTTAAGCGTGGGTTTAAGTATATGTAGGACTTGGTCGGGAGGATGACCAGTCTTTGATCTCAATTTCTAGAAACATGACAAGCAGAATGGTTATTAGAAGTAATCTTACATGTAGAATCAATATCAAACATATATAACCCATTGCATTGTTTACCAATCCCGCAATCATTTTGATGTAAATCACATATAGCAATTAGATTCATTAAACCCAACAAACATCTTATTATCTCTAGCAATCTTATGAGCGGATATGGCTGACATTGTACTCGGGAACAAACGAACATCAAAAGAGTTAGGTCATTATTGACTTTAAATCACCAATTTTAGTAATTAAGACACGAGTACCATTGGGATGTCCAGCAGTTAGACCAAAATTTGAAATGTCATGACATTAATTAAAATTTTAGAACCACGATCATGTCTTGATTTGCACGAGTCGACAATCGACCAAGGCGATGTTTCCGGATAAGGTTTTAGTGTTGTTGTTAAAAATTTCTTTGAAGTTTATGTTAAACTTGACCTTTGCCATTAAAGAAAGTTCACGAAAATTTTTTACGCCATATCGACATTGTGAAGACACATTATTGTCATTAAGAAGACTCATAAGTGCGGAGAAATTCAGACAAAAAAGCAGGAGGTTGCTAGCTCTATTATCGTTGATAGGATTAGTATCGGTGGAAACATTATTCTGCTTGCGGGTTTAGTATTAAAGTTCCTTTTGACATATCCGGCGGGATAGCCAACAAGATCATAGCATCCCATCAACAGTGTGACGGGTTTTTGCAGTTAGTACATTTGAGATTCATGTTTGGTCCTCTGTTATTAGAGTACATTGCCGGCATTAAAACCGAACCTTTATTAAAATTGTTGTTGTTAGATCCTTTTTGTTATCAAAATTTTTTCACTATCAAAAGTTTTTACGGCAAAAAGCGATGACATTGGGTTTAGCGAACTATTCCCGGATGACACATTTACGTGAGATTCTTCTCCGGAGACAGAGAGAAAGCGGTTTTGACATTAGGCAAAGGATCTACGGTTAAAATATTACTTACGATAAGAACATAAGTGTCATCAGACCCGTAGAAATTGCATTAATTTGATTAGTTGATTGTGTTTTCAAAATGTTTTGCTGACCTCATAAGTGCATGGAGCAAGCTAATCATACAATCAAATTGTTTCCATAAAGAGTTAAGGTTGTTGTAATAATCGCAACGAGAAGACCAGCTTTGACTAAGAGTTTATGTTTTATTCAAATTAAAAATAAATTTGAACCATCGGCCTTATCATAAGTATCTTTAAGATCATTCCACATTTCATAAGCGGTTTAGCATAGATAGCACCAATGAAATAATTCGGGAGATGAGAGAGTTAAGAATCAGGTAACCACAGCGAGTTACAAGTATCCCATTGATTAGCAAGACTAGGGTTTGAGTCATCTCTTATCTGAGTACCATCAATAAACCTAATTTATTATGATTCCTTAAAGCGAAAGGTCATGGCCATATTCCATATTTTATAATTTTCGGTTCAGGTGAGTTTGATAGAAATAATGGGAGTACCATTGGTGTTATTGGGTGTAATACAAAGCGTCACCAAAGGATAAGCTTTTCGGTGGAAGAACAACCGCGCACCTTGATATTATCATCGCTTTGGCCATAATGCAAACAATAAGGCAGACAAAAACACAGACATAAATAATAGCAAGCGGATGAGCGGATAAAGAAATAAATAAGACTTTGTAATTAAACAACAGCACCGAGCACGTGAATTGTGGTAAACCGAGGCGGTATTCATACCACTCCGAGGTGGCGAGATCGAGATGTTAGTATACCCGTTTGCACCCAGACTTAGAAATCTTGTTTGTTTGAAGAAGAGATTAGACTTGACTTACGAGAGCAATATCTGTGGAAAGAACAAATCCTGATAAAAATAACCGGTGATTATGCGAATAGCAATAACCCCGAACCACTGACTTGTTCTTGAAGAGATGTCCCCAGTTTCTATGAAGAAACCCTTGGATGGTGAATCAATAATGATAATGGGCACGATGCTACGATACCATGTACGAAAGTATCGGTGACAATAAATAAGCGATAGAACCTTATTTAAACCTAAGCCTCGATAGTCGAACAGATTAAATCTGATAGTATCCAAAGTGTTACAAGATCAGTTAATGTCAATGAGACAATAACCATACAAATATAAAGAAGAGACAAGATCGGTGAAATGATCGGAAAGAAGAGAATGTGAGACCCTACTGCTTGGCTATATAAAAGACTCGTCGGTGATAGAAATGCTTGGTGAAATGAGCTCTTGGAACTTTAAACCGTTTATGCTTTGTCCGTGATTAACCTGTAATAAGCTGCTTGAACATAACTTGAAGACCATTAGCGATTGATAGAATAGCGTGTTTGCTGCAGTTAATACCCAAAATTTAACATAAAAGATAGAATTATGTTTTTGATGTTGATTTTAGTATAAAACAATAATAATCCGATTTTTTAGCGGAACTAGATTTTAAACAAAGCCAGGTGCATAAAACATTTCATTGTATCTGCATTTTTGAGTCGGGTGCAATTAAAAAAAATCAGATTATTATTGTTTTTATACTAAAAATCAACATTATAAAACATAATTCTATCAGGATCTCGTGACACTGCGAACCACCTCCAACTTTTGTCAATGTTTAGCGACGAAGGTGTGAAATATGTGTCCTTAGAAGGTCTAAACTTCTAATCTTGTAAGCAATAACTTTTTAAAGGTGATTCACGATAGATCCGTCGAGTCGTCGTCGGTATATAAATGATCGATTTGTATCGATCGTCGCTTAATGTCGGATGTCGATCGCCAAGCGATCGAACAATTAGATCCTCAGGACGATCGAGCCAAATCAAATATTACCGTTTAATATCCAACCGTTGCACATATCGAAAAAAATATATATATATATATTACGGTTGTTTTAAAAAAAAAAAAAAACTACTAAAACTATCACTATAAATACGATATATTTATCTGTTAAATACATAAATCTCACAATCATATATAAAAATCTCATAATTATCTCTATCAAAATGTGTGAAAACACTGACAATAGTAGAAAATCGTTTGGCCTGCCCATGCATACGTCGTCGAGTATGCTGCCGCAATCTGACGAAAGCAATCAGGAAAATCGAGAGCGATCGAGTATGGCATGCGGCAGATTTTTAATAAGTGTTGTAATGTTTTAATGTTCGTAATGTTTTAATTTTATTTGAATTATTATAGCGTTTTAATTATTAATGAAATTTTATTTTGTTTTAAAATGTTTAAAAAAAAAAAAAAAAAAAAAAAAAACATTTGCTTTCTTCTGAGGCTGTCAGCGCGAAGGTCATTTGGAGAGAAAAAGGTGGCGTGACGATGAAAAATAAAGGTTGAATCTCGCTGCTGAGACGACTGAGGTTGATAGCCTAAAAGGCTAAAACTACAATACAAATACAGTAGATAGCCTAGCACTACAGTTCAAACAAGATGAATAGAGTAAAGCAAAAATAAAAGCATTACATGAGGACAATACTTTTGCGTTAGTTTTCTCTAAGAAACAAACTTTGGAGTTCATATCAAGTCACATGCCTTAACATTTTTTGATAATGTTTTAATAGATCGATCCCAAGTGCTTATTGAATGATTAAATTCCTTTAATTTAAATGTAATTGTCAGGTAATATAAAGAAAAAGTACGCGAGGAAAAATCAAAGGCTATAAATTCCTAATAGTGATATGTCGCTTAAGTCTAACCCAAACATCACATAGATACCATTTTTCAAAGCGACAACTAGATAGTCAATCATAAGGTAAATTGCAAAAGATGTCCCTGTGCTTTGTCGAAATAACATGCACATTTCTTACAACTTCGTACATGCAGGTTCAGTTCCTGTGTGGATCTTTCGGTTCGCATTTCATCTGTGGCAAAGTAAAATGTTTGAAATACCATAATTTAGTAAGAAAAAAAAAAAAAAAAATCCTAACATATCAATCATTTCACTTAAGAGATGAAACGTGAACAAAATATATTATCACGTGAACAAAATATCTATAGTCATTGTGTTTGCCATAACAATAACCGCATGGACAGTTTATGCAATTTACTGGCATGTGGTTACTTGTCATCATTGCTATCTCATTAACCATTGACGTGGTTCACATAATCTTAATTTCAACACAAAGGGTCGTAGTAGCAGGGTATAGTGTCACGCCCTTTTAATAACAATAGAAGGGTCTGGGATGGTATTTTGTAGCGAAACGAATGTTTTTCGTTTTACGTCCCAATTCGAGTAAGTTCTCTTTTCGATTAAAAACTTACATTCTTAAAGAAAGCTCGTAAAATATGTCAAAATGGATGTTGAATTAAAAATGAGAATTTTAAAAAATATGGTGAAATTAGATCGTAAAAAATTAGCAATTAAAGATATTTAAATTTAAAATAAAGGTGATTAATTAGTTAGGAAGTGACGTGTAATAGCGCCGTTATTTATTTCTTTATTTTTAGTTTATTAGAAATTCATTCGTTTTTATTTTTTAGTTAGAGAAGTGTGGCGTATGTCATTTCGATGATTAATTCATTATCTTATTTTTTAATTAACTGTTCCATAAGCATGAGTAAAAAGTCGAGGTTTTAAGCGTTAATTTTAGAAGCTCGTCGTTATAAAGTAGTATATATATAGATAGAGACAAGACATATATGAAGGTACCGGTCGTTTTTAAATCTAATAATAGCTCATTGTAGTTGTCAGCTCATTCTTTCATCTAGTGCTCCGGATCATCTTGAAAGTAAACATAGTAATGATCATAGCTAGGATTTATAACGTTTTTTGAAGATAATAAAAGTGAAATATTGTTGAGATGTATTGTATGAAAATGTATTTAAAAACTGGAAGATTTAAGGGGTATTTATTGTTAGTTTATAGATATAAATTAGTAGTCGTTAGTTAGGATCGTCTTTAGAGGCAGGGATTCTGTGACTTTCACGTATAAAATTAGAGTTATAATAATTAAATATAAGATGTTATATTTAGTTATTATTTACATAAAACACATATGACGTTAAGTAATTAAGTGTAATGAATTACTTGATCGTTAAATGTTAAAGGAATATTAAATATGAAATTAGATGTCAGTAAGTTAGAAACCTTGTGGGTTTCTAAACCCGATCGGATGGGGTTTCCTAAACCCAAATCGGCCACTAACTTGGACTTAAGTTTCTTTGGGTATATATCTGAGGCAAGGGTCTTTGTAAATTATCTCTTGTACTCACAAACCTAAAACCTAAAATTGTTTGTGTGTGTTTTGGTTCCAGCGATGATCCATACTCGAGGGATCGATTACTTTGTTTTCCTTAACAAAGCGTTTTGTGTTAATTAAACTAGCATTTACTTTAATTAGATTAATAATGCGTGTATGCGAGCATTAGTGCAATCATCTTATTGATTGTGTCTTGGATTGAATTACAAAGCAGTGAGGGTAGTGCTTATAATCTTATAAACACTGATTAGGGTTAAATACCGATTCTTGGTTTTGTGGAATTGATTAACATTAAATAGAATATAAAAATGCAGCATCTTTATGTTTATGTTACTTAATTATTCATTATTAGTTTCTATCTGACTTGCATGTTTTCTTTGATGTTTTATGTGTTTTATATATGATAGTCGTGTTATATAATTAAACGGTGGCATCGCGAGTCTTGTTTAATGAGTAATTAATTA
>CM040240.1:55699901-55722167 GCA_022545495.1 Chrysanthemum lavandulifolium
GGCACTTATTTGGACGAAAAGGCGCGAATATATGAAGAAAATGGCCAAAGTCGAAATCCGACACTCACAGTCGCTGAATGTAGAAGGCGACGGCGTCAGGTGCTATGTGTGACGCCGTCGGAGAATTATTGTGACGGGTCAGAACGCAAAACTCGTGTTTTCAAGAGACGGCGTCTAGTTGCGAAAGAGTAGGCCGTCGCTACTCAGACGGCCTAGATGCGATCCAGACTACGTCAGAAGCTGAAGAGGACGGCGTCACGGACATAAGGTGACGCCGTCGCAAGGTTAACGTGGCCAAGACGAAACCCTAATGGCGGCGACACGACGGCGTCACTAAACATAAGGTGACGCCGTCGCAATTGTAATCTTATATATAGAATCCGAATTTTTCAGTCTTTGTGTGGAGAGTCTTTGGAGTAAAAACCTAAAACCGAACCTAAGGTGTCTTGTACAGTATTTTAGGTTTTTAAACCCTATCTTACACCAAGATAAGTCTTTGCTTCATTAATCAATTATGTCTTTGATTATTTGTGTGTATGCTTGCATGTTCTCCATGTCCGGCTAATTTATTTGTGTGTTTGCTTAGGAAGTATGAAACTTAATTATTGAATATTGATTGGTTGTTTCTTATCTTAGTTGATTAATGATCTAGTAATGCGATAGGTCATCCGTTGTGTACTTAATGCTTGATTCATCTTTGTGAACCTTAGAGTATGATTACCTGAGTGATTGTAGGCTAAAACATCCGAAGAGTGCCTTAGAGTAGGAGTCTATAATCTCTACGTGGATTTGTAGACAAGACCCTTTGGTAAGTTCAAAGAGTTAGGGAGAAACGCATACCCTACAACTTTAGAAACACAACGCAACTAGGAATAAGACGTGACACTCAACCATCAATAGGAGATAATTAAGAAGTAATACAACTTAAGTAAACACATCTTTAAACTATCATACGAGCACACATTAATTAGACATAGACTCCCACAACCTTAGTTTAGATAAATCTCTTGATTGCAAACATTTGTGTTCATCCACGAAAGTTCAAACAATCCATACATCTTTGGCTGTATTTTTGGCTACATACAACAACCATGGACAATCTGATGCTTGCTCCTTGCGTGTTCGCAAATATACATCCCTTCCAAGGCCTCTAGTTATCGGACCATTTTTCCTCTTTGGGGCTTTTCCCAACCCTAATCCTTCGGTTATTCCACAAACAGTTATTTTTCCAAGACACCTAAACCTAATTCTCTGTTTGTCATTCTTAATTAGTTGCAATTTCCTCCTAGTCTTTATTGAAAGCAAGTAGATCCTATCTTTAACTTCTTTTGTAGTTACAAAACTTTGACCACAGAAAAAATATATTTAGTCCTCTGTTTGTCTTGCCTCACTTAACTTTTGTTTCTTGTGTGCCCTCAATTTGTTCCTCCTAATAACATACTCATCCTCATTCTCGAACCACTTGCAAAATCATTATCATCTAATAGATCCAACTCATTTTCTTAAAAATCATGTGGTAGTGGTGGTGGTACCTATAGATGGTAAATCTGTAGTCTCGATCACTTTGAGCAGTTAACATCAAAATCGGGCTCCTCAAAAGTATTAGCCTCATCGACAAGCGTGTTTCCATCACCATTGTTCTCAATATCATCATCGCCACTCATATAACTATCTCCTCACTCACATTGTCATCACTTAAAGCTTCATCGATTTTACTTACATGCAGATTTACTGTTTGGATATGATCCACGGGATTACATGTTTCCTCCTCATGATGACCTAACTCTTGATCTTTTGACATACCTCTTGGGACTATCTATTCGGATATGCTCAACATGTTTATCTATATCTTTGGTTGACATCACCTACAACATCTTGATCACCGCAGACCTCTACAGATGGAAACAAGGGTTACATTTACGGCATCGACTAGATTGTACCAAAGTATTGACTTCCAAAGGTTGATGTGCAACCCGACATATATCCTCTACCACATTTATTAACAATGTTTTCTAAGAACAATTTGTTTGAGCAATATGGAACAATAAAAGAGCTTCCTTTTCTTTGTTGCATCCACATCGACAATAACTATCCTAATTGACTTTGGTGACATTTGATCAACATCCAATGTTGTCTTACCATTTTCAACATAAACCTCTATCATCTTATGGTCATCAACAAGATCTTTCAATATTTCTAAATTAGCACTCTCACTTAAGCTATACAAACCATCATCTAAATTACTACCAGGCTTAACAAAGTAATAGTAATTTTTTGAACCAAGCTCATAACCTAATTCATACATAAGAACATCCAACTCTTCAACTGACACACTATCAACATCAACCAAATCAACTAAAGTTTCCATACCTCCAACGTATATTCTACCAGGACAGTATTTAAAGACACCATTTTGATGAACCCTCATGCTAAACATATTAGATCTACCACCTGAAAACATGTCAATATATGTTTAGGTCATTCTAAAACTTAATTGGCAAACAATAAATACCCCAATTACAAATTCCAATGACTATAATTAAAAAAACAAGATCAGTATTTCTTCTTGCAGTCGTATAGGACGGTATCATCAATGGATAACACGGATGTCTTCTTACTTTCCATAGAGTAAAGTCCATGTTTCGGTTTTATGATTGATAAGCAGGGGTTTTGTGACATGCAATTAGGGTTTGTGAATTCGATAATTCTTGTAACGAAAGTTCGGGATGAATAATAATACGGACTATGTGTTTATTGGGGCGGGAAGAGGTTACATCACATGTGGCTATAATTAAGAAATTTTAATTGAAATATAGAATTGAAAATGTGCCTTGGACTAAAGACAAATCTAACGCCATCTCAAGTCCTTGGCTAACGGCAATATGGTCAAAGGACAGAATGAGTATAAAACTTGAAATAGGGACCCCGACGATGAAAAGGACTAGGTTTGTCCCAACGAAGCGTTTGCCAAGGTTAGGGACCAACCGTGTATTTTAGTCTAATATAAAATAGAAAAAAAAATTAAAAGAGAAAGAAAAGAGTGTTGCAATGATTGAGAAAAAGTTGAAAGAAAAATAAAAGATGTGTGTTTCGATAACATGGAGCTAATGTGGTGGAAGAACCATCAACCATACACCCTCCACTAGGGGTGAGCATCGGGTTAAAATGGACCGGATCGATAAAAACCGGACCGTATCGAGATCGTTTAGCCCAAAACCACGGATCGAGGACCAAACCGAGCGTGTTGGTCCGGTCCGGTCCGGTCGATCCGTCCGGTCCTTGGTCGGTCGATCAGAAGGCATTGTTGGTTTGTTTTACGAAGACCGGACGAGACCGAAGATCGAACATGAGATAAAGTGTGGACCGAGGACCAGACCAAAATAGGTTCGGTCGATCTAGTAGGACTGATCTGATTTCTCGATTCGGTCTGATCCATGGTCCGATATGCTCATCCCTACCCTCCACCATTAAAAAATGAGAATCAAACCCATAAATTGGAGGGTGGTTTGCAAAACCATTCCTATTCCATAGTGATTCAATGTTATAACTGACACTCCCTTATAGCTCTAGGTGTGGTAACACCCATAACACTAAAAAGTATCGCCACCTCAACACAGCATCACCATCTTCACTTTTAACAATAACACGTAAAAATACCCCTAGCTCATAACATCATTAACATCACCTTCTTTGGGACGCACAACTTTTATTTTACTTTCAAAGTTCTAAAACAAACTGATTTTTCATTTATTAATAAAAGGACAAATAATATTTTTATAAAAGGATTATAAAATTAAAATTACAAAAAAATATTAAAAAATAAACTTATTAATTTTTAATTGGTTCCAACAGTCCACCAAATAACACATTAAAAAAACATCTACTTCATACATACCCTGCACATACACATACGAATGCACACATATCAAATCAACACACACGCTACAAAACACAACACAAACAGAAACCTACTTCTTAATAGATTAAAAAATTAGAAAATCCAAAATGAAAAATCGCATCTTCTTCAACCAACGCCAGCGCATGGATGAGTTAACATCTTGACAAACGTCGTTGGTTTGAGAAGACGGTGTGGTATTGGTGCCACATCGATTATAACGCCGATTCTGTGTTACCACACTTAGAACTCTCGAATCGTGCGGTCAAAAATATATTTTGTAAGATCTTACTAGTTTTAACATGCTTAAATAAATTTAAATACCTAAAGTAAAATAATATCTAATACACACTTATAAAAATTTATTCACTTGCAATAATAAAAGGTTTTATTAACCGATTGCTCACTGGGCATGTATTAATATATTGATGAAATAAATGTTTTAGTTTATTAATGTGAGAGTTACAATCATATATAGTAATTTATTAGTTTATTTTATGTGTATTTAACGCACTTTTTGTTAAATATCAAAGTTTGTGTTTATTAACTAATCACTAACTTGTGTTTAGTGGACACTTGTTAGCAAAATGTATAAGAAACTATCGCAATATTTAGACATGCACCTAAAAGAACTTGTATAAACAAGTTTAATAATGGAAAGTTGACCCTTTTCACAAATGCAAAAGCAAAAGGGTTCAAGCCGGTGATAAAAGTGGCAACATAATTGCAACGGTTGAATCAAGTTCAAGGATTATTTGGACCGTCCGATTACATATTTTACTTTGGAATCGGCGTTTACGCTTGACCTTTTTGGAACGTGACTTCCGATTAAATTACGTAGAAAGAAGATTTTAAAACGAGAAGAATGATAAATAGCTACAAGAGATGTATCTATTTGGATTAAATACGTTTATAGTTTTTTAGCTATCTTATAATATATTTTTATGTTTAAAATTAGATTTATATACATATATTAAATATATAATGCAACACATCAATTTAGGCAAATCATATGTATTTTTTGTCTTCTTTGTGTGAAATGTATTATTACAAATGAGGTTTTTCTAAACTCGTGTGTCTTGATGGCACAAACTTTTAATCATTCAATAAATCGAAATTAATATATTTACATATTAGTTGATATTAATAGTTTTCAAAATTTGTCTCATTTGTCTTGTTTATCAAACTTATCACTATTTTAAATAGAAATAAAATGATTTTAGAAAGCAAATGTGTTCATTTAATGCTTTAAGCTTGTGTCACCATGACACAAGTTAGAAAACCCTTAGCAATATTTTGAAAATCGGCTTTTTAATTGACCCGTTCGAGTTGGCGGCTCACGGTTCAACCGTTGGGTCGAACCGGTTCTATATATATGTATTTTCATAACATCTTTGATACGTATATATTGTTCCGATTCAATCTTACATTTAATTGAACTGATAAAAATGGGATGACTCTAATAAGTTTAATTTTTTAATTTTTATATCTACAATACTAAAAAAAATAATGAAAAACAATCAATATATAGTTCTAGTTTACAACTGATTTATAGTTCTAATTTATAAAAATGAGATAGCTCTATAGTGTTTTTAGAATCTTATCTTTATTAATGAACTTTTTTAAATCAAACAAATATAATACCAACATTAGTTTATAACTCTAAATTATTGTTGCATCAAAGCTTAACCACCTCAGTTATCACCACTTTAACTTTTCAATAATTATAAACTTTCTAAATCATAAAATGTTTGTCCATACAGATATTGAACCTAACTTAACACAAATTTTGAGTTTAGCGAAAGTGAAATGACAAAAATGTTTTGTTAGTTTTAGAGGAAAGAAAATATTTTTGTTGTTTAAAATAAATACATAAAAAAAAGAACAAAATTCAGGACCCGACCGGGTTTATCAAACCGGGTTGACTCGGGTCAATAAAAAACAGCCGGTTCATTCTGGTTCTCAAATAAGAAAAAACCCGACCACATATGGCCTGGTCTCCTAACCTGTTCTTGGTTTAACCGGTTAAGCCGGTCAGGTTTTAAGCATTGGTTATTAGTACTACTTTGCACTGTTTTCATTTTAAAATAATTTTTTAAACTAATTAGGACACGTGTAAATGAATAGATGTACATATATTCAAATTAATTTATCCCAACATGTTGTTATAATTATTTTTTATTTTTCTCATTTGAGCTTTCTATTCACTGGATTTTTAGTCATGCCTTAAAGGTTTTGTTCACTTTCACATTATTAATTCGAGCGATACTTAGGCCCTTTCACTTCAATTTCATAATTTACACATTTCTGGGATTAAATGTTGAAAATGGATAGCCCATGGCTTAAGCTCATAATTTTTTAGTGAACGTTTGTATCGATTTATGATTATAAGCTAAGCTGTTCGAATCACCTTATGTGTAACGTGCCAAGAAATTAATTAAGCCGAAACTCTTACATAAGCCACACGGCCCACACAAAAGAAGCATATACAAGCTCATAAGATCAAGCTTATACTTATAAGTTTATCTTGACATTAAACGAAGCTTTTCTTAAGCTATTGTGATAAACTTGCTAAATATAATTTTCATAGCCAGTATTAGTGAATTTCTTTTCAAGAAACTAGTGAGGCACCCGCACACAATGTGGCGATAAGTATAGTTATATGTGTTTAACTTACCCGTTTAGTGAATTCGTTTCACAACACTTCGAATATATATGTGTTAGTTGTAAGTGTTTGTTTGGGTTACCCGTAACTTCCGTAGTTTTTCATGACATCATTATTTTTGGGTAAAGGGTTTACCGGTAAATATATAACCAAAAATAATAATGTTAATCTGAAATGGAATGTGGTCAAGACTGCATTAACCTCAGCGAAGAGCTTGATAAACACTAGTGTTTATGACATGCCATAAACACAAAAACCTAGCTATATTACATCAACAAACTAGGCATAAACAAGTAAAAACTTGTACCAAGTGAGCATCCGCATCCGACCACTCCACGGGAAGCAAGTTAACCTGTGAAGTTTGCCTCCTTAAAAACCCTTTCCAAGAAAAACCCAAAGGAAAAACCTTGGAGTAGGAAAAAGAGTACAACCCTTACCCGGCACTCCTTCTTGTATACATATACTTGGAATCTTCCATTTATCCAAAATCAATCGAGACCTCGAGGTTAGCTTGAACTTGAAAGTAACCGACCAACCGAATAGTAGAGACAATGGTGCTAACCACTTCAAGACAGAAGACTTCTTACGCTTGAATGTTCTAGAATTGCGTTCCATCCAAACGTAAGTAAGTAGTAGCGACAAGCAATAATCTAGAAATGATACTACTAACCGACCGCCCTTAGATAAAGGAATAAGAAGCTGTAACAATACTCTCCAACGAAGGTGGGACCGCATCCATACGGATAAACTCCGACCGAAACCAAACCCGCATAGAAAATTGGCACTCAAAAATAAATGAGAATGAGAACCGGAACCAATTCACAAAGCGGGCATCTAAGCAAGGCCAAATCAACGTCGGGACCAACATCCCATTGGCGCATCCTATCACGAGTCTTTAGCTTCATTGAATAGCGAGCCACGGATGTATAGCATGCCTTGGAATACAATGAGAGAACCAAGGAACATTACACCATTCAACCAAATCACCCTAAGGCGCAGAGATTCTCACGCACCGAGACCGAAAAACAACTAAAATTGCCATCCGTGTTACGCCATAATAATCCATCATCAATATCATTTAGAGTAGGAACCGGTAGAGCATCTAACAATGGAAATCGAGATAACCAATCCAATGGCCATCGCCAACCATCGATTCAATAAGATCATAAACCGAGTCGAGATAAATTAAACCCGCTCGTGCAATATCTCTAGCGATAAGTAAATTACGAATCGGGCTTAACCGACACCACATATCAAACCAAATGAAGTGTCCTTCCCATTATTGATCTTATGCCAAATAAAAGGACGAACCTTTGGTCTAATGGCGAGAGCTTACGCCAACCCCGGCTAACATCCCCAAACAAGGACATCCCAAAACTTCTCCCACGAAGTTTATACGAATGGATCCATTGCACCCATAACGACTCTTTATGTGTCAAAATACTCCAAATGTGAGTAGTCATAAGAGCAATGTTAAAATCCTCCAAACAGCGAATACCAAGGCCACCTTCTTTCGTTGGCTTACAAACGATTCCCAAGCAACCTTAGCCTTTCCCCTTTTCATTTCTCCTTGACACCAAAGGAAACCCTCATAATTGCTCAAGCTCATGGATAATCTGAGTAGGAAGGATAAAAGCGAAGCCGGTACAAATGCATCGAAGATAAGGCAGATCTCACCAATTGAAGCCTACCCAAGAGATAAGAACTTATTGCGCCAATCATTCACACGACCTTCGGTTTTCAACAAGCACCTTGCAATCCCTATAAAGAAGTCTTGATGATATAAGGGGACACCAAGGTACCTAACAGGAGAGAACCTTCGCAAACGGCATAGGCGGAGAATAGCGACTTTAATAGCATTTGGAACATTACAAAGAAAGTTGTACTTTTAGGGATACTTAGGACAAGACCGAAAAGTTCTTGACATCCTCAAGGCCTCATAATGACATTTGAGAATCACGATGGCCTCTAGCAAACAAGAAGAGGTCATCGCAAAACAAGGTTAATAATTATTTGTTGCTCACACAAATGATGAAACTAAAATCAACCGAATTGAAACCTTTTACGCAATATAAGAGTTAGCACTTCCATAACCGGCGTAAACAAGTATGGAGATAACGGGTCACCTTGTCTAAGGCCCGCTTACTTTTAAACCAACCATGAAGATCGCCATTAACACATATGGAATAAGGCGTAGATGAGACACAAACCATGATCCAATCAACCATTTTGGAGTTAAAACCAAAACCAATCGAATAGCCCTAAGAAAATTCCAATCAACCGTATCATATGCCTTCGAATATCAACCTTAAACGACATCTCTTACGCATCATTATTCCCGCGTATAGAAATACCTCATATAGAAATACCCGCAATCTCTTACGATCAAGCACTACCCCAAAAGTATATGATTTTGTGAATCAAGATTATATTGATTGAAATAAATGAAATAAATGTTAAAGTTGTAAAATTTGAATTAAAATAAAATAAACCCATTAAAAATATAAAACTAAAACTCATAAAATATATCAAAATGGATGTTGAATTAAAGAGCATAAAATTTTAGAAAATATGGTGAAATTAGATTATAAAAAATAAGTAGATAAAAAGATATTTTAATTTAAAAATAAAGATGAATTTTTAGTTAAGAAATGAGGCGTATCGTTTTATAATTGGGCTCTTTATCTTAATTTTTAGTGGTTAGGAGTTAGGTTTGAAGTTTGTTAGAAGTTAGAACTATAAGGTTTGTTAAGTGACACATATTATCTTATGATTGGAGCTTCTTATCTTAATTTTGGTTAAAAACTCTTTCTATAATAAGCAAAGAAAAGTCTAAATTTTAAGTTCGCCCAATTTTAGGGGCTAAATCATTATAAAATAGTATAGATACAATTTATGAACAAACGCATATGCAATGTATGTTAACAATACAAAAGCTGAAAAACGTTTAACATAGAAAAACACAATGAAGTACTCTATAAAACACATTGCAAAATGAATTTGGACACGATTAGTAACTGATTTTGGCTTTGTTCATTACTCTTGACAAGACACGTTAACAAGTGATGTTTTGTAACCAAAGTTATTATGACCATGTGATCATGTCGATAGCGAGAACTTCCTTTTAGTTCAATCAACCTTTTGAGTTATTCATGAACTATGGATAGAGTGTCGATAATTCTTGTAACGTTTAATCCTGATCTTTGTGAGTTCTACAATTCTATCTAGGCTAGTGGTGTATAAAAAACCGAAGAACTAAATCGGTCGACGAGGAACTAAACCGAATATCAGAAGTCAAAACCATGGTCTGGTTCTCGGTTTTTAGAATTCTAAAATTTTGGTTTTCGAAACGGTTAAGATCGGAACCATCCAGCTATGGTACTTTCCTAAAAAAAACGACTTTTTTTTTTTTTTTTAAAGTAGAGAGTTTTAAAGGTGTTTTGAACTTTGTGTACATGCAATTTAAAAAATAAAATAAAACACCCCATCCATAAAACTGACAACTATGTAACCTAAACAAAAACTCATCAAAATAAAATGCCCAAAATCTATCCCAGATAACACCAAACTATTACTATTGTTTTTCAATTACTAATAAACATTCAAAGATTTAATATCATTATCAGCATTATTCATCAGCATTGTAGTAAGTTATTTAAAAATCTACTTTTTCTTTTTATCTTGATTGAATTTGGAATTGTTTATTAGAGTCGTTATCGGATTTAAAACAACAATATTAATTAGATTAATTATATGAAGTTTACATGACACTTTCAAACAATTGCAAACTTTTTTTATTTTTTTTTAGTTTAAACAATTGGAATTCTTAGAGACATTTTTTCTATTTGTGTTGTTATAGCATGTACTTTTTGAATGATTGACAATAAATTTAAAATTTTTTAAACAAAATTTGGTACTTGTCGTGAATTATTGAAAAATATCATATTAGAACCGCGTACTGTACCGAACCGAACAGAAAAGTTTGATACAGTTCTCGGTTCCAATTTTTCCAGAACCTGATCTAGGCTTTTGCTAGTTAATTTCAAATCATTGTCGTTAAGAAAAGGGTAGTAAATCGTTTCACTAGTCGTAATTTGCCTTACAAATAAACGCTATACACATGACAACACTTAGTTATCTTTCTAGAAGGAACAAACTTAGAATTTAATCGAGTTGGATGTTTGTAGAATGGTGTCACGTCAACTTTGCAGACGCCTGATCTCAAGCTACATAATAAGAGCAATTGCAAAAGAAAAATGATTTTGACTATGCACCTTTTAACCAACACATGTTATGTTCTTCTAGTCTTATAAGTAAGCTTTCTTAAGCTTTAAAACTTTCTACAAGAAAGCCTCTATAAATTAATACTCGATAAATTAATAACCTCGATAAAATTAATAATTTGTCGGTCCCAACTTGGAATCAAAGTAAATTTAGGCACGTCGATAAAACAATAAGATAATAATTTTTTGAACCACAACATGTATATATATTAGTCGTAAACTATAAATTAATAATTACTAAAAATTTCATATATATTTATATATGTATGTATGTGTGAGAGAGATGACTTCAAAATCTTAAGATTATTCATAGTCACTTTTTTTTTGTTGAACTTCAAATCTATATTGAGTTGATCTTAAAATATCCTTATTGGACTAAAGAGTTGAGTCGTTGTCTACCGTATCGCAACAAAAAGTGTTAATTTTATTTTCCTAAAGTGTGAATGTTAATTGGAACTTGTTTTTCAAATTTATTTCGCTCTAATGAGTATCATTCTGTTATTTAGTTTATTAGACTTAAAATTTAATGGTATTATACGTAAAACCTCTTTAAATTAATAAATTATTAATTTATCGATATAATAATATCTCGCTAAATTAATAAAATATCTCGATCCAACACTATTAATTTATAGAGGTTTTCTTGTATATGAAGTAACAAATTAGCGAAATAAATAAGTCTAACTAGTTTGAACTACGGAAAGAAAATAAATAAATATAAAAATAAGCATTAAAACGCAATAAAATATATATCTTAACTACTTATAAAACATGGATAAAAAACTTCTTAATCTCTTAATCTTTTAATTTTGTTCTATACCTATTCTACTCTTTAAAACTTTAAAAACTTCAAAAAAAAAATAATAATAATAAGAAATAAAAAAATAAACGGTTAAAAATAATTTAGTACATATACAGTAGTTACAACTGTTTTAATATTTTTCACAATAAGCATATGCATGCATATACTTTCCAATCTTAGGTGGTGTTTGATAAGGACTTAAAAGTGCTTAATAGATAAATATGTAAATGTATTAAGTCATTAAATGAGTGTTTGTTTGGGGCTTAAAATAAAAGATGACTTCGTAGAAAAAGCGGTAGAGGTGGAGGTTCCAAATTAAGTTCATCCTCTTTATTACGCTTTTACATATTTACCTCCCATTCTTAACCTATAATCCCGTATTTCATATTAAAGGGTATACAAGTAATTTTCTACAATTAAGACACTTTATTCAAAGACACAAACAAACAACCATTTAGTTATCTACAAACGTATAAATATATATCCACACGTACACTTTAATTTTACAGGACTTAATAAAAAAACTAAACAAATGTGTTCTTACATACACGCTTACACGCTTTAATATACACTTATAGCTAATAGATGACTTTTGAATTGAACTTAAACATTCAATTGACACGGTTTCATATCTGATTTGTGTATGTGTATGTATATTATCACTAGACAATGTTCTAAAACGGCGTGAGGCATGGCGTGACGGTACAATCACGCCTCAAGCTTTACGAGCCTTTGCGTTTTTTAAGACGTGCTTAAGGCGGCAAATTTTTTTATAGATTTATGCATTTATAGTTTTATATCATTTTTTAAGAGAAATTTCATATACTAAGGCCCAAATCTCAAATAGCCAGGCCCAAATACGAGGCCCAAGTAGGAATTAAGTTTTAAAATTACGAGGCCTAAAAGGAAATAACCCAAATACTAGAAATTCAAGCCCAAATCCATAAATCCCTTAAATGCTTCTAAAAATGGCACCACGTTTTACCAAAAGGCTCGCTTTTTCACGCCTTTTCGCGTCTTATCCCACACATTTTCACATAACGCCTAGACCTCGCGCCTTGGTCCATTTCGTGGCGCCGAGGTCATACCTCGCGCCTTGGCGTGCCTTTTAGAACACTGCCACTAGACGATTAACCGTGCATAGGAACAAGATTATATAGCGGTATATAGTTATAGTGATACTTTGGTTACACAAACGTTATATAAAACATTTAATCAAAATATCATTTATAAATATATGTCGCTATCAAATCTCGTTGCTATGCACGCGTAATCGTATAATACGGTCATACTAGCAAATGTTATACGTATTCAAACTAGTTATACTTATTTATCTTCTTTCCGCATTTTTCTTAATAGTTAGACTTATTTATTTCGCTTATTTGGTACTTCATATAGTTTGTAAAGCTTAATAGAGAAAGCTTATGAGACTAGGAGAACATCACATGTGTTGGTTAAAAGGTGCATAGTCAAAATCACCCTTAGTGCTTTTCTTTTTATTCTTATTTTGGCTTGCATGTTCACTTGTTTTTCTGTCGGTATCCATTTATGTATTTGCTCGCTTATATTTTTTGATATATTTTCCTTAGTTTTGTTGCCTCTTTTTCCTCACACACACCTTATATTTTATATGTTTGCTTGAATACACACACTTGCCGAAAGTTTTCTAGAAACAATTCCTTTACCTCGAATACTGGTGTGTTGTCTACATCTCACTTTTTCAAATCTTATTCGGATGGGATTGGATATTATTGTTGTTGTTTCGTTCATGATATTACTTATTTGCAAATAAAGATGATTTTACATTATCAAAACTGATGTATCTATCACAAAAATAGGACATAAGTAATTGTTGATACAAAGGTATCAAACAAATGTTTAAGGGTTGTTGAGGTATGCAGTATGCTATACTAAAGTCATATATTTGTTGGAATAATTTTTGTATAAAGCAATAAAATCAATTACAGTTTTGTATGACCGTTTGAAGGGAGGTTTCGTTTGAAATTAATTGATTTGTTGAGGAATGTTATACTAAAGTCATATATTTGTCGTAAATGCGATAAGAGATAAAAAGAAGGTTAGCAATTGATCATGACATATAACGCATTGCCTCAATTGATACCAATATATAACATACACTCATGTATACATAACATATACAAAAATAAATAAATAAATAAACGCTTTACATTTAGCATATCATACAAATCATTCTACAGAAAGACTTGTAAAAAAAAAAAAAAAAAAAAAAAACGCCACAAATACTTTCTCATCCAATCTCGGAACGTGCATCCACATTAAATGCAATTGAGTTGTACAACTCGAGCGCCCACCATCCCCGACCTATGTTTTGTTGGTGCTTGTAAGGAGGCCCGACGTTAAGCAATACACCAAAAGAACACACCCATAAATTCCATAAACCATTACTGAATGAGAAGGCGAGTGCATGAGAAGAGAAAGCAAAGGTATTCTAGAATTCCCTGGCCATTTCGAGCAAATCCTCTTGTTGCTAACGAATCCTGCGCATAAAAGAGTTCTTACCTAAGATAATGTTCATCTCGTATTTAGAATATGCATAATACGTAAAATAGGCACACTAACATCGGGGTAAGGAGAATGGGAACAATCGATACAAGTGTTTTTTGGGAAGCAATCAAGAAAAAATTAAATTATAAAAAAGTTCGAGTTACGTTTTTTCTAACAGGCATACTAAAAAACACGTATATCGTTTTCTTCCGTTTTCCATACCCCAACATAAGCATGGTGGTAATTAGTCCTAAAAGTCAATCGATACAAGTGTTTTTTGGGAAGCAATCAAGAAAAAATTAAATTATAAAAAAGTTCGAGTTACGTTTTTTCTAACAGGCATACTAAAAAACACGTATATCGTTTTCTTCCGTTTTCCATACCCCAACATAAGCATGGTGGTAATTAGTCCTAAAAGTCAGATGATGACTCAAGAAAAATTTACTAAAATCTTAAAAAATAACGAAAGATGAAAAACTAGTCTTAAGCTTATTTTTGAGTTAATGGTGACTAAAATCAATTTGCTAAAATTGATAAATGTCTCAAGCTAAGAGTTATGAAATGTGAGAAATAATGTGTGAGCGTTGGAGCGGAAATATGGTGAGTTTTAATAAGTTGATAAATTAACAACATTTTGAATTTGATCCTAGATAAGCTATGGGTAAGTGTGATGCTTTCAAATATTTGCGGAAGACTTAGTTGGTTCTAATGCCTTATGTTTGGCTAGTGTGATGTGATCTAGTGAGCTATTTTGATGTAAGTAAGTCTGCATTGTTCATCAAGAGTCATGGATCCACGGTTCCCTTCTCGGAGGGATTCGCTAGTTATAATTTGGGATCCGCCTCTGCGGATCGAAGGCTTTCAAAGCAAATGTGCGACTTTGCACACTTTTAGCAAATGCTTCTCTAGTTGTTTCTATAAGGACTAAATGCAAGAACACGACAGATATAACGCATAGCAAAGTAGGGAGAGCTAAAAGTTCCTAAAATGAGTGACGACGACCACTTGAATGTTTTCAAGGAGTCGTAAAATCTCATTCTACAAGTTCCTAAGTTAAGTGATGCAGGTTTTACTTGACGGATCTTAATATTTATAGTGTATCGCTATACCTATGGTCTACCCTAGTGCACTAACGGACAGTGTACCCGATCGAGTGTAGTGTAGTAAACGGTAAAGCCGATGTCGTCCCAAGACCTATGTGTGTTGGATTATTACTAAGTCTAGTGTCACGAGAATAATAATAGTTTCGATAGGATTTAATTAATTAAACTACTAATGCGGAATAAAATAAAGCGAGATAAATGGATAAAGGGAATCAATAGAGGAGAGTGGTGCCAACCTAGTTAATCCTCCTAGCTAGTTATGTCTCGCCTACCTACTTCCAATTACTTGGGGGTCAAAGTCGAGAGGGCGACATTTGGTCAATTCGCCTAACCTATCAAGAAAGATGCCACCACAGAGAAATCAAAGCAGTATAAGTCCTGTTTTCACGGTCCCTAGCCGAGTCATTAAGTACCGCTACATGCTAGATTTATAATAGTGAGTGCCCGGCCGTTAGGAACTTAGACACTCACCCCTAATTCTTAAGTTCATCCAAACGATAGGTGATCGGTTGGTCGAATCGCACAAGTAGAAAGTCGGTTGGTCATATCTTACCCTTCCGTCTCGATCCCGCTTACCTAGGGTCGGTTGGTCATCTCTCTAGGCAATTGGCCTCTACCGCCATTCAAAACTACCGAACCAAGGGTGACTACCAATAAACTATGTATGCATACACTTAGAAATAATTGTACGGAAGTAAAGTGAATGCAAACAAAACAATTAAAGAATCATAACTAGGCCAGCACCAGGGTGCTTAGCCAAACATATAATAAATCATACCAACAAAAATGAATAAATCATAAATTGAATTGAACATAATGTTTGATACAAATTACTTGATGTAGAGCTAATAATGATGATGATAGTGAGTGAATTCTTCCTTGGCGGCTTCGGACTTTGAAAAATGCCCAGAGTGGTGCTCTAATCGACCCTAGGAGAGGGTGAAGAGAGATGCTTAAAATGCGATTTAGGTGCGTATTTATAGGCCCCGACATGGTTACAGGCGTAACCATAAGGGCTAATTACGCCGTAACTAATAATCTGCGCAAAGAAATCCGGATCTCGAAAACTTACGTTGTAACTAAGTTCGCCGTAACTAAATAAAATGAGTTACGCCTTAATATCAACCTTACTTTTCATGGTAACATCTTTATCTTTAAACTTATTTGCACTAGTTGTTGCTTTTGGCCCCTCAAGTAGCGTTGATTCAAATTAAGTCCAAAAGCCTTAATAATACTTACGGTTTGTTACAAATCGTTCTTGATATATTTATACTTGGTCCTCGAAGTGAATAAAATAAATATTAACTTGCCGCTTCCGGTCCACGGACTTCAAAACTTTGTGCCCAGTAATTAATTACGTAACTAATTATCCAAGTTCGCCGTAATCCTTCGAATGCTCATGATTATCCACTCGAAATTATCTCAACGGCGTAACTAATTTACCATGTTACTAGTAACCTTCATAAAAATAATTACGACGTAACCTTAAGAAATGGTTACGCAGTATCCTTCAAAGCTCATATTTACGTCGTAACCTTATTAGCAAGTTACAGCGTAATCTTCACATAAAATCCAAAAGACCTCGTAAATTCATCTTTAGAACATATATATGGCCCTTTCTCACACCTTTTCCGCTCCAACGCCTCATTTATCCTGAAATGTAAATATGAATAAATATGAAAGAATTAAGTACCATATTAATACAAATGAGGCCATAAACACGGGAATTTGATATATAAAAGATCAGGCTAATTTGATGTTATCATTAAGATTGTTTAGTGCCAAGATATGGCAAGACCTACACACTACACTATTCTACACAAGCATTGTTTAAGTGTTCTGACCCATTTTTGAAATTGTTCTTCACAAATTTAAGTCCTATGACCTTACCTCATTTCACCTTCCTTCCCGTCTTCACCCATCATCCACTCTTTATCACACCATCTCTACTTCTTTTCTTCAGAAGTTGGTGAAACACTTGAAGATTCCCTTGGTTTGTTGCCATTTGGGTGATGCATTAGGAACTTTCGACAATTGGTTAATGTAGTCCAAGGGTCGAGATCGGTATTTCGAGTGGGTTCCTACTACCTTCACCTTCTTTGCCTCTCCCTTTCTTCCTAGGAATCCGTGGGTGGGTGAGGCCTTTTGCCTTCTATCATAAACCTTGTAGTTCTACCCTCGGTCAATGACACCATAAGGTAAAGACCGTCCAGTCCTCCACGGTGTTACAAAGTAAACTAAATACTATCATAGACTTACTATGACTCAGAGCTTTCTAACAAGCATACATTGTTGAGGTGACCGACACTTTAAGTCTTGGATTTACTAGATCTAACAATCTCCCCTAAGGAGGTCACCTCAACTTACAATGATTACAAAGCGATATAATATTTCGTTGTTCTTGGTTTCTTTGATTAAGCACTTTAGTTCTTTAGCTCGTTGTCTTTGATTCATCATGTTCTACATGCTTTGTTAATTCAAGAGAGGTCTTTAAGCGATCCACGTGATGTTTGAGTTTATTTTTGAACCGACTTTGAGATCATCGGCAACCATAAATCTCGACTCTTCTATTGTGGTGTTGATAGTATGTGAAGTTGTGACTTTTGGACCGACATGCTCACATTCGGATTTTGATATCTTCTTTATCGAGTGGAAAGCTTTTAGGCGATTCATGATATTTGCGTGATAGCGAAGCATGGAGTGAAAATATCCAAGTCATTGATGCACTAATCATGATTTTTTCGAGATGAATGTGTTGAGTGAGCATGCGGTTATGGATTGACCGCTTCATTCGATCATTGCAAGCGTAGGGTGTACCTTCATACAACAGATTAGCAATAAATCATGCGAAAGTGTCTTTGATCACTTCGTTGAATTGAGGTTACGGCCCACGGTTCCCCTGTTGATCGATACAAGCATCTACTGTGATCGGTAAAATTCGAAGAATTTCCTTGACAGGTTTCGCGGTTGCTCTAGTTGTTCTCAAACCGAGCGTCTCAAAGAAGACAACACGGAGTGAGTGAACCAGCGAATAAAGATTCACTGATTGATGAAAAAAGATTTGAAAACAATCGTGTATTGCTTAATTGAAAGTGTTTTGCAATACAACGAAGGTTTTATGGAAAATCAGTAATCAATCATAAATATCCTTTAGTTTTGAAACATTAATACACAGTCGATGTGCTATGGAAAAGAACTTTTAAGCAGAACGACCGGTTTTTCAAAGGTATCCGTCAATCCTTTTCCTGGACCAAGGTTGATTCAAGATTGAATCGCCCCATCGTTTCTATCCAGTTGTCACAAGCTTGATCTTTTGCAAGATCTCACACGTCACCCATCAAGATCTTGTTTGATGTTGGCTCTAGAAGGATTTCCATCTTCATCGTGAATATTTAATATATCACTCGGATGTTCTGGCAATACCACAAGGATAATGCGTAGGAATCAGTGTCCTAATGAGATTTATTTGATGATCTCGTGGCTCTAGACTCAATTGTGCACATTTGGTTCCTATGCCAGAGACTTAGGGAGAGGGTCTCCTTCTTCAATATCAACAATCTCTAAGAGAAAGTCGATAGATATTGTCGGTTCCCCGTGAGAATGAAACAAGACCTTTTAAGAGGAGCTTGAGTTGCTTGGGAAGTTTTAGTGCAGTGCGTCACTGGGTCCATGACGTCTTGTCTTCAATACCGATGTTACCATCGGTAGCATATGAATTGAACCCGGTTTACGCCCTAAGGTTGAATTATTGGAGGCTATTTCTTTCACCCTTTTCACATTCAATTATTTTCATTCTTCAACCCCTTGATTGCTTACCGAGACTTCATAACTAGAACCTTGTTGGGTTTATTCCATTACTAGCTCGGTCTCGATCCGCACTCTTCCCATATCTCATTTTCTCCTTTTATCAATATACCTAAGGACTTCTACACTAACTAGTGGGTTGTCCACGGTAGATCCTTCGGTTCGACGGATCATGGGAACAAATACCTAACCTTATCATCCTTATATCACCATGCATAAAGTAAATTTGGTCGGTCTATTTGGTATTGTTCATACGCCATTGGAACCAATTGAAAACCATTTGAGAATCAATCGGATACTTATGATATATTATCAAAGCATTTTGTACCTGAATTGTCTTTGATATTTTTAGAACAAGAGCTCCCCCTCAACATGTGCATCAAGTATTTGAAATTGTTTGGCACACGGAGGCAAGAGAAAGAAATAACTTCTTAGAATTCCATTTTCTAAAAGATATCAACATCACTTCCCTAATCAAATCAAGTATATAAAGCATATTGGGGAAGGATGAGGTTTTCACAAATTTGCTCCCCCTCAATATGTGCCTCGAAGTTTGAAAGAGTTTTGCACATACTAGAGGGAAAGACTGCACATTGAGATAAATTGATCACGTTTGAAATAATTGTGGTTTAAGATAGATGCTCCCCTTCAACATGTGCATGGAAAATTTGAAATCGTTTGGCACATGTGGGAAGGAAAGCTTGTACATCCTTATAAAACCATTTATCGAATTATCGGTTTAAATCCAATTTAAATCACAAATTCTCCCCCGATCACAATTATCAAATCATTTGAGATTTGTGATCTTTGTAGATTTAAATTGATTTGGAAAGCTTTTAAGGAGAATTGTGACTCGATAATGAAAGCGTTTTAACTGATAAGGAACGGATATTGAGACTTTAAATTCCATTGAATTAACATGCATGATTATCTTTTGAAAACAATTGAATGACAAATAACCTTTTAATTTAATTGAAATCATTCTCCCCCTCAATCAATGACCTAAGTTGTTGATTGAGAGATATATATTTTGACAAACTTTAAGTCCAGGTGATTTTCAAACTCGAGTCCGAGTTATTTTACAAAACAATTAGTTTTCATTAGATAGCAGATAAATGTTTATAGAATCAGAGCATGAGATTTGAAAAACATGATAAAGCATGGCTCGTTCTTTCTTTGAAAAGCGGGTTCTTATGCAGGCGACAATAAACCAACATTTTCTCCATCTCATTTTTTTTTATGATTCGAACTTCATCTAGAGACCGTGCCATTCTTTGAGTGGCAACTCAAAGTCCGTAGATGTTATCGAACCGACAAAAACAAAACAAAAAAACATGACAAATAAACAATAATTTTTGAAGATTTTCAAGATTTTCTGATTTTTATGGATTTTGAAAAGTTTTATAATTTTCTATTTTGTTTTGTTGGTTTTATATTTTTGTATTTGGTTTTGAAAAGATATATACAAAGAATAGATGAAGTCGAACACCTTTACTCTCGACGTCTTCACGAAGGCGTTTGAGTGTTTCAGTTGAAGGCTCTTTAAGCCTAGTCGTGGAAGAATAAACTCAAATCGTTCTCGAGAAAGAGCTTTGGTGAAGATGTACGCTGGTTGATATTCGGTCCTTACAGTATAGTTCAACCACACCGTTTTCAACTTGTTCCCAATGAAGTGATGTCGAATGTCGATGTGCTTTGCTACAGAGTGTTGAACATTGTTGCGTGAGAGAGCAATGGCACTTTTATTATCACAATACATAGGAACTTTGTTGAATACAAAGCCATAGTCGAGATAATTGGGATCTCATCCATAAGATTTGAGCACAACAAGATGACATGGCGATGTATTCACCTCTGTAGAGGATATGGAAGTGCTCATTTGTTTCTTTGAAGACCGACTTACAAGCTTGTCACCTAGAAATTGAGCACCACACGACGTATTTGACGTGTATCTTGACATCTGCATGGTCGGCATCTGCATAGGCCGTTAGAGACATATCGAGTCCTTGGATACCAAAGTCCCATGTTAATGGTTCCTTGGAATACCGAAGACCCGTTTAACCGCCTCAAGGTGCTTTTTAGTAGGCTTAGCACGGTATCTAGCACACATGCATCTGATGAACAAAATGTAGTCTGCTGGTTGTGAGGTACATCGAGGATCCAATCATACTACGAAATTTCGTTTGATCTACTATGATCCACAGTGGTCCTCATCCGTTTTATGCACGCTCCACCATAGGAGTGTCAGCGAGGTCGCTGGAGGTAAATCCAAATTTCTTTAAGATTTCATTAGCGTATTTAGATTGATTTATAAAAATGCCTCCGGGACTTTGTGAAATTTGTAATCCCAAGAAAATGACATTTGTCCCATCATTGACATTTGAAATTTGGAGCCCATCTCCATAGAAAACCGGTCGCATTCATTGGGGTCGATCGAGGAAAAAATAATATCATCGACATAAATTTGAGCGTGAATTAAATGTTTGCGACTTTACGGTGAACAATGTTGGATCAACTGCTCCTTTCTTTGAATCCGATTGGATAGAAGAAACTTTGATAGCGTATCATACCATGCCCGGAGCTTGCTTCAACCCGTAAAGGGCCTTTTCAAGCGGTGAACATGAGTAGGATGCTCGGATTCACAAAACCTTCTGGTGGTGACGAATACCACTTCTTTAAGATCTCCATTAAGAGGCGGTTTCACATCCATCGATAAACTACCATGTTTTGCTAGCGACGTTAGCCAAGAAGATTATGATGGCTTCGATCGTGCAACAGAGGCAAAAGATTCCTCAAAGTCGATACCTTCTTCGACGATAACCTTTAGCCACTAATGATGCCTTATTTTTCGAACATCACCGTGCTCATCAAGCTTCACTTTAAAGATCCACTTGAGAGCAATGATCATAGCACAATCTGGAGCGGTACTAATTCCGTACATAGTCGATCAAACTCATGAATTTCTTCTTGCGTGGCATGGAACCGGTTGTCTTCATTCATGGCAATTTAACATCTTTTGCTTCGACCTTAGAGAGTGGAGTTGAAGAAGCACCATAAGGCATCGGTTGTAAGTTGTTTGCAGTGGATCTTGGACGAGAAGGATTCCCATGATGTTGTACGATGCGTGCAAAACCGTCGAGGTTTCTACACAACTGCCAGCTTGTGAATGGCGGGACCGTAAGAACCTT